>OZ025262.1:37403720-37807921 GCA_964019135.1 Arenicola marina | reverse complement strand
TGGGAGGGGGTTACACTGGTCTCACTGGTATGGGAGGGTGTTACACTGGTCTCACCAGTATGGGAGGGGGTTACACTGGTCTCACTGGTATGGGAGGGTGTTACACTGGTCTCACCGGTATGGGAGGAGGTTACACTGGTCTCACTGGTATGGGAGGGTGTTACACTGGTCTCACCGGTATGGGAAGGGGTTACACTGGTCTCACTGGTATGGGAGTGGGTTACACTAGTCTCACCGGTATGGGAGGAGGTTACACTGGTCTCACCGGTATAGGATGGGGTTACACTGGTCTCACCGGTATGGGAGTGGGTTACACTAGTCTCACCGGTATGGGAGGGGGTTACACTGGTCTCACCGGTATGGGGGGGGAGGCTACACTGGTCTCACCGGTATGGGAGGGGGTTACACTGGTCTCACCGGTATGGGAGGGGGTTACACTGGTCTCACCGGTATGGGAGGGGGTTACACTGGTCTTACCGGTATGGGAGTGGGTTACACTGGTCTCACCGGTATGGGAGGGAGTTACACTGGTCTCGCCGGTATGGGAGGGGGTAACACTGGTCTCACCGGTATGGGAGGGGGTTACACTGGTCTCACCGGTATGGGAGCAGGCTACACTGGTCTCACCGGTATGGGAGGGGGTTACACTGGTCTCACCGGTATGGGAGTGGGCTACACTGGTCTCACCGGTATGGGAGGGGGTTACACTGGTCTCACCGTTATGGGAGTGGGTTACACTGGTCTCACCGGTATGGGAGGGGGTTACACTGGTCTCACCGGTATGGGAGGGTGTTACACTGGTCTCACCGGTATGGGAGGGGGTTACACTGGTCTCACCGGTATGGGAGGGGGTTACACTGGTCTCACCGGTATGGGAGTGGGTTACACTAGTCTCACCGGTATGGGAGGGGGTTACACTGGTCTCACCGGTATGGGGGGGGGGCTACACTGGTCTCACCGGTATGGGAGGGGGTTACACTGGTCTCACCGGTATGGGAGGGGGTTACACTGGTCTCACCGGTATGGGAGGGGGTTACACTGGTCTCACCGGTATGGGAGGGGGTTACACTGGTCTTACCGGTATGGGAGTGGGTTACACTGGTCTCACCGGTATGGGAGGGGGTTACACTGGTCTCACCGGTATGGGAGGGAGTTACACTGGTCTCACCGGTATGGGAGGGGGTAACACTGGTCTCACCGGTATGGGAGGGGGTTACACTGGTCTCACCGGTATGGGAGGGGGTTAAACTGGTCTCACCGGTATGGGAGTGGGTTACATTGGTCTCACCGGTATGGGAGCGGGTTACACTGGTCTCACCGGTATGGGAGGGGGTTACACTGGTCTCACCGGTATGGGAGTGGGTTACACTAGTCTCACCGGTATAGGAGGAGGTTACACTGGTCTCACCGGTATGGGAGGGGGTTACACTGGTCTCACCGGTATGGGAGGGGGTTACACTGGTCTCACCGGTATGGGAGGGGGTTACACTGGTCTCACCGGTATGGGAGTGGGTTACACTAGTCTCACCGGTATGGGAGGAGGTTACACTGGTCTCACCGGTATAGGATGGGGTTACACTGGTCTCACCGGTATGGGAGTGGGTTACACTAGTCTCACCGGTATGGGAGGGGGTTACACTGGTCTCACCAGTATGGGGGGGGGGAGGCTACACTGGTCTCACCGGTATGGGAGGGGGTTACACTGGTCTCACCGGTATGGGAGGGGGTTACACTGGTCTCACCGGTATGGGAGGGGGTTACACTGGTCTTACCGGTATGGGAGTGGGTTACACTGGTCTCACCGGTATGGGAGGGAGTTACACTGGTCTCGCCGGTATGGGAGGGGGTAACACTGGTCTCACCGGTATGGGAGGGGGTTACACTGGTCTCACCGGTATGGGAGGAGGCTACACTGGTCTCACCGGTATGGGAGGGGGTTACACTGGTCTCACCGGTATGGGAGTGGGCTACACTGGTCTCACCGGTATGGGAGGGGGTTACACTGGTCTCACCGTTATGGGAGTGGGTTACACTGGTCTCACCGGTATGGGAGGGGGTTACACTGGTCTCACCGGTATGGGAGGGGGTTACACTGGTCTCACCGGTATGGGAGGGGGTTACACTGGTCTCACCGGTATGGGAGGGGGTTACACTGGTCTCACCGGTATGGGAGTGGGTTACACTAGTCTCACCGGTATGGGAGGGGTTACACTGGTCTCACCGGTATGGGGGGGGGGGCTACACTGGTCTCACCGGTATGGGAGGGGGTTACACTGGTCTCACCGGTATGGGAGGGGGTTACACTGGTCTCACCGGTATGGGAGGGGGTTACACTGGTCTCACCGGTATGGGAGGGGGTTACACTGGTCTTACCGGTATGGGAGTGGGTTACACTGGTCTCACCGGTATGGGAGGGGGTTACACTGGCCTCACCGGTATGGGAGGGAGTTACACTGGTCTCACCGGTATGGGAGGGGGTAACACTGGTCTCACCGGTATGGGAGGAGGTTACACTGGTCTCAACGGTATGGGAGGAGGCTACACTGGTCTCACCGGTATGGGAGGGGGTTACACTGGTCTCACCGGTATGGGAGTGGGCTACACCGGTCTCACCGGTATGGGAGGGGGTTACACTGGTCTCAGCGTTATGGGAGGGGGTTACACTGGTCTCACCGGTATGGGAGGGGGTTACACTGGTCTCACCGGTATGGGAGGGGGTTACACTGGTCTCACCGGTATGGTAGGGGGTTAAACTGGTCTCACCGGTATGGGAGTGGGTTACACTGGTCTCACCGGTATAGGAGGGGGTTACACTGGTCGCACCGGTATGGGAGGGGGTTACACTGGTCTCACCGGTATGGGAGTGGGTTACATTGGTCTCACCGGTATGGGAGCGGGTTACACTGGTCTCACCGGTATGGGAGGGGGTTACACTGGTCTCACCGGTATGGGAGTGGGTTACACTAGTCTCACCGGTATAGGAGGGGGTTACACTGGTCTCACCGGTATGGGAGGGGGTTACACTGGTCTCACCGGTATGGGAGTGGGTTACACTAGTCTCACCGGTATAGGAGGGGGTTACACTGGTCTCACCGGTATGGGAGAGGGTTACACTGGTCTCACCGGTATGGGATGGGGTTACACTGGTCTCACCGGTATGGGAGGGGGTTACACTGGTCTCACCGGTATGGGAGGGGGTTACACTGGTCTCACCGGTATGGGAGGGGGTTACACTAGTATCACCGGTATAGGAGGGGGTTACACTGGTCTCACCGGTATGGGAGAGGGTTACACTGGTCTCACCGGTATGGGATGGGGTTACACTGGTCTCACCGGTATGGGAGAGGGTTACACTGGTCTCACCGGTATGGGATGGGGTTACACTGGTCTCACCGGTATGGGAGAGGGTTACAGTGGTCTCACCGGTATGGGAGGGGGTTACACTGGTCTCACCGGTATGGGAGGGGGTTACACTGGTCTCACCGGTATAGGAGGGGGTTACACAGGTCTCACCGGTATGGGAGAGGGTTACACTGGTCTCACCGGTATGGGATGGGGTTACACTGGTCTCACCGGTATGGGAGAGGGTTACAGTGGTCTCACCGGTATGGGAGGGGGTTACACTGGTCTCACCGGTATAGGAGGGGGTTACACTGGTCTCACCGGTATGGGAGAGGGTTACACTGGTCTCACCGGTATAGGAGGGGCTTACACTGGTCTCACCGGTATAGGAGGGGGTTACACTGGTCTCACCGGTATGGGAGAGGGTTACACTGGTCTCACCGGTATGGGATGGGGTTACACTGGTCTCACCGGTATGGGAGAGGGTTACAGTGGTCTCACCGGTATGGGAGGGGGTTACACTGGTCTCACCGGTATAGGAGGGGGTTACACTGGTCTCACCGGTATAGGAGAGGGTTACACTGGTCTCACCGGTATGGGATGGGGTTACACTGGTCTCACCGGTATAGGAGGGGGTTACACTGGTCTCACCGGTATGGGATGGGGTTACACTGGTCTCACCGGTATGGGAGAGGGTTACACTGGTCTCACCGGTATAGGAGGGGGTTGCACTGGTCTCACCGGTATAGGAGGGGCTTACGCTGGTCTCACCGGTATGGGAGAGGGTTACACTGGTCTCACCGGTATGGGAGAGGGTTACACTGGTCTCACCGGTATAGGAGGGGGTTACACTGGTCTCACCGGTATGGGAGTGGGTTACACTGGTCTCACCGGTATGGGAGTGGGTTACACTAGTCTCACCGGTATGGGATGGGGTTACACTGGTCTCACCGGTATAGGAGGGGGTTACACTGGTCTCACCGGTATGGGAGTGGGTTACACTGGTCTCACCGGTATGGGAGTGGGTTACACTAGTCTCACCGGTATGGGATGGGGTTACACTGGTCTCACCGGTATAGGAGGGGGTTACACTGGTCTCACCGGTATGGGAGTGGGTTACACTGGTCTCACCGGTATGGGAGTGGGTTACACTAGTCTCACCGGTATAGGAGGAGGTTGCACTGGTCTCACCGGTATAGGATGGCGTTACACTGGTCTCACCGGTATAGGAGGGGGTTACACTGGTCTCACCGGTATGGGAGAGGGTTACACTGGTCTCACCGGTATGGGATGGGGTTACACTGGTCTCACCGGTATAGGAGGGGGTTACACTGGTCTCACCGGTATGGGAGTGGGTTACACTGGTCTCACCGGTATGGGAGTGGGTTACACTAGTCTCACCGGCATAGGAGGAGGTTGCACTGGTCTCACCGGTATAGGATGGGGTTACACTGGTCTCACCGGTATGGGAGGGGGTTACACTGGTCTCACCGGTATGGGAGTGGGTTACACTGGTCTCACCGGTATGGGAGGGGGTTACACTGGTCTCACCGGTATGGGAGGGGGTTACACTGGTCTCACCGGTATAGGAGGGGGTTACACTGGTCGCACCGGTATGGGAGGGGGTTACACTGGTCTCACCGGTATGGGAGTGGGTTACATTGGTCTCACCGGTATGGGAGCGGGTTACACTGGTCTCACCGGTATGGGAGGGGGTTACACTGGTCTCACCGGTATGGGAGTGGGTTACACTAGTCTCACCGGTATAGGAGGAGGTTACACTGGTCTCACCGGTATGGGGGGTGTTATACTGGTCTCACCGGTATGGGAGGGGGTTACACTGGTCTCACCGGTATGGGAGTGGGTTACACTGGTCTCACTGGTATGGGAGGGTGTTACACTGGTCTCACCGGTATGGGAGGGGGTTACACTGGTCTCACTGGTATGGGAGGGGGTTACACTGGTCTCACTGGTATGGGAGGGGGTTACACTGGTCGCACCGATATGGGAGGGGATTACACTGGTCTCACCGGTATGGGAGGGGGTTACACTGGTCTCACCGGTATGGGAGGGGGTTACACTGGTCTCACTGGTATGGGAGGGGGTTACACTGGTCTCACTGGTCTCACAGGGGGTTACACTGGTCTCACTGGTATGGGAGGGTGTTACACTGGTCTCACCGGTATGGGAGGGGGTTACACTGGTCTCACCGGTATGGGATGAGGTTACACTAGTCTCACCGGTATGGGAGTGGGTTACACTAGTCTCACCGGTATGGGAGGGGGTTACACTGGTCTCACCGGTATGGGACGGGGTTACACTGGTCTCACCGGTATGAGGGTGGGGGGGTTACACTGGTCTCACCGGTATGGGAGGGGGTTACACTGGTCTCACCGGTATGGGAGGGGGTTACACTGGTCTCGCCGGTATGGGAGGGGGTTACACTGGTCTCACCGGTATGGGAGGGGGTTACACTGGTCTCACCGGTATGGGAGGGTGTTACACTGGTCTCACAGGTATGGGAGGGGGTTACACTGGTCTCACCGGTATGGGAGGGTGTTACACTGGTCTCACCGGTATGGGAGGGGGTTACACTGGTCTCACCGGTATGGGAGTGGGTTACACTGGTCTCACCGGTATGGGAGGGGGTTACACTGGTCTCACCGGTATGGGAGGGTGTTACACTGGTCTCACCGGTATGGGAGGGGGTTACACTGGTCTCACCGGTATGGGAGGGGGTTGCACTGGTCTCACCGGTATGGGAGTGGGTTACACTAGTCTCACCGGTATGGGAGGGGGTTACACTGGTCTCACCAGTATAGGGGGGGGGGGGCTACACTGGTCTCACCGGTATGGGAGGGGGTTACACTGGTCTCACCGGTATGGGAGGGGGTTACACTGGTCTCACCGTTATGGGAGTGGGTTACACTAGTCTCACCGGTATGGGAGGAGGTTACACTGATCTCACCGGTATGGGAGGGGGTTACACTGGTCTCACCGGTATGGGAGGGGGTTACACTGGTCTCACCGGTATGGGAGTGGGTTACACTAGTCCCACCGGTATGGGAGGAGGTTACACTGATCTCACCGGTATGGGAGGGAGTTACACTGGTCTCACCGGTATGGGAGGGGGTAACACTGGTCTCACCGGTATGGGAGTGGGTTACACTAGTCTCACCGGTATGGGAGGAGGTTACACTGGTCTCACCGGTATGGGAGGGTATTACACTGGTCTCACCGGTATGGGAGGGGGTTACACTAGTCTCACCGGTATGGGAGGAGGTTACACTGATCTCACCGGTATGGGAGGGGGTTACACTGGTCTCACCGGTATGGGATGAGGTTACACTAGTCTCACCGGTATGGGAGTGGGTTACACTGGTCTCACCGGTATGGGAGGGTGTTACACTAGTCTCACCGGTATGGGATGAGGTTACACTAGTCTCACCGGTATGGGAGTGGGTAACACTGGTCTCACCGGTATGGGAGTGGGTTACACTAGTCTCACCGGTATGGGAGGAGGTTACACTGGTCTCACCGGTATGGGAGGGTGTTACAGTGGTCTCACCGGTATGGGATGGGGTTACACTAGTCTCACCGGTATGGGAGGGGGTTACACTGGTCTCACCGGTATAGGAGGGGGTTACACTGGGCTCACCGGTATGGGAGTGGGTTACACTGGTCTCACCGGTATGGGAGGGGGTTACACTGGTCTCACCGGTATGGCAGGGGGTTATACTGGTCTCACCGGTATGGGAGGGGGTTACACTTGTCTCACCGGTATGGGAGAGGGTTACACTGGTCTCACCGGTATGGGAGGGGGTTACACTGGTCTCACCGGTATGGGAGGGGGTTACACTAGTCTCACCGGTATGGGAGGGGGTTACACTGGTCTCACCGGTATGGGAGGGGGTTACACTGGTCTCACCGGTATGGGTGGGGGTTACACTGGTCTCACCGGTATGGGAGTGGGTTACACTGGTCTCACCGGTATGGCAGGGCGTTACACTGGTCTCACCGGTATGGGAGGGGTTTACACTGGTCTCACCGGTATGGGTGGGGATTACACTGGTCTCACCGGTATGGGAGTGGGTTACACTGGTCTCACCGGTATGGGAGGGGGTTACACTAGTCTCACCGGTATGGGAGTGGGTTACACAGGTCTCACCGGTATGGGAGGGGGTTACACTGTTCTCACCGGTATGGCAGGGGGTTACACTGGTCTCACCGGTATGGGAGTGGGTTACACTTGTCTCACCGGTATGGGAGGAGGTTACACTGGTCTCACCGGTATAGGATCGGGTTACACTGGTCGCACATGCATGGGAGGGGGTTACACTGGTCTCATCGGTATGGGAGGGGGTTACACTGGTCTCACCGGTATGGGAGGGGGTTACACTGGTCTCACCGGTATGGGAGGGGGTTACACTGGTCGCACCGGTATGGGAGTTGGTTACACTGGTCTCACCGGTATGGGAGGGGGTTACACTGGTCTCACCGGTATGGGAGGGGGTTACACTGGTCTCACCGGTATGGGAGGGGGTTACACTAGTCTCACCGGTATAGGAGGGGGTTACACTGGTCTCACCGGTATGGGGGAGGGTTACACTGGTCTCACCGGTATGGGATGGGGTTACACTGGTCTCACCGGTATGGGAGAGGGTTACACTGGTCTCACCGGTATGGGATGGGGTTACACTGGTCTCACCGGTATGGGAGAGGGTTACAATGGTCTCACCGGTATGGGAGGGGGTTACACTGGTCTCACCGGTATGGGATGGGGTTACACTGGTCTCACCGGTATAGGAGGGGGTTACACTGGTCTCACCGATATGGGAGGGGGTTACACTGGTCTCACCGGTATGGGAGTGGGTTACACTGGTCTCACCGGTATGGGAGTGGGTTACACTAGTCTCACCGGTATAGGAGGAGGTTGCACTGGTCTCACCGGTATAGGATGGGGTTACACTGGTCTCACCGGTATGGGAGGGGGTTACACTGGTCTCACCGGTATGGGAGTGGGTTACACTGGTCTCACCGGTATGGGAGGGGGTTACACTGGTCTCACCGGTATGGGAGGGGGTTACACTGGTCTCACCGGTATGGGAGGGGGTTACACTGGTCTCACCGGTATAGGAGGGGGTTACACTGGTCGCACCGGTATAGGAAGGGAGTTACACTGGTCTCACCGGTATGGGAGTGGGTTACATTGGTCTCACCGGTATGGGAGCGGGTTACACTGGTCTCACCGGTATGGGAGGGGGCTACACTGGTCTCACCGGTATGGGAGTGGGTTACACTAGTCTCACCGGTATGGGAGGGGGTTACACTGGTCTCACCGGTTTGGGGGGGGGGGGCTACACTGGTCTCACCGGTATGGGAGGGGGTTACACTGGTCTCACCGGTATGGGAGGGGGTTACACTGGTCTCACCGGTATGGGAGGGGGTTACACTGGTCTCACCGGTATGGGAGGGGGTTACACTGGTCTTACCGGTATGGGAGTGGGTTACACTGGTCTCACCGGTATGGGAGGGGGTTACACTGGTCTCACCGGTATGGGAGGGAGTTACACTGGTCTCACCGGTATGGGAGGGGGTAACACTGGTCTCACCGGTATGGGAGGGGGTTACACTGGTCTCACCGGTATGGGAGGAGGCTACACTGGTCTCACCGGTATGGGAGGGGGTTACACTGGTCTCACCGGTATGGGAGTGGGCTACACTGGTCTCACCGGTATGGGAGGGGGTTACACTGGTCTCACCGTTATGGGAGGGGGTTACACTGATCTCACCGGTATGGGAGGGGGTTACACTGGTCTCACCGGTATGGGAGGGGGTTACACTGGTCTCACCGGTATGGGAGGGGGTTAAACTGGTCTCACCGGTATGGGAGTGGGTTACACTGGTCTCACCGGTATAGGAGGGGGTTACACTGGTCTCACCGGTATGGGAGGGGGTTACACTGGTCTCACCGGTATGGGAGTGGGTTACATTGGTCTCACCGGTATGGGAGCGGGTTACACTGGTCTCACCGGTATGGGAGGGGGTTACACTGGTCTCACCGGTATGGGAGTGGGTTACACTAGTCTCACCGGTATAGGAGGAGGTTACACTGGTCTCACCGGTATGGGAGGGGGTTACACTGGTCTCACCGGTATGGGAGGGGGTTAAACTGGTCTCACCGGTATGGGAGGGGGTTACACTGGTCTCACCGGTATGGGAGTGGGTTACACTAGTTTCACCGGTATGGGAGGGGGTTACACTGGTCTCACCGGTATGGGGGGGGGGGCTACACTGGTCTCACCGGTATGGGAGGGGGTTACACTGGTCTCACCGCTATGGGAGGGGGTTACACTGGTCTCACCGGTATGGGAGGGGGTTACACTGGTCTCGCCGGTATGGGAGGGGGTTACACTGGTCTTACCGGTATGGGAGTGGGTTACACTGGTCTCACCGGTATGGGAGGGGGTTACACTGGTCTCACCGGTATGGGAGGGAGTTACAATGGTCTCACCGGTATGGGAGGGGGTAACACTGGTCTCACCGGTATGGGAGGGGGTTACACTGGTCTCACCGGTATGGGAGGAGGCTACACTGGTCTCACCGGTATGGGAGGGGGTTACACTGGTCTCACCGGTATGGGAGGGGGTTACACTGGTCTCACCGGTATGGGAGGGGGTTAAACTGGTCTCACCGGTATGGGAGTGGGTTACACTGGTCTCACCGGTATAGGAGGGGGCTACACTGGTCGCACCGGTATGGGAGGGGGTTACACTGGTCTCACCGGTATGGGAGTGGGTTACATTGGTCTCACCGGTATGGGAGAGGGTTACAGTGGTCTCACCGGTATGGGAGGGGGTTACACTGGTCTCACCGGTATGGGAGGGGGTTACACTGGTCTCACCGATATGGGAGGGGGTTACACTGGTCTCACCGGTATGGGAGTGGGTTACACTGGTCTCACCGGTATGGGAGTGGGTTACACTAGTCTCACCGGTATAGGAGGAGGTTGCACTGGTCTCACCGGTATAGGATGGGGTTACACTGGTCTCACCGGTATGGGAGGGGGTTACACTGGTCTCACCGGTATGGGAGTGGGTTACACTGGTCTCACCGGTATGGGAGGGGGTTACACTGGTCTCACCGGTATGGGAGGGGGTTACACTGGCCTCACCGGTATGGGAGGGAGTTACACTGGTCTCACCGGTATGGGAGGGGGTAACACTGGTCTCACCGGTATGGGAGGAGGTTACACTGGTCTCAACGGTATGGGAGGAGGCTACACTGGTCTCACCGGTATGGGAGGGGGTTACACTGGTCTCACCGGTATGGGAGTGGGCTACACCGGTCTCACCGGTATGGGAGGGGGTTACACTGGTCTCACCGTTATGGGAGGGGGTTACACTGGTCTCACCGGTATGGGAGGGGGTTACACTGGTCTCACCGGTATGGGAGGGGGTTACACTGGTCTCACCGGTATGATAGGGGGTTAAACTGGTCTCACCGGTATGGGAGTGGGTTACACTGGTCTCACCGGTATAGGAGGGGGTTACACTGGTCGCACCGGTATGGGAGGGGGTTACACTGGTCTCACCGGTATGGGAGTGGGTTACATTGGTCTCACCGGTATGGGAGCGGGTTACACTGGTCTCACCGGTATGGGAGGGGGTTACACTGGTCTCACCGGTATGGGAGTGGGTTACACTAGTCTCACCGGTATAGGAGGGGGTTACACTGGTCTCACCGGTATGGGAGGGGGTTACACTGGTCTCACCGGTATGGGAGTGGGTTACACTAGTCTCACCGGTATAGGAGGGGGTTACACTGGTCTCACCGGTATGGGAGAGGGTTACACTGGTCTCACCGGTATGGGATGGGGTTACACTGGTCTCACCGGTATGGGAGGGGGTTACACTGGTCTCACCGGTATGGGAGGGGGTTACACTGGTCTCACCGGTATGGGAGGGGGTTACACTAGTATCACCGGTATAGGAGGGGGTTACACTGGTCTCACCGGTATGGGAGAGGGTTACACTGGTCTCACCGGTATGGGATGGGGTTACACTGGTCTCACCGGTATGGGAGAGGGTTACACTGGTCTCACCGGTATGGGATGGGGTTACACTGGTCTCACCGGTATGGGAGAGGGTTACAGTGGTCTCACCGGTATGGGAGGGGGTTACACTGGTCTCACCGGTATGGGAGGGGGTTACACTGGTCTCACCGGTATAGGAGGGGGTTACACAGGTCTCACCGGTATGGGAGAGGGTTACACTGGTCTCACCGGTATGGGATGGGGTTACACTGGTCTCACCGGTATGGGAGAGGGTTACAGTGGTCTCACCGGTATGGGAGGGGGTTACACTGGTCTCACCGGTATAGGAGGGGGTTACACTGGTCTCACCGGTATGGGAGAGGGTTACACTGGTCTCACCGGTATAGGAGGGGCTTACACTGGTCTCACCGGTATAGGAGGGGGTTACACTGGTCTCACCGGTATGGGAGAGGGTTACACTGGTCTCACCGGTATGGGATGGGGTTACACTGGTCTCACCGGTATGGGAGAGGGTTACAGTGGTCTCACCGGTATGGGAGGGGGTTACACTGGTCTCACCGGTATAGGAGGGGGTTACACTGGTCTCACCGGTATAGGAGAGGGTTACACTGGTCTCACCGGTATGGGATGGGGTTACACTGGTCTCACCGGTATAGGAGGGGGTTACACTGGTCTCACCGGTATGGGATGGGGTTACACTGGTCTCACCGGTATGGGAGAGGGTTACACTGGTCTCACCGGTATAGGAGGGGGTTGCACTGGTCTCACCGGTATAGGAGGGGCTTACGCTGGTCTCACCGGTATGGGAGAGGGTTACACTGGTCTCACCGGTATGGGAGAGGGTTACACTGGTCTCACCGGTATAGGAGGGGGTTACACTGGTCTCACCGGTATGGGAGTGGGTTACACTGGTCTCACCGGTATGGGAGTGGGTTACACTAGTCTCACCGGTATGGGATGGGGTTACACTGGTCTCACCGGTATAGGAGGGGGTTACACTGGTCTCACCGGTATGGGAGTGGGTTACACTGGTCTCACCGGTATGGGAGTGGGTTACACTAGTCTCACCGGTATGGGATGGGGTTACACTGGTCTCACCGGTATAGGAGGGGGTTACACTGGTCTCACCGGTATGGGAGTGGGTTACACTGGTCTCACCGGTATGGGAGTGGGTTACACTAGTCTCACCGGTATAGGAGGAGGTTGCACTGGTCTCACCGGTATAGGATGGCGTTACACTGGTCTCACCGGTATAGGAGGGGGTTACACTGGTCTCACCGGTATGGGAGAGGGTTACACTGGTCTCACCGGTATGGGATGGGGTTACACTGGTCTCACCGGTATAGGAGGGGGTTACACTGGTCTCACCGGTATGGGAGGGGGTTACACTGGTCTCACCGGTATGGGAGGGGGTTACACTGGTCTCACCGGTATGGGAGGGGGTTACACTGGTCTCACCGGTATAGGAGGGGGTTACACTGGTCGCACCGGTATGGGAGGGGGTTACACTGGTCTCACCGGTATGGGAGTGGGTTACATTGGTCTCACCGGTATGGGAGCGGGTTACACTGGTCTCACCGGTATGGGAGGGGGTTACACTGGTCTCACCGGTATGGGAGTGGGTTACACTAGTCTCACCGGTATAGGAGGAGGTTACACTGGTCTCACCGGTATGGGGGGTGTTATACTGGTCTCACCGGTATGGGAGGGGGTTACACTGGTCTCACCGGTATGGGAGTGGGTTACACTGGTCTCACTGGTATGGGAGGGTGTTACACTGGTCTCACCGGTATGGGAGGGGGTTACACTGGTCTCACTGGTATGGGAGGGGGTTACACTGGTCTCACTGGTATGGGAGGGGGTTACACTGGTCGCACCGATATGGGAGGGGATTACACTGGTCTCACCGGTATGGGAGGGGGTTACACTGGTCTCACCGGTATGGGAGGGGGTTACACTGGTCTCACTGGTATGGGAGGGGGTTACACTGGTCTCACTGGTCTCACAGGGGGTTACACTGGTCTCACTGGTATGGGAGGGTGTTACACTGGTCTCACCGGTATGGGAGGGGGTTACACTGGTCTCACCGGTATGGGATGAGGTTACACTAGTCTCACCGGTATGGGAGTGGGTTACACTAGTCTCACCGGTATGGGAGGGGGTTACACTGGTCTCACCGGTATGGGACGGGGTTACACTGGTCTCACCGGTATGAGGGTGGGGGGGTTACACTGGTCTCACCGGTATGGGAGGGGGTTACACTGGTCTCACCGGTATGGGAGGGGGTTACACTGGTCTCGCCGGTATGGGAGGGGGTTACACTGGTCTCACCGGTATGGGAGGGGGTTACACTGGTCTCACCGGTATGGGAGGGTGTTACACTGGTCTCACAGGTATGGGAGGGGGTTACACTGGTCTCACCGGTATGGGAGGGTGTTACACTGGTCTCACCGGTATGGGAGGGGGTTACACTGGTCTCACCGGTATGGGAGTGGGTTACACTGGTCTCACCGGTATGGGAGGGGGTTACACTGGTCTCACCGGTATGGGAGGGTGTTACACTGGTCTCACCGGTATGGGAGGGGGTTACACTGGTCTCACCGGTATGGGAGGGGGTTGCACTGGTCTCACCGGTATGGGAGTGGGTTACACTAGTCTCACCGGTATGGGAGGGGGTTACACTGGTCTCACCAGTATAGGGGGGGGGGGGCTACACTGGTCTCACCGGTATGGGAGGGGGTTACACTGGTCTCACCGGTATGGGAGGGGGTTACACTGGTCTCACCGTTATGGGAGTGGGTTACACTAGTCTCACCGGTATGGGAGGAGGTTACACTGATCTCACCGGTATGGGAGGGGGTTACACTGGTCTCACCGGTATGGGAGGGGGTTACACTGGTCTCACCGGTATGGGAGTGGGTTACACTAGTCCCACCGGTATGGGAGGAGGTTACACTGATCTCACCGGTATGGGAGGGAGTTACACTGGTCTCACCGGTATGGGAGGGGGTAACACTGGTCTCACCGGTATGGGAGTGGGTTACACTAGTCTCACCGGTATGGGAGGAGGTTACACTGGTCTCACCGGTATGGGAGGGTATTACACTGGTCTCACCGGTATGGGAGGGGGTTACACTAGTCTCACCGGTATGGGAGGAGGTTACACTGATCTCACCGGTATGGGAGGGGGTTACACTGGTCTCACCGGTATGGGATGAGGTTACACTAGTCTCACCGGTATGGGAGTGGGTTACACTGGTCTCACCGGTATGGGAGGGTGTTACAGTGGTCTCACCGGTATGGGATGGGGTTACACTAGTCTCACCGGTATGGGAGGAGGTTACACTGATCTCACCGGTATGGGAGGGGGTTACACTGGTCTCACCGGTATGGGATGAGGTTACACTGGTCTCACCGATATGGGAGGGGGTTATACTGGTCTCACCGGTATGGGAGGGGGTTACACTGGTCTCACCGGTATGGGATGAGGTTACACTAGTCCCACCGGTATGGGAGGGGGTTACACTGGTCTCACCGGTATAGGAGGGGGTTACACTGGGCTCACCGGTATGGGAGTGGGTTACACTGGTCTCACCGGTATGGGAGGGGGTTACACTGGTCTCACCGGTATGGCAGGGGGTTATACTGGTCTCACCGGTATGGGAGGGGGTTACACTTGTCTCACCGGTATGGGAGAGGGTTACACTGGTCTCACCGGTATGGGAGGGGGTTACACTGGTCTCACCGGTATGGGAGGGGGTTACACTAGTCTCACCGGTATGGGAGGGGGTTACACTGGTCTCACCGGTATGGGAGGGGGTTACACTGGTCTCACCGGTATGGGTGGGGGTTACACTGGTCTCACCGGTATGGGAGTGGGTTACACTGGTCTCACCGGTATGGCAGGGCGTTACACTGGTCTCACCGGTATGGGAGGGGTTTACACTGGTCTCACCGGTATGGGTGGGGATTACACTGGTCTCACCGGTATGGGAGTGGGTTACACTGGTCTCACCGGTATGGGAGGGGGTTACACTAGTCTCACCGGTATGGGAGTGGGTTACACAGGTCTCACCGGTATGGGAGGGGGTTACACTGTTCTCACCGGTATGGCAGGGGGTTACACTGGTCTCACCGGTATGGGAGTGGGTTACACTTGTCTCACCGGTATGGGAGGAGGTTACACTGGTCTCACCGGTATAGGATCGGGTTACACTGGTCGCACCGGCATGGGAGGGGGTTACACTGGTCTCATCGGTATGGGAGGGGGTTACACTGGTCTCACCGGTATGGGAGGGGGTTACACTGGTCTCACCGGTATGGGAGGGGGTTACACTGGTCGCACCGGTATGGGAGTTGGTTACACTGGTCTCACCGGTATGGGAGGGGGTTACACTGGTCTCACCGGTATGGGAGGGGGTTACACTGGTCTCACCGGTATGGGAGGGGGTTACACTAGTCTCACCGGTATAGGAGGGGGTTACACTGGTCTCACCGGTATGGGGGAGGGTTACACTGGTCTCACCGGTATGGGATGGGGTTACACTGGTCTCACCGGTATGGGAGAGGGTTACACTGGTCTCACCGGTATGGGATGGGGTTACACTGGTCTCACCGGTATGGGAGAGGGTTACAATGGTCTCACCGGTATGGGAGGGGGTTACACTGGTCTCACCGGTATGGGATGGGGTTACACTGGTCTCACCGGTATAGGAGGGGGTTACACTGGTCTCACCGATATGGGAGGGGGTTACACTGGTCTCACCGGTATGGGAGTGGGTTACACTGGTCTCACCGGTATGGGAGTGGGTTACACTAGTCTCACCGGTATAGGAGGAGGTTGCACTGGTCTCACCGGTATAGGATGGGGTTACACTGGTCTCACCGATATGGGAGGGGGTTACACTGGTCTCACCGGTATGGGAGTGGGTTACACTGGTCTCACCGGTATGGGAGTGGGTTACACTAGTCTCACCGGTATAGGAGGAGGTTGCACTGGTCTCACCGGTATAGGATGGGGTTACACTGGTCTCACCGGTATGGGAGGGGGTTACACTGGTCTCACCGGTATGGGAGTGGGTTACACTGGTCTCACCGGTATGGGAGGGGGTTACACTGGTCTCACCGGTATGGGAGGGGGTTACACTGGTCTCACCGGTATGGGAGGGGGTTACACTGGTCTCACCGGTATAGGAGGGGGTTACACTGGTCGCACCGGTATAGGAAGGGAGTTACACTGGTCTCACCGGTATGGGAGTGGGTTACATTGGTCTCACCGGTATGGGAGCGGGTTACACTGGTCTCACCGGTATGGGAGGGGGCTACACTGGTCTCACCGGTATGGGAGTGGGTTACACTAGTCTCACCGGTATGGGAGGGGGTTACACTGGTCTCACCGGTTTGGGGGGGGGCTACACTGGTCTCACCGGTATGGGAGGGGGTTACACTGGTCTCACCGGTATGGGAGGGGGTTACACTGGTCTCACCGGTATGGGAGGGGGTTACACTGGTCTCACCGGTATGGGAGGGGGTTACACTGGTCTTACCGGTATGGGAGTGGGTTACACTGGTCTCACCGGTATGGGAGGGGGTTACACTGGTCTCACCGGTATGGGAAGGAGTTACACTGGTCTCACCGGTATGGGAGGGGGTAACACTGGTCTCACCGGTATGGGAGGGGGTTACACTGGTCTCACCGGTATGGGAGGAGGCTACACTGGTCTCACCGGTATGGGAGGGGGTTACACTGGTCTCACCGGTATGGGAGTGGGCTACACTGGTCTCACCGGTATGGGAGGGGGTTACACTGGTCTCACCGTTATGGGAGGGGGTTACACTGATCTCACCGGTATGGGAGGGGGTTACACTGGTCTCACCGGTATGGGAGGGGGTTACACTGGTCTCACCGGTATGGGAGGGGGTTAAACTGGTCTCACCGGTATGGGAGTGGGTTACACTGGTCTCACCGGTATAGGAGGGGGTTACACTGGTCTCACCGGTATGGGAGGGGGTTACACTGGTCTCACCGGTATGGGAGTGGGTTACATTGGTCTCACCGGTATGGGAGCGGGTTACACTGGTCTCACCGGTATGGGAGGGGGTTACACTGGTCTCACCGGTATGGGAGTGGGTTACACTAGTCTCACCGGTATAGGAGGAGGTTACACTGGTCTCACCGGTATGGGAGGGGGTTACACTGGTCTCACCGGTATGGGAGGGGGTTAAACTGGTCTCACCGGTATGGGAGGGGGTTACACTGGTCTCACCGGTATGGGAGTGGGTTACACTAGTTTCACCGGTATGGGAGGGGGTTACACTGGTCTCACCGGTATGGGGGGGGGGGCTACACTGGTCTCACCGGTATGGGAGGGGGTTACACTGGTCTCACCGGTATGGGAGGGGGTTACACTGGTCTCACCGGTATGGGAGGGGGTTACACTGGTCTCGCCGGTATGGGAGGGGGTTACACTGGTCTTACCGGTATGGGAGTGGGTTACACTGGTCTCACCGGTATGGGAGGGGGTTACACTGGTCTCACCGGTATGGGAGGGAGTTACAATGGTCTCACCGGTATGGGAGGGGGTAACACTGGTCTCACCGGTATGGGAGGGGGTTACACTGGTCTCACCGGTATGGGAGGAGGCTACACTGGTCTCACCGGTATGGGAGGGGGTTACACTGGTCTCACCGGTATGGGAGGGGGTTACACTGGTCTCACCGGTATGGGAGGGGGTTAAACTGGTCTCACCGGTATGGGAGTGGGTTACACTGGTCTCACCGGTATAGGAGGGGGCTACACTGGTCGCACCGGTATGGGAGGGGGTTACACTGGTCTCACCGGTATGGGAGTGGGTTACATTGGTCTCACCGGTATGGGAGAGGGTTACAGTGGTCTCACCGGTATGGGAGGGGGTTACACTGGTCTCACCGGTATGGGAGGGGGTTACACTGGTCTCACCGATATGGGAGGGGGTTACACTGGTCTCACCGGTATGGGAGTGGGTTACACTGGTCTCACCGGTATGGGAGGAGGCTACACTGGTCTCACCGGTATGGGAGGGGGTTACACTGGTCTCACCGGTATGGGAGGGGGTTACACTGGTCTCACCGGTATGGGAGGGGGTTACACTGGTCTCACCGGTATAGGAGGGGGTTACACTGGTCGCACCGGTATAGGAAGGGAGTTACACTGGTCTCACCGGTATGGGAGTGGGTTACATTGGTCTCACCGGTATGGGAGCGGGTTACACTGGTCTCACCGGTATGGGAGGGGGTTACACTGGTCTCACCGGTATGGGAGTGGGTTACACTAGTCTCACCGGTATGGGAGGGGGTTACACTGGTCTCACCGGTATGGGGGGGGGGGGCTACACTGGTCTCACCGGTATGGGAGGGGGTTACACTGGTCTCACCGGTATGGGAGGGGGTCACACTGGTCTCACCGGCATGGGAGGGGGTTACACTGGTCTCACCGGTATGGGAGGGGGTTACACTGGTCTTACCGGTATGGGAGTGGGTTACACTGGTCTCACCGGTATGGGAGGGGGTTACACTGGTCTCACCGGTATGGGAGGGAGTTACACTGGTCTCACCGGTATGGGAGGGGGTAACACTGGTCTCACCGGTATGGGAGGGGGTTACACTGGTCTCACCGGTATGGGAGGAGGCTACACTGGTCTCACCGGTATGGGAGGGGGTTACACTGGTCTCACCGGTATGGGAGTGGGCTACACTGGTCTCACCGGTATGGGAGGGGGTTACACTGGTCTCACCGTTATGGGAGGGGGTTACACTGATCTCACCGGTATGGGAGGGGGTTACACTGGTCTCACCGGTATGGGAGGGGGTTACACTGGTCTCACCGGTATGGGAGGGGGTTAAACTGGTCTCACCGGTATGGGAGTGGGTTACACTGGTCTCACCGGTATAGGAGGGGGTTACACTGGTCGCACCGGTATGGGAGGGGGTTACACTGGTCTCACCGGTATGGGAGTGGGTTACATTGGTCTCACCGGTATGGGAGCGGGTTACACTGGTCTCACCGGTATGGGAGGGGGTTACACTGGTCTCACCGGTATGGGAGTGGGTTACACTAGTCTCACCGGTATAGGAGGAGGTTACACTGGTCTCACCGGTATGGGAGGGGGTTACACTGGTCTCACCGGTATGGGAGGGGGTTTAAATGGTCTCACCGGTATGGGAGGGGGTTACACTGGTCTCACCGGTATGGGAGTGGGTTACACTAGTCTCACCGGTATGGGAGGGGGTTACACTGGTCTCACCGCTATGGGGGGGGGCTACACTGGTCTCACCGGTATGGGAGGGGGTTACACTGGTCTCACCGGTATGGGAGGGGGTTACACTGGTCTCACCGGTATGGGAGGGGGTTACACTGGTCTCGCCGGTATGGGAGGGGGTTACACTGGTCTTACCGGTATGGGAGTGGGTTACACTGGTCTCACCGGTATGGGAGGGGGTTACACTGGTCTCACCGGTATGGGAGGGAGTTACACTGGTCTCACCGGTATGGGAGGGGGTAACACTGGTCTCACCGGTATGGGAGGGGGTTACACTGGTCTCACCGGTATGGGAGGAGGCTACACTGGTCTCACCGGTATGGGAGGGGGTTACACTGGTCTCACCGGTATGGGAGGGGGTTACACTGGTCTCACCGGTATGGGAGGGGGTTAAACTGGTCTCACCGGTATGGGAGTGGGTTACACTGGTCTCACCGGTATAGGAGGGGGCTACACTGGTCGCACCGGTATGGGAGGGGGTTACACTGGTCTCACCGGTATGGGAGTGGGTTACATTGGTCTCACCGGTATGGGAGCGGGTTACACTGGTCTCACCGGTATGGGAGGGGGTTACACTGGTCTCACCGGTATGGGAGTGGGTTACACTAGTCTCACCGGTATAGGAGGAGGTTACACTGGTCTCACCGGTATGGGAGGGGGTTATACTGGTCTCACCGGTATGGGAGGGGGTTACACTGGTCTCACCGGTATGGGAGGGGGTTACACTGGTCTCACCGGTATGGGAGTGGGTTACACTAGTCTCACCGGTATGGGAGGAGGTTACACTGGTCTCACCGGTATGGGAGGGGGTTACACTGGTCTCACCGGTATGGGAGGGGGTTACACTGGTCTCACCGGTATGGCAGGGGGTTACACTGGTCTCACCGGTATGGGAGTGGGTTACACTAGTCTCACCGGTATGGGAGGGGGTTACACTGGTCTCACCGGTATGGCGGGGGAGGCTACACTGGTCTCACCGGTATGGGAGGGGGTTACACTGGTCTCACCGGTATGGGAGGGGGTTACACTGGTCTCACCGGTATGGGAGGGGGTTACACTGGTCTTACCGGTATGGGAGTGGGTTACACTGGTCTCACCGGTATGGGAGGGAGTTACACTGGTCTCGCCGGTATGGGAGGGGGTAACACTGGTCTCACCGGTATGGGAGGGGGTTACACTGGTCTCACCGGTATGGGAGGAGGCTACACTGGTCTCACCGGTATGGGAGGGGGTTACACTGGTCTCACCGGTATGGGAGGGGGTTACACTGGTCTCACCGGTATGGGAGGGGGTTAAACTGGTCTCACCGGTATGGGAGTGGGTTACACTGGTCTCACCGGTATAGGAGGGGGTTACACTGGTCGCACCGGTATGGGAGGGGGTTACACTGGTCTCACCGGTATGGGAGTGGGTTACATTGGTCTCACCGGTATGGGAGCGGGTTACACTGGTCTCACCGGTATGGGAGGGGGTTACACTGGTCTCACCGGTATGGGAGTGGGTTACACTAGTCTCACCGGTATAGGAGGAGGTTACACTGGTCTCACCGGTATGGGAGGGGGTTACACTGGTCTCACCGGTATGGGAGAGGGTTACACTGGTCTCACCGGTATGGGATGGGGTTACGCTGGTCTCACCGGTATGGGAGAGGGTTACACTGGTCTCACCGGTATGGGATGGGGTTACACTGGTCTCACCGGTATGGGAGAGGGTTACAGTGGTCTCACCGGTATGGGAGGGGGTTACACTGGTCTCACCGGTATGGGAGAGGGTTACACTGGTCTCACCGGTATGGGATGGGGTTACACTGGTCTCACCGGTATAGGAGGGGGTTACACTGGTCTCACCGGTATGGGATGGGGTTACACTGGTCTCACCGGTATGGGAGAGGGTTACACTGGTCTCACCGGTATAGGAGGGGGTTACACTGGTCTCACCGGTATAGGAGGGGGTTACACTGGTCTCACCGGTATAGGAGGGGGTTACACTGGTCTCACCGGCATGGGAGAGGGTTACACTGGTCTCACCGGTATGGGATGGGGTTACACTGGTCTCACCGGTATAGGAGGGGGTCACACTGGTCTCACCGGTATGGGATGGGGTTACACTGGTCTCACCGGTATGGGAGAGGGTTACACTGGTCTCACCGGTATAGGAGGGGGTTACACTGGTCTCACCGGTATGGGAGGGGGTTACACTGGTCTCACCGGTATGGGAGGGGGTTACACTGGTCTCACCGGTATAGGAGGGGGTTACACTGGTCGCACCGGTATAGGAAGGGAGTTACACTGGTCTCACCGGTATGGGAGTGGGTTACATTGGTCTCACCGGTATGGGAGCGGGTTACACTGGTCTCACCGGTATGGGAGGGGGCTACACTGGTCTCACCGGTATGGGAGTGGGTTACACTAGTCTCACCGGTATGGGAGGGGGTTACACTGGTCTCACCGGTTTGGGGGGGGGCTACACTGGTCTCACCGGTATGGGAGGGGGTTACACTGGTCTCACCGGTATGGGAGGGGGTTACACTGGTCTCACCGGTATGGGAGGGGGTTACACTGGTCTCACCGGTATGGGAGGGGGTTACACTGGTCTTACCGGTATGGGAGTGGGTTACACTGGTCTCACCGGTATGGGAGGGGGTTACACTGGTCTCACCGGTATGGGAAGGAGTTACACTGGTCTCACCGGTATGGGAGGGGGTAACACTGGTCTCACCGGTATGGGAGGGGGTTACACTGGTCTCACCGGTATGGGAGGAGGCTACACTGGTCTCACCGGTATGGGAGGGGGTTACACTGGTCTCACCGGTATGGGAGTGGGCTACACTGGTCTCACCGGTATGGGAGGGGGTTACACTGGTCTCACCGTTATGGGAGGGGGTTACACTGATCTCACCGGTATGGGAGGGGGTTACACTGGTCTCACCGGTATGGGAGGGGGTTACACTGGTCTCACCGGTATGGGAGGGGGTTAAACTGGTCTCACCGGTATGGGAGTGGGTTACACTGGTCTCACCGGTATAGGAGGGGGTTACACTGGTCTCACCGGTATGGGAGGGGGTTACACTGGTCTCACCGGTATGGGAGTGGGTTACATTGGTCTCACCGGTATGGGAGCGGGTTACACTGGTCTCACCGGTATGGGAGGGGGTTACACTGGTCTCACCGGTATGGGAGTGGGTTACACTAGTCTCACCGGTATAGGAGGAGGTTACACTGGTCTCACCGGTATGGGAGGGGGTTACACTGGTCTCACCGGTATGGGAGGGGGTTAAACTGGTCTCACCGGTATGGGAGGGGGTTACACTGGTCTCACCGGTATGGGAGTGGGTTACACTAGTTTCACCGGTATGGGAGGGGGTTACACTGGTCTCACCGGTATGGGGGGGGGGGCTACACTGGTCTCACCGGTATGGGAGGGGGTTACACTGGTCTCACCGGTATGGGAGGGGGTTACACTGGTCTCACCGGTATGGGAGGGGGTTACACTGGTCTCGCCGGTATGGGAGGGGGTTACACTGGTCTTACCGGTATGGGAGTGGGTTACACTGGTCTCACCGGTATGGGAGGGGGTTACACTGGTCTCACCGGTATGGGAGGGAGTTACAATGGTCTCACCGGTATGGGAGGGGGTAACACTGGTCTCACCGGTATGGGAGGGGGTTACACTGGTCTCACCGGTATGGGAGGAGGCTACACTGGTCTCACCGGTATGGGAGGGGGTTACACTGGTCTCACCGGTATGGGAGGGGGTTACACTGGTCTCACCGGTATGGGAGGGGGTTAAACTGGTCTCACCGGTATGGGAGTGGGTTACACTGGTCTCACCGGTATAGGAGGGGGCTACACTGGTCGCACCGGTATGGGAGGGGGTTACACTGGTCTCACCGGTATGGGAGTGGGTTACATTGGTCTCACCGGTATGGGAGAGGGTTACAGTGGTCTCACCGGTATGGGAGGGGGTTACACTGGTCTCACCGGTATGGGAGGGGGTTACACTGGTCTCACCGATATGGGAGGGGGTTACACTGGTCTCACCGGTATGGGAGTGGGTTACACTGGTCTCACCGGTATGGGAGGAGGCTACACTGGTCTCACCGGTATGGGAGGGGGTTACACTGGTCTCACCGGTATGGGAGGGGGTTACACTGGTCTCACCGGTATGGGAGGGGGTTACACTGGTCTCACCGGTATAGGAGGGGGTTACACTGGTCGCACCGGTATAGGAAGGGAGTTACACTGGTCTCACCGGTATGGGAGTGGGTTACATTGGTCTCACCGGTATGGGAGCGGGTTACACTGGTCTCACCGGTATGGGAGGGGGTTACACTGGTCTCACCGGTATGGGAGTGGGTTACACTAGTCTCACCGGTATGGGAGGGGGTTACACTGGTCTCACCGGTATGGGGGGGGGGGCTACACTGGTCTCACCAGTATGGGAGGGGGTTACACTGGTCTCACCGGTATGGGAGGGGGTCACACTGGTCTCACCGGCATGGGAGGGGGTTACACTGGTCTCACCGGTATGGGAGGGGGTTACACTGGTCTTACCGGTATGGGAGTGGGTTACACTGGTCTCACCGGTATGGGAGGGGGTTACACTGGTCTCACCGGTATGGGAGGGAGTTACACTGGTCTCACCGGTATGGGAGGGGGTAACACTGGTCTCACCGGTATGGGAGGGGGTTACACTGGTCTCACCGGTATGGGAGGAGGCTACACTGGTCTCACCGGTATGGGAGGGGGTTACACTGGTCTCACCGGTATGGGAGTGGGCTACACTGGTCTCACCGGTATGGGAGGGGGTTACACTGGTCTCACCGTTATGGGAGGGGGTTACACTGATCTCACCGGTATGGGAGGGGGTTACACTGGTCTCACCGGTATGGGAGGGGGTTACACTGGTCTCACCGGTATGGGAGGGGGTTAAACTGGTCTCACCGGTATGGGAGTGGGTTACACTGGTCTCACCGGTATAGGAGGGGGTTACACTGGTCGCACCGGTATGGGAGGGGGTTACACTGGTCTCACCGGTATGGGAGTGGGTTACATTGGTCTCACCGGTATGGGAGCGGGTTACACTGGTCTCACCGGTATGGGAGGGGGTTACACTGGTCTCACCGGTATGGGAGTGGGTTACACTAGTCTCACCGGTATAGGAGGAGGTTACACTGGTCTCACCGGTATGGGAGGGGGTTACACTGGTCTCACCGGTATGGGAGGGGGTTTAAATGGTCTCACCGGTATGGGAGGGGGTTACACTGGTCTCACCGGTATGGGAGTGGGTTACACTAGTCTCACCGGTATGGGAGGGGGTTACACTGGTCTCACCGCTATGGGGGGGGGGCTACACTGGTCTCACCGGTATGGGAGGGGGTTACACTGGTCTCACCGGTATGGGAGGGGGTTACACTGGTCTCACCGGTATGGGAGGGGGTTACACTGGTCTCGCCGGTATGGGAGGGGGTTACACTGGTCTTACCGGTATGGGAGTGGGTTACACTGGTCTCACCGGTATGGGAGGGGGTTACACTGGTCTCACCGGTATGGGAGGGAGTTACACTGGTCTCACCGGTATGGGAGGGGGTAACACTGGTCTCACCGGTATGGGAGGGGGTTACACTGGTCTCACCGGTATGGGAGGAGGCTACACTGGTCTCACCGGTATGGGAGGGGGTTACACTGGTCTCACCGGTATGGGAGGGGGTTACACTGGTCTCACCGGTATGGGAGGGGGTTAAACTGGTCTCACCGGTATGGGAGTGGGTTACACTGGTCTCACCGGTATAGGAGGGGGCTACACTGGTCGCACCGGTATGGGAGGGGGTTACACTGGTCTCACCGGTATGGGAGTGGGTTACATTGGTCTCACCGGTATGGGAGCGGGTTACACTGGTCTCACCGGTATGGGAGGGGGTTACACTGGTCTCACCGGTATGGGAGTGGGTTACACTAGTCTCACCGGTATAGGAGGAGGTTACACTGGTCTCACCGGTATGGGAGGGGGTTATACTGGTCTCACCGGTATGGGAGGGGGTTACACTGGTCTCACCGGTATGGGAGGGGGTTACACTGGTCTCACCGGTATGGGAGTGGGTTACACTAGTCTCACCGGTATGGGAGGAGGTTACACTGGTCTCACCGGTATGGGAGGGGGTTACACTGGTCTCACCGGTATGGGAGGGGGTTACACTGGTCTCACCGGTATGGCAGGGGGTTACACTGGTCTCACCGGTATGGGAGTGGGTTACACTAGTCTCACCGGTATGGGAGGGGGTTACACTGGTCTCACCGGTATGGCGGGGGAGGCTACACTGGTCTCACCGGTATGGGAGGGGGTTACACTGGTCTCACCGGTATGGGAGGGGGTTACACTGGTCTCACCGGTATGGGAGGGGGTTACACTGGTCTTACCGGTATGGGAGTGGGTTACACTGGTCTCACCGGTATGGGAGGGAGTTACACTGGTCTCGCCGGTATGGGAGGGGGTAACACTGGTCTCACCGGTATGGGAGGGGGTTACACTGGTCTCACCGGTATGGGAGGAGGCTACACTGGTCTCACCGGTATGGGAGGGGGTTACACTGGTCTCACCGGTATGGGAGGGGGTTACACTGGTCTCACCGGTATGGGAGGGGGTTAAACTGGTCTCACCGGTATGGGAGTGGGTTACACTGGTCTCACCGGTATAGGAGGGGGTTACACTGGTCGCACCGGTATGGGAGGGGGTTACACTGGTCTCACCGGTATGGGAGTGGGTTACATTGGTCTCACCGGTATGGGAGCGGGTTACACTGGTCTCACCGGTATGGGAGGGGGTTACACTGGTCTCACCGGTATGGGAGTGGGTTACACTAGTCTCACCGGTATAGGAGGAGGTTACACTGGTCTCACCGGTATGGGAGGGGGTTACACTGGTCTCACCGGTATGGGAGAGGGTTACACTGGTCTCACCGGTATGGGATGGGGTTACGCTGGTCTCACCGGTATGGGAGAGGGTTACACTGGTCTCACCGGTATGGGATGGGGTTACACTGGTCTCACCGGTATGGGAGAGGGTTACAGTGGTCTCACCGGTATGGGAGGGGGTTACACTGGTCTCACCGGTATGGGAGAGGGTTACACTGGTCTCACCGGTATGGGATGGGGTTACACTGGTCTCACCGGTATAGGAGGGGGTTACACTGGTCTCACCGGTATGGGATGGGGTTACACTGGTCTCACCGGTATGGGAGAGGGTTACACTGGTCTCACCGGTATAGGAGGGGGTTACACTGGTCTCACCGGTATAGGAGGGGGTTACACTGGTCTCACCGGTATAGGAGGGGGTTACACTGGTCTCACCGGCATGGGAGAGGGTTACACTGGTCTCACCGGTATGGGATGGGGTTACACTGGTCTCACCGGTATAGGAGGGGGTCACACTGGTCTCACCGGTATGGGATGGGGTTACACTGGTCTCACCGGTATGGGAGAGGGTTACACTGGTCTCACCGGTATAGGAGGGGGTTACACTGGTCTCACCGGTATAGGAGGGGGTTACACTGGTCTCACCGGTATAGGAGGGGGTTACACTGGTCTCACCGGTATGGGAGGGGGTTACACTGGTCTCACCGGTATGGGATGGGGTTACACTGGTCTCACCGGTATAGGAGGGGGTTACACTGGTCTCACCGGTATGGGAGTGGGTTACACTGGTCTCACCGGTATGGGAGTGGGTTACACTAGTCTCACCGGTATAGGAGGAGGTTGCACTGGTCTCACCGGTATAGGATGGCGTTACACTGGTCTCACCGGTATAGGAGGGGGTTACACTGGTCTCACCGGTATGGGAGAGGGTTACACTGGTCTCACCGGTATGGGATGGGGTTACACTGGTCTCACCGGCATAGGAGGGGGTTACACTGGTCTCACCGGTATGGGAGGGGGTTACACTGGTCTCACCGGTATGGGACGGGGTTACACTAGTCTCACCGGTATAGGAGGGGGTTACACTGGTCTCACCGGTATGGGAGAGGGTTACACTGGTCTCACCGGTATGGGATGGGGTTACACTGGTCTCACCGGTATGGGAGAGGGTTACACTGGTCTCACCGGTATGGGATGGGGTTACACTGGTCTCACCGGTATGGGAGAGGGTTACAGTGGTCTCACCGGTATGGGAGGGGGTTACACTGGTCTCACCGGTATAGGAGGGGGTTACACTGGTCTCACCGGTATGGGAGGGGGTTACACTGGTCTCACCGGTATGGGAGGGGGTTAAACTGGTCTCACCGGTATGGGAGTGGGTTACACTGGTCTCACCGGTATAGGAGGGGGTTACACTGGTCGCACCGGTATGGGAGGGGGTTACACTGGTCTCACCGGTATGGGAGTGGGTTACATTGGTCTCACCGGTATGGGAGCGGGTTACACTGGTCTCACCGGTATGGGAGGGGGTTACACTGGTCTCACCGGTATGGGAGTGGGTTACACTAGTCTCACCGGTATAGGAGGAGGTTACACTGGTCTCACCGGTATGGGAGGGGGTTACACTGGTCTCACCGGTATGGGAGAGGGTTACACTGGTCTCACCGGTATGGGATGGGGTTACGCTGGTCTCACCGGTATGGGAGAGGGTTACACTGGTCTCACCGGTATGGGATGGGGTTACACTGGTCTCACCGGTATGGGAGAGGGTTACAGTGGTCTCACCGGTATGGGAGGGGGTTACACTGGTCTCACCGGTATGGGAGAGGGTTACACTGGTCTCACCGGTATGGGATGGGGTTACACTGGTCTCACCGGTATAGGAGGGGGTTACACTGGTCTCACCGGTATGGGATGGGGTTACACTGGTCTCACCGGTATGGGAGAGGGTTACACTGGTCTCACCGGTATAGGAGGGGGTTACACTGGTCTCACCGGTATAGGAGGGGGTTACACTGGTCTCACCGGTATAGGAGGGGGTTACACTGGTCTCACCGGCATGGGAGAGGGTTACACTGGTCTCACCGGTATGGGATGGGGTTACACTGGTCTCACCGGTATAGGAGGGGGTTACACTGGTCTCACCGGTATGGGAGTGGGTTACACTAGTCTCACCGGTATAGGAGGAGGTTACACTGGTCTCACCGGTATGGGAGGGGGTTACACTGGTCTCACCGGTATGGGAGAGGGTTACACTGGTCTCACCGGTATGGGATGGGGTTACGCTGGTCTCACCGGTATGGGAGAGGGTTACACTGGTCTCACCGGTATGGGATGGGGTTACACTGGTCTCACCGGTATGGGAGAGGGTTACAGTGGTCTCACCGGTATGGGAGGGGGTTACACTGGTCTCACCGGTATGGGAGAGGGTTACACTGGTCTCACCGGTATGGGATGGGGTTACACTGGTCTCACCGGTATAGGAGAGGGTTACACTGGTCTCACCGGTATGGGATGGGGTTACACTGGTCTCACCGGTATGGGAGAGGGTTACACTGGTCTCACCGGTATAGGAGGGGGTTACACTGGTCTCACCGGTATAGGAGGGGGTTACACTGGTCTCACCGGTATAGGAGGGGGTTACACTGGTCTCACCGGCATGGGAGAGGGTTACACTGGTCTCACCGGTATGGGATGGGGTTACACTGGTCTCACCGGTATAGGAGGGGGTCACACTGGTCTCACCGGTATGGGATGGGGTTACACTGGTCTCACCGGTATGGGAGAGGGTTACACTGGTCTCACCGGTATAGGAGGGGGTTACACTGGTCTCACCGGTATAGGAGGGGGTTACACTGGTCTCACCGGTATAGGAGGGGGTTACACTGGTCTCACCGGTATGGGAGGGGGTTACACTGGTCTCACCGGTATGGGATGGGGTTACACTGGTCTCACCGGTATAGGAGGGGGTTACACTGGTCTCACCGGTATGGGAGTGGGTTACACTGGTCTCACCGGTATGGGAGTGGGTTACACTAGTCTCACCGGTATAGGAGGAGGTTGCACTGGTCTCACCGGTATAGGATGGCGTTACACTGGTCTCACCGGTATAGGAGGGGGTTACACTGGTCTCACCGGTATGGGAGAGGGTTACACTGGTCTCACCGGTATGGGATGGGGTTACACTGGTCTCACCGGCATAGGAGGGGGTTACACTGGTCTCACCGGTATGGGAGGGGGTTACACTGGTCTCACCGGTATGGGACGGGGTTACACTAGTCTCACCGGTATAGGAGGGGGTTACACTGGTCTCACCGGTATGGGAGAGGGTTACACTGGTCTCACCGGTATGGGATGGGGTTACACTGGTCTCACCGGTATGGGAGAGGGTTACACTGGTCTCACCGGTATGGGATGGGGTTACACTGGTCTCACCGGTATGGGAGAGGGTTACAGTGGTCTCACCGGTATGGGAGGGGGTTACACTGGTCTCACTGGTATAGGAGGGTGTTACACTGGTCTCACCGGTATGGGAGGGGGTTACACTGGTCTCACCGGTATGGGAGGGGGTTAAACTGGTCTCACCGGTATGGGAGTGGGTTACACTGGTCTCACCGGTATAGGAGGGGGTTACACTGGTCGCACCGGTATGGGAGGGGGTTACACTGGTCTCACCGGTATGGGAGTGGGTTACATTGGTCTCACCGGTATGGGAGCGGGTTACACTGGTCTCACCGGTATGGGAGGGGGTTACACTGGTCTCACCGGTATGGGAGTGGGTTACACTAGTCTCACCGGTATAGGAGGAGGTTACACTGGTCTCACCGGTATGGGAGGGGGTTACACTGGTCTCACCGGTATGGGAGAGGGTTACACTGGTCTCACCGGTATGGGATGGGGTTACGCTGGTCTCACCGGTATGGGAGAGGGTTACACTGGTCTCACCGGTATGGGATGGGGTTACACTGGTCTCACCGGTATGGGAGAGGGTTACAGTGGTCTCACCGGTATGGGAGGGGGTTACACTGGTCTCACCGGTATGGGAGAGGGTTACACTGGTCTCACCGGTATGGGATGGGGTTACACTGGTCTCACCGTTATAGGAGGGGGTTACACTGGTCTCACCGGTATGGGATGGGGTTACACTGGTCTCACCGGTATGGGAGAGGGTTACACTGGTCTCACCGGTATAGGAGGGGGTTACACTGGTCTCACCGGTATAGGAGGGGGTTACACTGGTCTCACCGGTATAGGAGGGGGTTACACTGGTCTCACCGGCATGGGAGAGGGTTACACTGGTCTCACCGGTATGGGATGGGGTTACACTGGTCTCACCGGTATAGGAGGGGGTCACACTGGTCTCACCGGTATGGGATGGGGTTACACTGGTCTCACCGGTATGGGAGAGGGTTACACTGGTCTCACCGGTATAGGAGGGGGTTACACTGGTCTCACCGGTATAGGAGGGGGTTACACTGGTCTCACCGGTATAGGAGGGGGTTACACTGGTCTCACCGGTATGGGAGGGGGTTACACTGGTCTCACCGGTATGGGATGGGGTTACACTGGTCTCACCGGTATAGGAGGGGGTTACACTGGTCTCACCGGTATGGGAGTGGGTTACACTGGTCTCACCGGTATGGGAGTGGGTTACACTAGTCTCACCGGTATAGGAGGAGGTTGCACTGGTCTCACCGGTATAGGATGGCGTTACACTGGTCTCACCGGTATAGGAGGGGGTTACACTGGTCTCACCGGTATGGGAGAGGGTTACACTGGTCTCACCGGTATGGGATGGGGTTACACTGGTCTCACCGGCATAGGAGGGGGTTACACTGGTCTCACCGGTATGGGAGGGGGTTACACTGGTCTCACCGGTATGGGACGGGGTTACACTAGTCTCACCGGTATAGGAGGGGGTTACACTGGTCTCACCGGTATGGGAGAGGGTTACACTGGTCTCACCGGTATGGGATGGGGTTACACTGGTCTCACCGGTATGGGAGAGGGTTACACTGGTCTCACCGGTATGGGATGGGGTTACACTGGTCTCACCGGTATGGGAGAGGGTTACAGTGGTCTCACCGGTATGGGAGGGGGTTACACTGGTCTCACCGGTATAGGAGGGGGTTACACTGGTCTCACCGGTATGGGAGAGGGTTACACTAGTCTCACCGGTATAGGAGGAGGTTGCACTGGTCTCACCGGTATAGGATGGCGTTACACTGGTCTCACCGGTATAGGAGGGGGTTACACTGGTCTCACCGGTATGGGAGAGGGTTACACTGGTCTCACCGGTATGGGATGGGGTTACACTGGTCTCACCGGTATGGGAGAGGGTTACACTGGTCTCACCGGTATGGGATGGGGTTACACTGGTCTCACCGGTATAGGAGGGGGTTACACTGGTCTCACCGGTATGGGATGGGGTTACACTGGTCTCACCGGTATGGGAGAAGGTTACACTGGTCTCACCGGTATAGGAGGGGGTTACACTGGTCTCACCGGTATAGGAGGGGGTTACACTGGTCTCACCGGTATAGGAGGGGGTTACACTGGTCTCACCGGTATGGGAGAGGGTTACACTGGTCTCACCGGTATGGGATGGGGTTACACTGGTCTCACCGGTATAGGAGGGGGTCACACTGGTCTCACCGGTATGGGATGGGGTTACACTGGTCTCACCGGTATGGGAGAGGGTTACACTGGTCTCACCGGTATAGGAGGGGGTTACACTGGTCTCACCGGTATAGGAGGGGGTTACACTGGTCTCACCGGTATAGGAGGGGGTTACACTGGTCTCACCGGTATGGGAGGGGGTTACACTGGTCTCACCGGTATGGGATGGGGTTACACTGGTCTCACCGGTATAGGAGGGGGTTACACTGGTCTCACCGGTATGGGAGTGGGTTACACTGGTCTCACCGGTATGGGAGTGGGTTACACTAGTCTCACCGGTATAGGAGGAGGTTGCACTGGTCTCACCGGTATAGGATGGCGTTACACTGGTCTCACCGGTATAGGAGGGGGTTACACTGGTCTCACCGGTATGGGAGAGGGTTACACTGGTCTCACCGGTATGGGATGGGGTTACACTGGTCTCACCGGTATAGGAGGGGGTTACACTGGTCTCACCGGTATGGGAGGGGGTTACACTGGTCTCACCGGTATGGGAGGGGGTTACACTAGTCTCACCGGTATAGGAGGGGGTTACACTGGTCTCACCGGTATGGGAGAGGGTTACACTGGTCTCACCGGTATGGGATGGGGTTACACTGGTCTCACCGGTATGGGAGAGGGTTACACTGGTCTCACCGGTATGGGATGGGGTTACACTGGTCTCACCGGTATGGGAGAGGGTTACAGTGGTCTCACCGGTATGGGAGGGGGTTACACTGGTCTCACCGGTATAGGAGGGGGTTACACTGGTCTCACCGGTATGGGAGAGGGTTACACTAGTCTCACCGGTATAGGAGGAGGTTGCACTGGTCTCACCGGTATAGGATGGCGTTACACTGGTCTCACCGGTATAGGAGGGGGTTACACTGGTCTCACCGGTATGGGAGAGGGTTACACTGGTCTCACCGGTATGGGATGGGGTTACACTGGTCTCACCGGTATGGGAGGGGGTTACACTGGTCTCACCGGTATGGGAGGTGGTTACACTGGTCTCACCGGTATAGGAGGGGGTTACACTGGTCTCACCGGTATGGGAGAGGGTTACACTGGTCTCACCGGTATGGGAGTGGGTTACACTGGTCTCACCGGTATGGGAGTGGGTTACACTAGTCTCACCGGTATAGGAGGAGGTTGCACTGGTCTCACCGGTATAGGATGGCGTTACACTGGTCTCACCGGTATAGGAGGGGGTTACACTGGTCTCACCGGTATGGGAGAGGGTTACACTGGTCTCACCGGTATGGGATGGGGTTACACTGGTCTCACCGGTATAGGAGGGGGTTACACTGGTCTCACCGGTATGGGAGTGGGTTACACTGGTCTCACCGGTATGGGAGGGGGTTACACTAGTCTCACCGGTATAGGAGGGGGTTACACTGGTCTCACCGGTATGGGAGAGGGTTACACTGGTCTCACCGGTATGGGATGGGGTTACACTGGTCTCACCGGTATGGGAGAGGGTTACACTGGTCTCACCGGTATGGGATGGGGTTACACTGGTCTCACCGGTATGGGAGAGGGTTACAGTGGTCTCACCGGTATGGGAGGGGGTTACACTGGTCTCACCGGTATAGGAGGGGGTTACACTGGTCTCACCGGTATGGGAGAGGGTTACACTAGTCTCACCGGTATGGGATGGGGTTACACTGGTCTCACCGGTATGGGAGAGGGTTACAGTGGTCTCACCGGTATGGGAGGGGGTTACACTGGTCTCACCGGTATAGGAGGGGGTTACACTGGTCTCACCGGTATGGGAGGGGGTTACACTGGTCTCACCGGTATAGGAGGGGGTTACACTGGTCTCACCGGTATGGGATGGGGTTACACTGGTCTCACCGGTATGGGAGAGGGTTACACTGGTCTCACCGGTATAGGAGGGGGTTACACTGGTCTCACCGGTATAGGAGGGGGTTACACTGGTCTCACCGGTATAGGAGGGGCTTACACTGGTCTCACCGGTATGGGAGAGGGTTACACTGGTCTCACCGGTATGGGATGGGGTTACACTGGTCTCACCGGTATAGGAGGGGGTTACACTGGTCTCACCGGTATGGGAGTGGGTTACACTGGTCTCACCGGTATGGGAGGGGGTTACACTGGTCTCACCGGTATGGGAGGGGGTTACACTGGTCTCACCGGTATGGGAGAGGCTTACACTGGTCTCACCGGTATGGGAGGGGGTTACACAGGTCTCACCGGTATGGGAGTGGGCTACACTGGTCTCACCGGTATGGGAGGAGGTTACACTGGTCTCACTGGTATGGGAGGGGGTTACACTGGTCTCACCGGTATGGGAGGGGGTTACACTAGTCTCACCGGTATGGGAGGGGGTTACACTGGTCTCACCGGTATGGGAGTGGGCTACACTGGTCTCACCGGTATGGGAGGGGGTTACACTGGTCTCACCGGTATGGGAGGGGGTTACACTGGTCTCACCGGTATGGGAGGGGGTTACACTGGTCTCGCCGGTATGGGAGGGGGTTACACTAGTCTCACCGGTCTGGGAGGGGGTTACACTGGTCTCACTGGTATGGGAGGGGGTTACACTGGTCTCACCGGTATGCGGGGGGGGGGTAACACTGGTCTCACCGGTATGGGAGTGGGTTACACTGGTCTCACTGGTCTTACAGGGGGTTACACTGGTCTCACCGGTATGAGAGGGGGTTACACTGGTCTCACCGGTATGGGAGGGGGTTACACTAGTCTCACCGGTATGGGAGGGGGTTACACTGGTCTCACCGGTATGGGAGGGGGTTACACTATTCTCACCGGTACAGGAAGGGGTTACGCTGGTCTCACTGGTATGGGAGGGAGTTACACTGGTCTCACCGGTATGGGAGGGGGTTACACTGGTCTCACCGGTATGGGAGGGGGTTACACTGGTCTCACCGGTATGGGAGGGGGTTACACTGGTCTCGCCGGTATGGGAGGGGGTTACACTGGTCTCACTGGTATGGGAGGGGGTTACACTGGTCTCACCGGTATGGGGGGGGGGGGGTAACACTGGTCTCACCGGTATGGGAGTGGGTTACACTGGTCTCACTGGTCTTACAGGGGGTTACACTGGTCTCACCGGTATGAGAGGGGGTTACACTGGTCTCACTGGTATGGGAGTGGGTTACACTGGTCTCACTGGGATGGGAGTGGGTTACACTGGTCTCACTGGGATGGGAGTGGGTTACACTGGTCTCACTGGTATGGGAGGGGGTTACACTGGTCTCACTGGTCTTACAGGGGGTTACACTGGTCTCACCGGTATGAGAGGGGGTTACACTGGTCTCACCGGTATGGGAGGGGGTTACACTAGTCTCACCGGTATGGGAGGGGGTTACACTGGTCTCACCGGTATGGGAGGGGGTTACACTATTCTCACCGGTATAGGAAGGGGTTACGCTGGTCTCACTGGTATGGGAGGGAGTTACACCGGTCTCACCGGTATGGGAGGGGGTTACACTGGTCTCACCGGTATGGGAGGGGGTTACACTGGTCTCACCGGTATGGGAGGGGGTTACACTGGTCTCGCCGGTATGGGAGGGGGTTACACTAGTCTCACCGGTCTGGGAGGGGGTTACACTGGTCTCACTGGTATGGGAGGGGGTTACACTGGTCTCACCGGTATGGGGGGGGGGGTAACACTGGTCTCACCGGTATGGGAGTGGGTTACACTGGTCTCACTGGTCTTACAGGGGGTTACACTGGTCTCACCGGTATGAGAGGGGGTTACACTGGTCTCACTGGTATGGGAGTGGGTTACACTGGTCTCACTGGTATGGGAGGGGGTTACACTGGTCTCACTGGTCTTACAGGGGGTTACACTGGTCTCACCGGTATGAGAGGGGGTTACACTGGTCTCACCGGTATGGGAGGGGGTTACACTAGTCTCACCGGTATGGGAGGGGGTTACACTGGTCTCACCGGTATGGGAGGGGGTTACACTATTCTCACCGGTATAGGAATGGGTTACACTGGTCTCACTGGTATGGGAGGGAGTTACACTGGTCTCACCGGTATAGGAGGGGGTTACGCTGGTCTCACTGGTATGGGAGGGAGTTACACTGGTCTCACCGGTATGGGAGGGGGTTACACTGGTCTCGCCGGTATGGGAGGGGGTTACACTGGTCTCACTGGTATGGGAGGGAGTTACACTGGTCTCACCGGTATGAGAGGGGGTTACACTAGTCTCACCGGTATGAGAGGGGGTTACACTGGTCTCACCGGTATGGGAGGGGCTTACACTGGTCTCACCGGTATGGGAGGGGGTTACACTAGTCTCACCGGTATGAGAGGGGGTTACACTGGTCTCACCGGTATGGGAGGGGGTTACACTGGTCTCGCCGGTATGGGAGGGGGTTACACTGGTCTCACTGGTATGGGAGGGAGTTACACTGGTCTCACCGGTATGGGAGGGGGTTACACTGGTCTCGCCGGTATGGGAGGGGGTTACACTGGTCTCACTGGTATGGGAGGGAGTTACACTGGTCTCACCGGTATGAGAGGGGGTTACACTAGTCTCACCGGTATGAGAGGGGGTTACACTGGTCTCACTGGTATGGGAGGAGCTTACACTGGTCTCACCGGTATGGGAGGGGGTTACACTAGTCTCACCGGTATGAGAGGGGGTTACACTGGTCTCACCGGTATGGGAGGGGGTTACACTGGTCTCACCGGTATGGGAGTGGCTTACACTGGTCTCACCGGTATGAGAGGGGGTTACACTGGTCTCACCGGTATGAGAGGGGGTTACACTGGTCTCACCGGTATGGGAGAGGCTTACACTGGTCTCACCGGTATGGGAGGGGGTTACACTAGTCTCGCCGGTCTGGGAGGGGGTTACACTGGTCTCACTGGTATGGGAGGGGGTTACACTGGTCTCACCGGTATGGGAGGGGGTTACACTAGTCTCACCGGTATGGGAGAGGCTTACACTGGTCTCACCGGTCTGGGAGGGGGTTACACTGGTCTCACTGGTATGGGAGTGGGTTACACTGGTCTCACCGGTATGGGAGGGGGTTACACTGGTCTCACTGGTATGGGAGGGGGTTACACTGGTCTCACCGGTATGGGAGAGGCTTACACTGGTCTCACCGGTATGGGAGGGGGTTACACTGGTCTCACTGGTATGGGAGGGGGTTACACTGGTCTCACCGGTATGGGAGAGGCTTACACTGGTCTCACCGGTATGGGAGGGGGTTACACTGGTCTCACTGGTATGGGAGTGGGTTACACTGGTCTCACTGGTATGGGAGGGGGTTACACTGGTCTCACCGGTATGGGAGAGGCTTACACTGGTCTCACCGGTATGGGAGGGGGTTACACTGGTCTCACCGGTATGGGACGGGGTTACACTGGTCTCACCGGTCTGGGAGGGGGTTACAGTGGTCTCACCGGTATGGGAGGGGGTTACACTGGTCTCACTGGTATGGGAGGGGGTTACACTGGTCTCACCGGTATGGGAGCGGGTTACACTGGTCTCACCGGTATGGGAGGGGGTTACACTGGTCTCACCGGTATAGGAAGGGGTTACACTGGTCTCACTGGTATGGGAGGGGGTTACACTGGTCTCACCGGTATGGGAGGGGGTTACACTGGTCTCACCGGTATGGGAGGGGGTTACACTGGTCTCACTGGTATGGGAGTGGGTTACACTGGTCTCACCGATATGGGAGGAGGTTACACTGGTCTCACTGGTATGGGAGTGGGTTACACTGGTGTCACCGATATGGGAGGAGGTTACACTGGTCTCACTGGTATGGGAGTGGGTTACACTGGTCTCACTGGTATGGGAGGGGGTTACACTGGTCTCACTGGTCTTACAGGGGGTTACACTGGTCTCACCGGTATGAGAGGGGGTTACACTGGTCTCACCGGTATGGGAGGGGGTTACACTAGTCTCACCGGTATGAGAGGGGGTTACACTGGTCTCACTGGTATGGGAGTGGGTTACACTGGTCTCACTGGTATGGGAGTGGGTTACACTGGTCTCACTGGTATGGGAGGGGGTTACACTGGTCTCACCGGTATGGGAGAGGCTTACACTGGTCTCACCGGTATGGGAGGGGGTTACACTGGTCTCACCGGTATGGGAGGGGGTTACACTGGTCTCACCGGTCTGGGAGGGGGTTACAGTGGTCTCACCGGTATGGGAGGGGGTTACACTGGTCTCACTGGTATGGGAGGGGGTTACACTGGTCTCACCGGTATGGGAGCGGGTTACACTGGTCTCACCGGTATGGGAGGGGGTTACACTGGTCTCACCGGTATAGGAAGGGGTTACACTGGTCTCACTGGTATGGGAGGGGGTTACACTGGTCTCACCGGTATGGGAGTGGGTTACACTGGTCTCACCGATATGGGAGGAGGTTACACTGGTCTCACTGGTATGGGAGTGGGTTACACTGGTCTCACCGATATGGGAGGAGGTTACACTGGTCTCACTGGTATGGGAGTGGGTTACACTGGTCTCACCGATATGGGAGGAGGTTACACTGGTCTCACTGGTATAGGAAGGGGTTACACTGGTCTCACCGGTATAGGATGGGGTTACACTGGTCTCACCGGTATAGGAAGGGGTTACACTGGTCTCACCGGTATAGGATGGGGTTACACTGGTCTCACCGGTATAGGAGGGGGTTACACTGGTCTCACCGGTATGGGAGGGGGTTACACTGGTCTCACTGGTATGGGAGTGGGTTACACTGGTCTCACCGATATGGGAGGAGGTTACACTGGTCTCACTGGTATGGGAGTGGGTTACACTGGTCTCACTGGTATGGGAGGGGGTTACACTGGTCTCACTGGTATGGGAGGGGGTTACACTGGTCTCACTGGTCTTACAGGGGGTTACACTGGTCTCACCGGTATGAGAGGGGGTTACACTGGTCTCACCGGTATGGGAGCGGGTTACACTAGTCTCACCGGTATGGGAGGGGGTTACACTGGTCTCACCGGTATGGGAGGGGGTTACACTATTCTCACCGGTATAGGAAGGGGTTACGCTGGTCTCACTGGTATGGGAGGGAGTTACACTGGTCTCACCGGTATGGGAGGGGGTTACACTGGTCTCACCGGTATGGGGGGGGGTTACACTGGTCTCGCCGGTATGGGAGGTGGTTACACTGGTCTCACTGGTATGGGAGGGGGTTACACTGGTCTCACTGGTATGGGATGGGGTTTCACTGGTCTCACCGGTATGAGAGGGGGTTACACTGGTCTCACCGGTATTGGAAGGGGTTACACTGGTCTCACCGGTATGGGATGGGGTTACACTACTCTCACCGGTATGGGAGGGGGTTACACTGGTCTCACCGGTATGGGATGGGGTTACACTACTCTCACCGGTATGGGAGGGGGTTACACTGGTCTCACCGGTATGGGACGGGGTTACACTGGTCTCACCGGTATGGGAGGGGGTTACACTGGTCTCACTGGTCTCACAGGGGGTTACACTGGTCTCACCGGTATGGGAGGGGGTTACACTGGTCTCAACGGTATGGGAGGGGGTTACACTGGTCTCACCGGTATGGGAGGGGGTTACACTGGTCTCACCGGTATGGGAGGGGGTTACACTGGTCTCACCAGTATGGGAGGGGGTTACACTGGTCTCACCGGTATGGGAGGGGGTTACACTGGTCGCACCGGTATGGGAGTTGGTTACACTGGTCTCACCGGTATGGGAGGGGGTTATACTGGTCTCACCGGGGGGATCTATACCCGATGGCCGATGAAGCCACCCGATCATAGATGAAGCCAAGCAATGATGGATGAAGCCAAGCGATGATGGTTGAAGTCAAGCGATGATGGATGAAGCCACCCGATCATAGATGAAAGCACCCGATCATGGATGAAACCAAGCGAAAATGGATGAAGCCACCCGATCATGGACGAATCCACCCGGTGATGGATGAAGCCACCCGGTGATGGATGAAGCCACCCGGTGATGGATGAAGCCACCCGATCATGGATGAAGTCACCCGATCATGCATGAAGCCACCTGATCATGGATGAAGTTACCCGATCATGGATGAAGCCACCCGATCATGGATGAAGCCACCCGATCATGGATGAAAGCACCCGATCATGGATGAAGCCAAGCGATAATGGATGAAGCCACCCGATCATGGATGAAGCCACCCGGTGATGGATGAAGCCACCCGATCATGGATGAAGCCATCCGGTGATGGATAAAGCCACCCGGTGATGGATGAAGCCACCCGATCATAGATGAAGCCACCCGGTGATGGATGAAGCCACCCGGTGATGGATGAAGCCACCCGATCATGGATGAAGCCACCCAGTGATGGATGAAGCCACCCGGTGATGGATGAAGCCACCCGGTGATGGATGAAGCCACCCGATTATGGATGAAGCCAAGCGATGATGGATGAAGCCACCCGATCATGGATGAAGTCGCCCGATCATGGATGAAGCCAAACGATGATGGATGAAGCCACCCGATCATGGATGAAGTCACCCTATCATGGATAAAGTCACCCGATCATGGATGAAGTCACCCGATCATGGATGAAGTCACCCTATCATGAATGAAGTCACCCGATCATGGATGAACCCACCCGATCATGGATGAAGCCACCCGATCATGGATGAAGCCACCCGATCATGGATGAAGCCAAGCGATGATGGATGAAGCCACCCGATAATGGATAAAGCCACCCGGTAATGGATGAAGTCACCCTATCATGGATGAAGCCACCCGATCATGGATGAAGCCAAGCGATGATGGATGAAGCCACCCGATAATGGATGAAGCCAAGCGATGATGGATGAAGCCACCCGATAATGGATGAAGTCACCCTATCATGGATGAACCCACCCGATGATGGATGAAGCCACCTGATGATGGATGAAGGTACCCGATGATGGATGAAGCCACCCGGTGATGGATGAAGCCACCCGATCATGGATGAAGCCACCCGATCATGGATGAAGCTACCTGAGCCATCTGAGTCGGTTGTGTGCAGTCACCAGGAACCAAGAACCAATGTTCAGTTCAACCAATATACCACCAACAAAACAACCACCAAAGAAAAGAAATTATTTTTCGAAGAAGCGATAATTTAGGTAAGAACCACTGATGTGGCTGGGTGAGTGCCTTACGTTTCCGCTGCGAAGCTGTGAGAAGATGGCGTCGAAGCTGCAGTGAAGGACGGCGGTGTCTCCGGCCGCCACGGTCTGGGTGTACCACACGAACTCCACATTGCTGGCGGCCGGCCCCTCGTCCAACTCCCCGCCGTTGTGCAGCTCATTGGGGGTCGCCGGGCGGAAGGGCACTGCAGAGAAAGGACATGGGAATGAAGACAACCAGCCAACAACTCAATGAACAGACACGTCACACAGCTCGGGAAGACACGCAGACATGTCACGCAGCTCGGGAAGACACGCAGACACGTCACGTAGCTCGGGAAGACACGCAGACACGTCACACAGCTCGGGAAGACACACAGACACGTCACACGGAAAGACACACAGACACGTCACGTAGCTCGGGAAGACACGCAGACACGTCACGCAGCTCGGGAAGACACACAGACACGTCACACAGCTCGGGAAGACACACAGACACGTCACACGGAAAGACACACAGACACGTCACACAGCTCGGGAAGACACGCAGACACGTCACACAGCTCGGGAGGACACACAGACACGTCACACGGGAAGACACACAGACACGTCACACGAGGAGACACGCAGACACGTCACACAGCTCGGGAAGACACACAGACACGTCACACAGCTCGGGAAGACACACAGACACGTCACACAGCTCGGGAAGACACACAGACACGTCACACAGCTCGGGAAGACACACAGACACGTCACACGGGAAGACACACAGACACGTCACACGAGGAGACACGCAGACACGTTACACAGCTCGGGAAGACACGCAGACACGTCACGCAGCTCGGGAAGACACACAGACACGTCACACAGCTCGGGAAGACACACAGACACGTCACGCAACTCGGGAAGACACGCAGACACGTCACACAGCTCGGGAAGACACGCAGACACGTCACACAGCTCGGGAAGACACACAGACACGTCACACGGGAAGACACATAGACACGTCACACAGCTCGGGAAGACACACAGACACGGCACGCAGCTCGGGAAGACACAGACACGTCACGCAACTCGAAAAGACACGCAGACACGTCACGCAGCTCGGGAAGACACGCAGACACGTCACGCAGCTCGGGAAGACACACAGACACGTCACACAGCTCGGAAAGACACACCGACACGTCACACGGGAAGACACACAGACACGTCACACAGCTCGGGAAGACACACAGACACGTCACACGGGTAGACACGCATACACGTCACACAGCTCGGGAAGACACACAGACATGTCACACAGCTCGGGAAGACACGCATACACGTCACACAGCTCGGAAAGACACACAGACACGACACACAGCTCGGAAAGACACGCATACACGTCACGCAGCTCGGGAAGACACACAGACACATCACACAGCTCGGGAAGACACGCATACACGTCACACAGCTCGGAAAGACACACAGACACGTCACGCAGCTCGGGAAGACACACAGACACGTCACACAGCTCGGGAAGACACACAGACACGTCACGTAGCTCGGGAAGACACACAGACACGTTTCACGGAGAGACACGTACACACACAGAGACACGTACACAGAGACACGTACACAGAGCCACGTACACAGAGCCACGTACACAGAGCCACGTACACACAGAGACACGTACACACAGAGAGACACGTACACAGAGACACGTACACAGAGCCACGTACACAGAGCCACGTACACAGAGCCACGTACACAGAGACACGTACGCACACAGAGACACGTACACACAGAGAGACACGTACACAGAGACACGTACACAGAGAGACACGTACACAAAGACACGTACACAGAGAGACACGTACACACAGAGAGACACGTACACACAGAGAAACGTACACACACAGAGACACGTACACAAAGACACGTACACAGAGAGACACGTACACAGAGACACGTACACAGAGACACGTACACACACGGAGCCACGTACACAGACAACACGTACACAGAGAGACACGTACACAGAAACACGTACACAGGGACACGTCCACACAGAGACACGTACACACAGAGAAACACGTCCACAGAGAGACACGTACACACACAGAGACACGTACACAGAGACACGTACACAGAAACACGTACACAGAGACACGTCCACACAGAGACACGTACACACAGAGAAACACGTCCACAGAGAGACACGTACACACACAGAGACACGTACACACAGAGACACGTACACACAGAGAGACACGTACACAGATACACGTCCACACAGAGACACGTACAGAGACACGTACACACACAGAGACACGTATACACACAGAGACACGTACACAGAGACACGTACACACAGAGAGACACGTACACAGATACACGTCCACACAGAGACACGTACACAGAGACACGTACACACAGAGAGACACGTACACGGGAAGACGCGTACACACAGAGACACGTACACACACAGAGACATACACAGGACACGTACACAGAGCCACGTACACAGAGAGACACGTACACACAGAGACATGTACACACAGAGAGACACGTACACAGAGACACGTACACACACAGAGACAGGTACACAGAGAGACACGTACACAGAGAGACACGTACACAGAGAGACACGTACACACACAGAGACACGTATACACACAGAGACACGTACACACGGAGAGACACTACAGAGCCACTTACACGGAGACACGTACACACAGAGACACGTACACACGGAGACACGTACACAGAGAGACACGTACACACACAGAGACATACACAGAGACACGTACACAGAGACACGTACACACACAGAGACACGTACACACACAGAGACACGTACAGAGACACGTACACACAGAGAGACATACACAGAGACACGTACACAGAGACACGTACACAGAGACACGTACACAAAGAGACACGTACACACACAGAGAGACACGTACACACAGAGAGACACGTACAGAGACACGTACACACAGAGAGACATACACAGAGACACGTACACACAGAGACATGTACACACAGAGACACGTACACAGAGAGACACGTACACACACAGAGACACGTACACACAGAGAGACACGTACAGAGACACGTACACACAGAGACATACTCAGAGACACGTACACACAGAGACACGTACACACAGAGAGACACGTACACACAGAGACACGTACACAAACAGAGACACGCACACACAGAGAGACACGTACAGAGACACGTACACACAGAGAGACATACACAGAGACACGTACACACAGAGACACGTACACAGAGACATGTACACACAGAGACACGCACACAGAGAGACACACACAGAGACACGTACACACAGAGAGACACGTACAGAGACACGTACACACAGAGACATACTCAGAGACACGTACACACAGAGACATGTACACACAGAGAGACACATACACAGAGACACGTACACACAGAGAGACGTACACACACAGAGAGACATACACAGATACACGTACACACAGAGACACGTACACACACAGAGACACATACACACAGAGAGACACGTATACACACAGAGCCACGTACACAGAGACACGTACACACACAGAGAGACATACACAGAGACACGTACACACAGAGACACGTACACACAGAGAGACACGTACACAGAGACATATACACAGAGACACGTACACACAGAGACACGTACACACAGAGAGACATACACAGAGTCACGTACACACAGACACGTACACACAGAGACACGTACACACACAGAGACACGTACAGAGACAAGTACACACAGAGAGACATACACAGAGACCCGTACACACAGAGAGACATACACAGAGACACGTACACACAGAGACACGTACACAGAGAGACACGTACACACAGAGACACGTACACACACAGAGACACGTACACAGAGACACGTACACAGAGAGACACGTACACACACAGAGACACGTACACACACAGACCCACGTACACACAGAGACACGTACACAGAGAGAAACGTACACACACAGAGACATACACAGAGACACGTACACAGAGACACGTACACAGAGAGACACGTACACACAGAGACACGTACACACAGAGAGACATACCCAGAGACACGTACACACAGAGACACATACACAGAGACACGTACACAGAGACACGTACACAGAGAGACACGTACACACAGAGACACGTACACACAGAGAGACATACACAGAGAGACACGTACACACAGAGACACGTACATACACAGAGACACGTACTAAGAGACACGTACACAGAGAGACACGTACACACACAGAGACACGTACACACAGAGAGACACGTACACACAGAGACACGTACACAGAGAGACAAGTACACACACAGACATACACGGAGACACGTTCACAGAGACACGTACACAGAGAGACACGTACACACAGAGACACGTACACACAGAGCCACGTACACAGAGACACGTACACACACAGAGAGACATACACAGAGACACGTACACACAGAGACACGTATACACACAGAGACACGTACACACAGAGACACGTACACACAGAGAGACATACACAGAGTCACGTACACACAGACACGTACACACAGAGACACGTACACACACAGAGACACGTACAGAGACAAGTACACACAGAGAGACATACACAGAGACCCGTACACACAGAGAGACATACACAGAGACACGTACACACAGAGACACGTACACAGAGAGACACGTACACACACAGAGACACGTACACAGAGACACGTACACAGAGAGACACGTACACACACAGAGACACGTACACACACAGACCCACGTACACACAGAGACACGTACACAGAGAGAAACGTACACACACAGAGACATACACAGAGACACGTACACAGAGACACGTACACAGAGAGACACGTACACACAGAGACACGTACACACAGAGAGACATACCCAGAGACACGTACACACAGAGACACATACACAGAGACACGTACACAGAGACACGTACACAGAGAGACACGTACACACAGAGACACGTACACACAGAGAGACATACACAGAGACCCGTAGACACAGAGAGACATACACAGAGACACGTACACACAGAGACACGTACACAGAGAGACACGTACACACAGAGACACGTACATACACAGAGACACGTACTAAGAGACACGTACACAGAGAGACACGTACACACACAGAGACACGTACACACAGAGAGACACGTACACACAGAGACACGTACACAGAGAGACAAGTACACACACAGACATACACGGAGACACGTTCACAGAGACACGTACACAGAGAGACACATACACACAGAGACACGTACACACAGAGAGACATACACAGAGACACGTACACACAGAGACACATACACAGAGACACGTACACAGAGACCAACGTACACAGAGAGACACGTACACAGAGACACGTACACAGAGACACGTACACAGAGACACGTACACAGAGAGACACGTACACACACAGAGACATACACAAAGACACGTACACACAGATAGACACGTACACACAGAGACACGTACACACACAGAGACACGTACACACAGAGAGACACGTACAAAGACACGTACACACAGAGAGACATACACAGAGACAGGTACACACAGAGAGACACATACACAGAGACACGTACACACAGAGACACGTACACACACAGAGAGACATACAGAGACACGTACACACAGAGACACGTACACACATAGAGACACGTACACACAGAGAGACACGTACACACAGAGAGACACGTACACACACAGAGACATGTACACAGAGACACGTACACACACAGAGACATACACAGAGACACGTACACACAGAGACACGTACACACAGAGAGACACGTACACAGAGACACATACACAGAGACACGTACACAAAGAGACACGTACACACACAGACACGTACAGAGACACGTACACACAGAGAGACATACACAGAGACACGTACACACAGAGACACGTACACACAGAGAGACACGTACACAGAGACATATACACAGAGACACGTACACACAGAGACACGTACACACACAGAGACACGTACAGAGGCACGCACACACAGAAAGACATGCACAGAGACACGTACACACAGAGAGACATACACAGAGACACGTAGACACAGAGACACGTACACAGAGACACGTACACATAGACACGTACACACAGAGACACGTACACAGAGAGACACGTACACACAGAGACACGTACACAGAGAGACATACACAGAGACACGTACACACAGAGACACGTACACACAGAGACACGTACACAGAGAGACATACACAGAGACACGTACACACAGAGACACGTACACACAGAGACACGTACACACAGAGACACGTACACAGAGAGACATACACAGAGACACGTACACACAGAGACACGTACACACAGAGACACGTACACACAGAGACACGTACACAGAGAGACATACACAGAGACAAGTACACACAGAGAGACACGTACACAGAGACACGTACACACAGAGACACGTACACAGAGACACGTACACAGAGACACGTACACACAGAGACACGTACACACACAGAGACACGTACACACACAGAGACACGTACACAGAGACACGTACACAGAGACACGTACACGCAGAGACACGTACACAGAGAAACGTACACACAGAGACACGTACACAGAGACACGTACACAGAGACACGTAAACAGAGACACGTACACAGAGGCACGTACACACAGAGACACGTACACAGAGAGACATACACAGAGACACGTACACAGAGAGAGACACGTACACAGAGACACGTACACAGATAGACACGTACACAGAGACACGTACACAGAGACACGTACACAGAGACACGTACACACACAGAGACACGTACACACACAGAGACACGTACACAGAGACACATACACAGAGACACGTACACACAGAGACACGTACACAGAGACACGTACACACAGAGAGACACGTACACAGAGACATATACACAGAGACACGTACACACAGAGACACGTACACACACAGAGACACGTACAGAGACACGCACACACAGAAAGACATACACAGAGACACGTACACACAGAGAGACATACACAGAGACACGTAGACACAGTCACGTACACAGAGACACGTACACATAGACACGTACACACAGAGACACGTACACAGAGAGACACGTACACACAGAGACACGTACACAGAGAGACATACACAGAGACACGTACACACAGAGACACACGTACACAGAGCCACGTACACAGAGACACGTACACAGAGACACGTACACACAGAGACACGTACACACACAGAGACACGTACACACACAGAGACACGTACACAGAGACACGTACACAGAGACACGTACACACAGAGACACGTACACAGAGAAACGTACACACAGAGACACGTACACAGAGACACGTACACAGAGACACGTAAACAGAGACACGTACACAGAGGCACGTACACACAGAGACACGTACACAGAGAGACATACACAGAGACACGTACACACAGAGAGACACGTACACAGAGACACGTACACAGATAGACACGTACACAGAGACACGTACACAGAGACACGTACACAGAGACACGAACACACACAGAGACACGTACACACACAGAGACACGTACACAGAGACACGTACACAGAGACACGTACACACAGAGACACGTACACAGAGAAACGTAAACAGAGACACGTACACAGAGACACGTACACACAGAGACACGTACACAGAGAGACATACACAGAGACACGTACACACAGAGAGACACGTACACAGAGACACGTACACAGATAGACACGTGCACAGAGACACGTACACAGAGACACGTACACGGAGACACGTACACAGAGACACGTACACAGAGAGACACGTACACACACAGAGACACGTACACACAGAGAGACATGTACAGAGACACGTACACACAGAGACATACTCAGAGACACGTACACACAGAGACATGTACACACAGAGAGACACATACACAGAGACACGTACACACAGAGAGACGTACACACACAGAGAGACATACACAGATACACGTACACACAGAGACACGTACACACACAGAGACACATACACACAGAGAGACACGTATACACACAGAGCCACGTACACAGAGACACGTACACACACAGAGAGACATACACAGAGACACGTACACGCAGAGACACGTACACACAGAGAGACACGTACACAGAGACATATACACAGAGACACGTACACACAGAGACACGTACACACACAGAGACACGTACAGAGACACGTACACACAGAGAGACATACACAGAGACACGTACACCCAGAGACACGTACACACAGAGAGACACGTACACAGATACATATACACAGAGACACGTACACACAGAGACACGTACACACACAGAGACACGTACAGAGACACGTACACACAGAGAGACATACACAGAGACACGTACACACAGAGAGACATACACAGAGACACGTACACACAGAGACACGTACACAGAGAGACACGTACACACAGAGACACGTACACACACAGAGACACGTACACAGAGACACGTACACAGCGAGACACGTACACACACAGAGACACGTACACACACAGAGACACGTACACACAGAGACACGTACACAGAGAGACACGTACACACACTGAGACATACACAGAGACACGTACACAGAGACACGTACACAGAGAGACACGTACACACAGAGACACGTACACACAGAGAGACATACACAGAGACACGTACACACAGAGACACATACACAGAGACACGTACACAGAGAGACACGTACACAGAGAGACACGTACACACACAGATACACGTACACAGAGACACGCACACAGAGACACGTACACAGAGACGCGTACACAGAGATACACGTACACACACAGAGACATACACAGAGACACGTACACACAGAGAGACACGTACACACAGAGAGACACGTACACACACAGAGAGACATACACAGAGACACGTACACACAGAGACACGTACACACACAGACCCACGTACACACAGAGAGACACGTACACACAGAGAGACACGTATACACACAGAGACACGTACACAGAGACACGTACACACACAGAGACATACACAGAGACACGTACACACAGAGACACGTACACACAGAGAGACACGTACACAGAGACACATACACAGAGACACGTACACACAGAGACACGTACACACACAGAGACACGTGCAGAGACACGTACACACAGAGAGACATACACAGAGACACGTACACACAGAGACACGTACACACACAAAGACACGTACAGAGACACGCACACACAGAAAGACATACACAGAGACACGTACACACAGAGAGACATACACAGAGATATGTAGACACAGAGACACGTACACAGAGACACGTACACATAGACACATACACACAGAGACACGTACACAGAGATACACATACACACAGAGACACGTACACAGAGAGACATACACAGAGACACGTACACACAGAGACACGTACACACAGAGACACGTACACACAGAGACACGTACACAGAGAGACACGTACACACAGAGACACGTACACAGGGACACGTACACAGAGACACGTACACACAGAGACACGTACACACAGAGACACGTACACACAGAGACACGTACACACAGAGACACGTACACACAGAGACACGTACACACAGAGACACGTACACAGAGACACGTACACAGAGACACGTACACACAGACACGTACACAGAGACACGTACACAGAGACACGTACACAGAGACACGTACACACAGAGACACGTACACACACAGAGACACGTACACACACAGAGACACGTACACACACAGAGACACGTACACAGGGACACGTACACAGAGACACGTACACACACAGAGACACGTACACAGAGACACGTACACAGAGACACGTACACACAGAGACACGTACACAGAGAAACGTACACACAGAGACACGTACACAGAGACACGTACACAGAGACACGTAAACAGAGACACGTACACAGAGGCACGTACACACAGAGACACGTACACAGAGAGACATACACAGAGACACGTACACACAGAGAGACACGTACACAGAGACACGTGCACAGATAGACACGTACACAGAGACACGTACACAGAGACACGTACACAGAGACACGTACACACAGACACGTACACACAGACACGTACACAGAGACACATACACAGAGACACGTACACAGAGACACGTACACACAGAGAAACGTACACAGAGACACATACACAGAGACACGTACACAGAGAGACACATACACAGAGACACGTACGCAGAGACACGTACACAGAGAGACACGTACACAGAGAGACAGTACACAGAGACACGTACACAGAGACACGTACACACAGAGACACGTACACAGAGACACGTACACAGAGACACGTACACAGAGACACGTACACATAGACACGTACACAGAGACACGTACACACACAGAGACACGTACACACACAGAGACACCTACACACAGAGACACGTACACACAGAGACACGTACACAGGGACACGTACACACACACAGAGACACGTACACACACACAGAGACACGTACACAGAGACACGTACACACACACAGAGACACGTACACACACAGAGACACGTACACACAGAGAGACACGTACACAGAGAGACACATACACAGAGAGACACGCACACACACAGACACGTACACAGACACACAGACACACAGAGACACGTACACACACAGAGACACGTACACACAGAGAGACACATACACAGAGATACACGTACACAGAGACACATACACACAGGGAGAGACTGAGCAGAGCAGAGCAGACCGACATAAGGACAGAGGTATTTCGTCATAATTATTCACAACCATCTGTTTTCAGCCGTATTTAGATAAAAGAAACGAGGCAGAGTTCAAAGACGTACATGAGGCATAATAGACCGGAGTATGTCCGATCTCAAATCAAATTGGTCGAACATAAACATAACTACGAAGGCAATATATAGATCTAGCCCAAGTCATTAGCCCATTTCCCCTAGAGAAGGTAGGTTTGGCCTGCCCTGCGATCAACATGCGTCTTGCATCGGGCCTGCTTTCTTTAGAGATGTACGAGAAAAAACTCCTTATGTTCCTCGCACACAAATAAGGGACACATGTCAGAACGCCGAAACAGCCTTGCCTTCAGATTGCCAGGTTTATTAGTGCATTGTGAGCAAGCCGCAATATGTCTGTGATTTATCATCACCGAGCCGTTGCGCACGAGTCGGAAATGTCAACGCGTGCGATGTATATATTGCCATGGCAACAAAACATGGTCTGCCAACCAACAAGAAATATATAGAGATGTGTGAAGGGTATAGTCTCGTTGATTGTGAACCGCCTGGACACATAACCGCGGGAACAGAACCGCGGAAAGTGTAGATATAGACCCGCGGATAGTGTGAACATAGAACCGCGGGCAGCAGAACCGCGGATATCAAGTTGTGAACATAGAACCGCGGGCAGCAGAACCGCGGATATTGTGAACATAGAACCGCGGGCACCAGAACCGCGGATAGTGTGAACATAGAACCGCGGGCAGCAGAACCGCGGATATTGTGAACATAGAACCGCGGGCACCAGAACCGCAGATAGTGTGAACATAGAACCGCGGACAGCAGAACCCCAGACAGTGTGAACATAGAACCGCGGGCAGCAGAACCGCGGATAGTGTGAACATAGGACCGCGGGCAACAGAACCGCAGACAGTGTAGATACAGAACCGCGGGTAATGTGGGTATAGACCCGCGGATAGCGGGACACACGCAACGCCCGTGATGAGGACACAGAACCACGGGCAGCACGCATAGCCCATGATATGTGGATACAGAACCACGGCTCGAGCAGCGCCCATGATATGTGGATATAGAACCACGGGCAGCATGCAGCGCCCGTGATATGTGGATACAGAACCACGGGCAGCACACAACGCCCATGATATGTGGATACAGAACCACGGGCAGCACACATCGCCCATGATATGTGGATACAGAACCACGGGCAGCACACAACGCCCATGATATGTGGATACAGAACCACGGGCAGCACACATCGCCCATGATATGTGGATACAGAACCACGGGCAGCACGCATCGCCCATGATATGTGGATACAGAACCACGGGCAGCATGCAGCCCCCATGATATGTGGATACAGAACCACGGGCAGCACGCAGTGCCCATGATATGTGGATACAGAACCACGGGCAGCACGCAGCGCCCATGATATGTGGATACAGAAACACGGGCAGCACGCAGCGCCCATGATATGTGGATACAGAACCACGGGCAGCACGCAGCGCCCATGATATGTGGATACAGAACCACGGGCAGCACGCAGCGCCCATGATATGTGGATACAGAACCACGGGCAGCACGCAGCGCCCATGCTATGTGGATACAGAACCACGGGCAGCATGCAGCCCCCATGATATGTGGATACAGAACCACGGGCAGCACGCAGTGCCCATGATATGTGGATACAGAACCACGGGCAGCACGCAGCGCCCATGATATGTGGATACAGAACCACGGGCAGCACGCAGCCCCCATGATTTGTGGATACAGAACCACGGGAAGCACGCAGCGCCCATGATATGTGGATACAGAACCACGGGCAGCACGCAGCGCCCGTGATATGTGGATACAGAACCACGGGCAGCACGCAGCGCCCATGATATGTGGATACAGAACCACGGCTCGAGCAGCAGGACGCGGTTGGCTATATATCCATCCAGCGTTACATCATGGTGTCGGTGACCGGTAGGGTGGATGGAGGGGATGGAGGGATACAATGACAGTTGAAAGGCACCGCTCGTATATCTTCGTATGAGGTATAGGGGCGGGCCGGGCAGAGCCGACGCGTGGACTATTAGGTCCCTATGCGATGGCGAGAGGAGAAGTGAACCGAGTCCTATCAGTTACTGCGGCGCGTGCGGCTGGCGAGAAATGTGGCAAGGCCTTCGATTTTCTATTATGCGCAATTCTCTAGAAGGATTGGTGTCTTAGGCCAGCCTTGTGCACACATCGGCCAGACGAACCGGGGCCAAGGCCCCCCTGGGACAGTTGACGCAAAGATGAAATAGGCCCAGAAACAGGTGTGGGCTGATCCCACAATGATGAAATAGGCCCAGAAACAGGTGTGGGCTGATCCCACAATTATGAATTAGGCTCAGAAACAGGTGTGGGCTGATCCCATAATGATGAAATAGGCCCAGAAACAGGTGTGGTGTGATCCCACAATGATGAAATAGGCCCAGAAACAGGTGTGGTGTGCTCCCATAATGATGAATTAGGCCCAGAAACAGATAGAGTGTGAACCGACAATGATGAAATAGGTCCAGAAACAGTTGGAGTGTGATCCCACAATGATGAAATAGGCCCAGAAACAGGCGTGGGCTGATCCCACAATGATGAAATAGGCCTAGAAACAGGCGTGGGCTGATCCCATAATGATGAAATAGGCCCAGCAACAGGTGGGGTGCGATCCCATAATGATGAAATAGGCCCAGAAACAGGTGTGGGCTGATCCCACAATGATGAAATAGGCCCAGAAACAGGCGTGGGCTGATCCCATAATGATGAAATAGGCCCAGCAACAGGTGGGGTGCGATCCCATAATGATGAAATAGGCCCAGAAACAGGTGTGGGCTGATCCCATAATGATGAAATAGGCCCAGAAACAGGTGTGGTGTGCTCCCATAATGATGAATTAGGCCCAGAAACAGATAGAGTGTGAATTGACAATGATGAAATAGGTCCAGAAACAGTTGGAGTGTGATCCCACAATGATGAAATAGGCCCAGAAACAGGTGTGGGCTGATCCCATAATGATGAAATAGGCCCAGAAACAGGTGTGGGCTGATCCCATAATGATGAAATAGGCCCAGCAACAGGTGGGGTGCGATCCCATAATGATGAAATAGGCCCAGAAACAGGTGTGGTGTGATCCCATAATGATGAATTAGGCCCAGAAACAGATAGAATGTGAACCGACAATGATGAAATAGGTCCAGAAACAGTTGGAGTGTGATCCCACAATGATGAAATAGGCCCAGAAACAGGTGTGGGCTGATCCCACAATGATGAAATAGGCCTAGAAACAGGTGTGGGCTGATCCCATAATGATGAAATAGGCCCAGCAACAGGTGGGGTGCGATCCCATAATGATGAATTAGGCCCAGAAACAGGTGTGGTGTGCTCCCATAATGATGAATTAGGCCCAGAAACAGATAGAATGTGAACCGACAATGATGAAATAGGTCCAGAAACAGTTGGAGTGTGATCCCACAATGATGAAATAGGCCCAGAAACAGGTGTGGTGTGCTCCCACAATGATGAAATAGGCCCAGAAACAGGTGTGGGCTGATCCCATAATGATGAAATAGGCCCAGAAGCAGGTGTGGGCTGATCCCTAAATGATGAAATAGGTCCAGAAACAGTTGGAGTGTGATCCCACAATGATGAAATAGGCCCAGAAACAGGCGTGGGCTGATCCCACAATGATGAAATAGGCCCAGAAACAGGTGTGGTGTGATCCCATAATGATGAAATAGGCCCAGCAACAGGTGGGGTGCGATCCCATAATGATGAAATAGGCCCAGAAACAGGTGTGGGCTGATCCCATAATGATGAAATAGGCCCAGAAACAGGTGTGGTGTGCTCCCATAATGATGAATTAGGCCCAGAAACAGATAGAGTGTGAATTGACAATGATGAAATAGGTCCAGAAACAGTTGGAGTGTGATCCCACAATGATGAAATAGGCCTAGAAACAGGCGTGGGCTGATCCCATAATGATGAAATAGGCCCAGCAACAGGTGGGGTGCGATCCCATAATGATGAAATAGGCCCAGAAACAGGTGTGGGCTGATCCCATAATGATGAAATAGGCCCAGAAACAGGTGTGGTGTGCTCCCATAATGATGAATTAGGCCCAGAAACAGATAGAGTGTGAATTGACAATGATGAAATAGGTCCAGAAACAGTTGGAGTGTGATCCCACAATGATGAAATAGGCCCAGAAACAGGTGTGGGCTGATCCCATAATGATGAAATAGGCCCAGAAACAGGTGTGGGCTGATCCCATAATGATGAAATAGGCCCAGCAACAGGTGGGGTGCGATCCCATAATGATGAAATAGGCCCAGAAACAGGTGTGGTGTGATCCCATAATGATGAATTAGGCCCAGAAACAGATAGAATGTGAACCGACAATGATGAAATAGGTCCAGAAACAGTTGGAGTGTGATCCCACAATGATGAAATAGGCCCAGAAACAGGTGTGGGCTGATCCCACAATGATGAAATAGGCCTAGAAACAGGTGTGGGCTGATCCCATAATGATGAAATAGGCCCAGCAACAGGTGGGGTGCGATCCCATAATGATGAATTAGGCCCAGAAACAGGTGTGGTGTGCTCCCATAATGATGAATTAGGCCCAGAAACAGATAGAATGTGAACCGACAATGATGAAATAGGTCCAGAAACAGTTGGAGTGTGATCCCACAATGATGAAATAGGCCCAGAAACAGGTGTGGTGTGCTCCCATAATGATGAATTAGGCACAGAAACAGATAGAATGTGAACCGACAATGATTAAATAGGTCCAGAAACAGTTGGAGTGTGATCCCACAATGATGAAATAGGCCCAGAAACAGGTGTGGGCTGATCCCATAATGATGAAATAGGCCCAGAAGCAGGTGTGGGCTGATCCCTAAATGATGAAATAGGCCCAGAAACAGGTGGGGTGCGATCCCATAATGATGAAATAGGCCCAGAAACAGGTGTGGTGTGATCCCATAATGATGAATTGGGCCCAGAAACAGATAGAATGTGAACCGACAATGATGAAATAGGTCCAGAAACAGTTGGAGTGTGATCCCACAATGATGAAATAGGCCCAGAAACCGGTGGGGTGTGAACCCACAATCATTATGATGAATTAGGTCCAGAAACCATGAATCAAGGACTATGACCCGGCATTGTAGTGAGGACCATGAATGAAGGATCATGACCCAGTACTGTTGTGAGGACCATAAATCAAGGACCACGACCCAGCTATGTCGTGAGGACCATGAATCAAGAACCATGACCCATCACTGTAGCGCGGACCATTTATCACTAACCATGACCCAGCACCGTAGTGAGGACCCTAAATGAAGGACCATGACCCAGCAATGTAGTGCGGACCACGAATCTAGAACCATGACCCAGCACTGTAGTGCGGACCATGAATCACTAACAATGACCCAGCACTGTAGTGCGGACCATGAATCACTAACCATGACCCAGCACTGTAGTGCGGACCATGAATCACTAACCATGACCCAGCACTGTAGTGCGGACCATGAATCACTAACCATGACCCAGCACTGTAGTGAGGACAATGAATAAAGAACCATGACCCAGCATAGTAGTTAGGACCATGAATCACTAACCATGACCCAGCACTGTAGTGGAGGTGTGTCGGCCCCAACACTGAGCAATGGCTGATTTACTTCTAAATGTTCAAGCCATGAAAAATAACGTCAACCGGATTATTTCAAGGAACACAATTGCCACGGGAGACGGACAGCAACGTCCAGGAGATTCGCTTTCACTATCCTACAGACCACTGCGGCCTGTTGGTGGCCGCTCTCACTATCCTACGGACCACTGCGGCCTGTTGGTGGCCGCTCTCACTATCCTACAGACCACAGCGGCCTGTTGGTGGCCGCTCTCACTATCCTGCGGACCACTGCGGCCTGTTGGTGGCCGCTCTCACTATCCTACAGACCACTGCGGCCTGTTGGTGGCCGCTTTCACTATCCTACATATCACTGCGGCCTGTTAGTGGCCGCTCTCACTATCCTACAGACCACCGCGGCCTGTTGGTGGCCGCTCTCAGCATCCTATATACCACTGCGGTCTGTTGGTTGCCGCTCTCACCATCCTACAGACCACTGCGGCCTGTTGGTGGCCGCTGTCACTATCCCACAGATCATGGCGGCCTGTTGGTGGCCGCTCTCACTATCCTACAGACCACCGCGGCCCGTTGGTGGCCGCTCTCACTATCCCACAGACCACGGCGGCCTGTTGGTGGCCGCTCTCACTATCCTACAGACCACTGCGGCCTGTTGGTGGCCGCTTTCACAATCCTACATATCACTGCGGCCTGTTAGTGGCCGCTTTCACTATCCTACATATCACTGCGGCCTGTTAGTGGTCGCTCTCACTATCCTACAGACCACCGCGGCCTGTTGGTGGCCGCTCTCAGCATCCTATATACCACTGCGGTCTGTTGGTGGCCGCTGTCACTATCCTACAGACCACTGCGGCCTGTTGGTGGCCGCTCTCAGCATCCTATATACCACTGCGGCCTGTTGGTGGCCGCTCTCACTATCCTACGGACCACTGCGGCCTGTTGGTGGCCGCTCTCACTATCCTACAGACCACAGCGGCCTGTTGGTGGCCGCTCTCACTATCCTGCGGACAACTGCGGCCTGTTGGTGGCCGCTCTCACTATCCTACAGACCACTGCGGCCTGTTGGTGGCCGCTTTCACTATCCTACATATCACTGCGGCCTGTTAGTGGCCGCTATCACTTTTCTACAGACCACCGCGGCCTGTTGGTGGCCGCTCTCAGCATCCTATATACCACTGCGGTCTGTTGGTTGCCGCTCTCACCATCCTACAGACCACTGCGGCCTGTTGGTGGCCGCTGTCACTATCCCACAGATCATGGCGGCCTGTTGGTGGCCGCTCTCACTATCCTCTATACCACTGCGGCCTGTTGGTGGCCGCTCTCACTATCCTGCGGACCACTGCGGCCTGTTGGTGGCCGCTCTCACTATCCTACAGACCACAGCGGCCTGTTGGTGGCCGCTCTCACTATCCTGCGGACCACTGCGGCCTGTTGGTGGCCGCTCTCACTATCCTACAGACCACTGCGGCCTGTTGGTGGCCGCTTTCACTATCCTACATATTACTGCGGCCTGTTAGTGGCCGCTCTCACCATCCTACAGACCACGGCGGCCTGTTGGTGGCCGCTCTCAGCATCCTATATACCACTGCGGTCTGTTGGTTGCCGCTCTCACCATCCTACAGACCACTGCGGCCTGTTGGTGGCCGCTGTCACTATCCCACAGATCATGGCGGCCTGTTGGTGGCCGCTTTCACTATCCTACAGACCACCGCGGCCTGTTGGTGGCCGCTCTCACTATCCCACAGACCACGGCGGCCTGTTGGTGGCCGCTCTCACTATCCTACAGACCACTGCGGCCTGTTGGTGGCCGCTTTCACTATCCAACATATCACTGCGGCCTGTTAGTGGCCGCTCTCACTATCCTACAGACCACCGCGGCCTGTTGGTGGCCGCTCTCAGCATCCTATATACCACTGCGGCATGTTGGTGGCCGCTGTCACTATCCTACAGACCACTGCGGCCTGTTGGTGGCCGCTCTCAGCATCCTATTAACCACTGCGGCCTGTTGGTGGCCGCTCTCACTATCCTACGGACCACTGCGGCCTGTTGGTGGCCGCTCTCACTATCCTACAGACCACAGCGGCCTGTTGGTGGCCGCTCTCACTATCCTGCGGACCACTGCGGCCTGTCGGTGGCCGCTCTCACTATCCTACAGACCACTGCGGCCTGTTGGTGGCCGCTTTTACTATCCTACATATCACTGCGGCCTGTTAGTGGCCGCTCTCACTATCGTACAGACTACCGCGGCCTGTTGGTGGCCGCTCTCAGCATCCTATATACCACTGCGGTCTGTTGGTTGCCGCTCTCACCATCCTACAGACCACTGCGGCCTGTTGGTGGCCGCTGTCACTATCCCACAGATCATGGCGGCCTGTTAGTGGCCGCTCGCACTATCCTACAGACCACCGCGGCCTGTTGGTGGCCGCTCTCAGCATCCTATATACCACTGCGGTCTGTTGGTTGCCGCTTTCACCATCCTACAGACCACCGCGGCCTGTTGGTGGCCGCTCTCAGCATCCTATATACCACTGCGGTTTGTTGGTTGCCGCTCTCACCATCCTACAGACCACTGCGGCCTGTTGGTGGCCGCTGTCACTATCCCACAGATCATGGCGGCCTGTTGGTGGCCGCTCTCACTATCCTACAGACCACCGCGGCCTGTTGGTGGCCGCTCTCAGCATCCTATATACCACTGCGGCCGGTTGGTGGCCGCTCTCACTATCCTACGGACCACTGCGGCTTGTTGGTGACCGCTCTCAGTGTCCTACAGACCACTGCGGCCTGTTGGTGGCCGCTCTCACTATCCTACAGACCACTGCGGCCTGTTGGTGGCCGCTTTCACAATCCCACATATCACTGCGGCCTGTTAGTGGCCGCTCTCACTATCCTACAGACCACCGCGGCCTGTTGGTGGCCGCTCTCAGCATCCTATATACCACTTCGGTCTGTTGGTTGCCGCTCTCACCATCCTACAGACCACTGCGGCCTGTTGGTGGCCGCTGTCACTATCCCACAGATCATGGCGGCCTGTTGGTGGCCGCTCTCACTATCCTACAGACCACCGCGGCCTGTTGGTGGCCGCTCTCACTATCCCACAGACCACGGCGGCCTGTTGGTGGCCGCTCTCACTATCCTACAGACCACTGCGGCCTGTTGGTGGCCGCTTTCACTATCCTACATATCACTGCGGCCTGTTAGTGGCCGCTCTCACTATCCTACAGACCACCGCGGCCTGTTGGTGGCCGCTCTCAGCATCCTATATACCACTGCGGTCTGTTGGTGGCCGCTGTCGCTACCCTACAGACCACTGCGGCCTGTTGGTGGCCGCTCTCAGCATCCTATATACCACTGCGGCCTGTTGGTGGCCGCTCTCACTATCCTACGGACCACTGCGGCCTGTTGGTGGCCGCTCTCACTATCCTACAGACCACAGCGGCCTGTTGGTGGCCGCTCTCACTATCCTGCGGACCACTGCGGCCTGTTGGTGGCCGCTCTGACTATCCTACAGACCACTGCGGCCTGTTGGTGGCCGCTTTCACTATCCTACATATCACTGCGGCCTGTTAGTGGCCGCTCTCACTATCCTACAGACCACCGCGGCCTGTTGGTGGCCGCTCTCAGCATCCTATATACCACTGCGGTCTGTTGGTTGCCGCTCTCACCATCCCACAGACCACTGCGGCCTGTTGGTGGCCGCTGTCACTATCCCACAGATCATGGCGGCCTGTTAGTGGCCGCTCTCACTATCCTACAGACCACCGCGGCCTGTTGGTGGCCGCTCTCACTATCCCACAGACCACGGCGGCCTGTTGGTGGCCGCTCTCACTATCCTACAGACCACTGCGGCCTGTTGGTGGCCGCTTTCACTATCCTACATATCACGCGGCCTGTTAGTGGCCGCTCTCACTATCCTACAGACCACCGCGGCCTGTTGGTGGCCGCTCTCAGCATCCAATATACCACTGCGGTCTGTTGGTGGCCGCTGTCACTATCCTACAGACCACTGCCGCCTGTTGGTGGCCGCTCTCAGCATCCTATATACCACTGCGGCCTGTTGGTGGCCGCTCTCACTATCCTACAGACCACAGCGGCCTGTTGGCGGCCGCTCTCACTATCCTGCGGACCACTGCGGCCTGTTGGTGGCCGCTCTCACTATCCTACAGACCACTGCGGCCTGTTGGTGGCCGCTTTCACTATCCTACATATCACTGCGGCCTGTTAGTGGCCGCTCTCACTATCCTACAGACCACCGCGGCCTGTTGGTGGCCGCTCTCAGCATCCTATATACCACTGCGGTCTGTTGGTGGCCGCTGTCGCTATCCCACAGATCATGGCGGCCTGTTGGTGGCCGCTCTCACTATCCTACAGACCACCGCGGCCTGTTGGTGGCCGCTCTCACTATCCCACAGACCATGGCGGCCTGTTGGTGGCCGCTCTCACTATCCTACAGACCACTGCGGCCTGTTGGTGGCCGCTTTCACTATCCTACATATCACTGCGGCCTGTTAGTGGCCGCTCTCACTATCCTACAGACCACCGCGGCCTGTTGGTGGCCGCTTTCAGCATCCTATATACCACTGCGGTCTGTTGGTTGCCGCTCTCACCATCCTACAGACCACCGCGGCCTGTTGGTGGCCGCTGTCACTATCCCACAGATCATGGCGGCCTGTTAGTGGCCGTTCTCACTATCCTACAGACCACCGCGGCCTGTTGGTGGCCGCTCTCAGCATCCTATATACCACTGCGGTCTGTTGGTGGCCGCTGTCACTATCCTACAGACCACCGCGGCCTGTTGGTGGCCGCTTTCATTATCCTACATATCACTGCGGCCTGTTAGTGGCCGTTCTCACTATCCTACAGACCACCGCGGCCTGTTGGTGGCCGCTCTCAGCATCCTATATACCACTGCGGTCTGTTGGTTGCCGCTCTCACCATCCTACAGACCACTGCGGCCTGTTGGTGGCCGCTTTCATTATCCTACATATCACTGCGGCCTGTTAGTGGCCGCTCTCACTATCCTACAGACCACTGCGGCCTGTTGGTTGCCGCTCTCACCATCCTACAGACCACTGCGGCCTGTTGGTGGCCGCTCTGACTATCCTACAGACCACTGCGGCCTGTTGGTGGCCGCTTTCACTATCCTACATATCACTGCGGCCTGTTAGTGGCCGCTCTCACTATCCTACAGACCACCGCGGCCTGTTGGTGGCCGCTCTCACTATCCTACGGACCACTGCGGCTTGTTGGTGACCGCTCTCAGTATCCTACAGACCACTGCGGCCTGTTGGTGGCCGCTCTCACTATCCTACAGACCACCGCGGCCTGTTGGTGGCCGCTCTCACTATCCTACGGACCACTGCGGCCTGTTGATGGCCGCTCTCACTATCCTACCCACCACTGTGGCCTGTTGGTGGCCGCTCTCACTATCCTACAAACCACTGCGGCATGTTGGTGGCCGCTCTCACTATCCTATGGACCACTGGGGCCTGTTGGTGGCCGTTCTCACTATCCTACAGATCATTGCGGCATGTTGGTGGCCGCTCTCATTATCCTACAGACCACTGCGGCCTGTTAGTGGCCGCTCTCACCATCCTACAGACCACTGCGGCCTGTTGGTGGCCGCTGTCACTATCCTACAGACCACTGCGGTCTGTTGGTGGCCGCTCTCACTATCCTACAAACCACTGCGGCATGTTGGTGGCCGCTCTCACTATCCCACAGATCATGGCGGCCTGTTGGTGGTCGCTCTCACTATCCTACAGACCAATGCGGCCTGTTGGTGGCCGCTCTCACTATCCTACAAACCACTGCGGCATGTTGGTGGCCGCTCTCACTATCCCACAGATCATGGCGGCCTGTTGGTGGCCGCTCTCACTATCCTACAGACCACTGCGGCCTGTTGGTGGCCGCTCTCACTATCCTACAGACCACTGCGGCCTGTTGGTGGCCGCTCTCACTATCCTACAGACCACTGCGGCATGTTGGTGGCCGCTCCCACTATCCTACCAACCACTGCGGCCTGTTGGTGGCCGCTCGCACTATCCTACGGACCACTGCGGCCTGTTGGTGGCCGCTCTCACTATCCTACAGACTACCGCGGCCTGTTGGTGGCCGCTCTCACTATCCTACAGACTACTGCGGCATGTTGGTGGCCGCTCTCACTATCCTACAGACCACTGCGGCCTGTTGGTGGCCGCTCTCACTATCCTACAGACCACTGCGGCCTGTTGTTGGCCGCTGTCACTATTCTACAGACCATTGCGGCCTTTTGGTGGCCGCTCTCATTATCCTACAGACCATTGTGGCCTGTTGGTGGCCGCTCTCACTATCCTACAGACCATTGTGGCCTGTTGGTGGCCGCTCTCACTATCCTACAGACCACTGTGGCCTGTTGGTGGCCGCTCTCACTATCCTACAAACCACTGCGGCATGTTGGTGGCCACTCTCACTATCCCACAGATCATGGCGGCCTGTTGGCGGCCGCTCTCACTATCCTACGGACCACTGCGGCCTGTTGGTGGCCGCTCTCACTATCCTACAGACCACTGCGGCCTGTTGGTGGCCGCTCTCACTATCCTACAGACCACTGCGGCCTGTTGGTGGCCGCTCGCACTATCCTACAGATCATTGCGGTATGTTGGTGGCCGCTCTCACTATCCTACAGACCACTGCGGCCTGTTGGTGGCCGCTCTCACCATCCTACAGACCACTGCGGCATGTTGGTGGCCGCTGTCACTATCCTACAGACCACTGCGGCCTGTTGGTGGCCGCTCTCACCATCCTACAGACCACTGCGGCCTGTTGGTGGCCGCTCTCACTATCCTACAGACCATTGTCACATGGCAGTGAGGCCTGGGCCCACATGGCAGTAGGACCTGGGACCACATGGCAGTATGACCTGGGACCACATGGCAGTATGACCTGGGACCACATGGCAGTAGGAGCTGGGCCCACATGGCAATATGACCTGGGACGACATGGCAGTAGGACCTGGGCCCACATTGGCAGTAGGACATGGGACCACATGGCAGTAGGAGCTGGGCCCACATGGCATTAAGACCTGGGCCCACATGGCAGTATGACCTGGGACCACATGGCAGTATGACCTGGGACCACATGGCAGTATGACCCTGGACCACATGGCAGTATGACCTGGGACCACATGGCAGTATGACCTGGGACCACATGGCAGTAGGACCTGAGATCACATGGCAGTAGGACCTGGGCCCGCATGGCAGTATGACCTGGGACCACATGGCAGTAGGACCTGGGACCACATGGCAGTATGACCTGGGCCCACATGGCAGTAGGACCTGGGCCCACATGGCAATATGACCTGGGAGCACATGGCAGTAGGACCTGGGACCACATGGCAGTAGGACTTGGGACCACATGGCAGTAGGACCTGGGACCACATGGCAGTATGACCTGGGACCACATGGCAGTAGGACCTGGGACCACATGGCAGTAGGACCTGCGACCACATGGCAGTATGACCTGGGACCACATGGCAGTATGACCTGGGACCACATGGCAGTAGGACCTGGGCCCACATTGGCAGTAGGACTTGGGACCACATGGCAGTAGGACCTGGGACCACATGGCAGTAGGACCTGGGACCACATGGCAGTAGGACCTGGGACCACATGGCAGTAAGACCTGGGCCCACATGGCAGTATGACCTGGGACCACATGGCAGTAAGACCTGGGCCCACATTGGCAGTAGGACTTGGGACCAAATGGCAGTAGGACCTGGGCCCACATGGCAGTAAGATCTGGGCCCACATGGCAGTAGGACCTGGGACCACATGGCAGTAGGACCTGGGACCACATGGCAGTAGGACCTGGGACCACATGGCAGTAAGACCTGGGCCCACATGGCAGTATGACCTGGGACCACATGGCAGTAAGACCTGGGACCACATGGCAGTAGGACCTGGGGCCACATGGCAGTAGGACCTGGGCCCACATGGCAATATGACCTGGGACCACATGGCAGTATGACCTGGGCCCACATTGGCAGTAGGACTTGGGACCACATGGCAGTAGGACCTGGGCCCACATGGCAGTAGGACTTGGGACCACATGGCAGTATGACCTGGGACCACATGGCAGTATGACCCTGGACCACATGGCAGTATGACCTGGGACCACATGGCAGTAGGACCTGGGACCACATGGCAGTAGGACCTGAGATCACATGGCAGTAGGACCTGGGCCCGCATGGCAGTATGACCTGGGACCACATGGCAGTAGGACCTGGGACCACATGGCAGTATGACCTGGGCCCATATGGCAGTAAGACCTGGGCCCACATGGCAATATGACCTGGGACCACATGGCAGTATGACCTGGGACCACATGGCAGTAGGACTTGGGACCACATGGCAGTAAGACCTGGGCCCACATGGCAGTATGACCTGGGACCACATGGCAGTAAGACCTGGGCCCACATTGGCAGTAGGACTTGGGACCAAATGGCAGTAGGACCTGGGCCCACATGGCAGTAAGACCTGGGCCCACATGGCAGTAGGACCTGGGACCACATGGCAGTAGGACCTGGGACCACATGGCAGTAGGACCTGGGCCCACATGGCAGTAAGACCTGGGCCCACATGGCAGTAGGACCTGGGCCCACATGGCAGTATGACCTGGGACCACATGGCAGTAGGACCTGGGACCACATGGCAGTAAGACCTGGGACCACATGGCAGTAGGACCTGGGGCCACATGGCAGTAGGACCTGGGCCCACATGGCAATATGACCTGGGACCACATGGCAGTATGACCTGGGCCCACATTGGCAGTAGGACTTGGGACCACATGGCAGTAGGACCTGGGCCCACATGGCAGTATGACCTGGGACCACATGGCAGTATGACCTGGGACCACATGGCAGTATGACCTGGGCCCACATTGGCAGTAGGACATGGGACCACATGGCAGTAGGAGCTGGGCCCACATGGCAGTAAGACCTGGGCCCACATGGCAGTAGGACCTGGGCCCGCATGGCAGTATGACCTGGGACCACATGGCAGTAGGACCTGGGACCACATGGCAGTATGACCTGGGCCCACATGGCAGTAAGACCTGGGCCCACATGGCAATATGACCTGGGACCACATGGCAGTATGACCTGGGACCACATGGCAGTAGGACTTGGGACCACATGGCAGTAAGACCTGGGCCCACATGGCAGTATGACCTGGGACCACATGGCAGTAAGACCTGGGCCCACATTGGCAGTAGGACTTGGGACCAAATGGCAGTAGGACCTGGGCCCACATGGCAGTAAGACCTGGGCCCACATGGCAGTAGGACCTGGGACCACATGGCAGTAGGACCTGGGACCACATGGCAGTAGGACCTGGGCCCACATGGCAGTAAGACCTGGGCCCACATGGCAGTAGGACCTGGGCCCACATGGCAGTATGACCTGGGACCACATGGCAGTAGGACCTGGGACCACATGGCAGTAAGACCTGGGACCACATGGCAGTAGGACCTGGGGCCACATGGCAGTAGGACCTGGGCCCACATGGCAATATGACCTGGGACCACATGGCAGTATGACCTGGGCCCACATTGGCAGTAGGACTTGGGACCACATGGCAGTAGGACCTGAGCCCACATGGCAGTATGACCTGGGACCACATGGCAGTATGACCTGGGACCACATGGCAGTATGACCCTGGACCACATGGCAGTATGACCTGGGACCACATGGCAGTAGGACCTGGGACCACATGGCAGTAGGACCTGAGATCACATGGCAGTAGGACCTGGGCCCGCATGGCAGTATGACCTGGGACCACATGGCAGTAGGACCTGGGACCACATGGCAGTATGACCTGGGCCCACATGGCAGTAAGACCTGGGCCCACATGGCAATATGACCTGGGACCACATGGCAGTATGACCTGGGACCACATGGCAGTAAGGCCTGGGCCCACATGGCAGTATGACCTGGGACCACATGGCAGTATGACCTGGGACCACATGGCAGTATGACCTGGGACCACATGGCAGTAGGACCTGGGCCCACATGGCAATATGACCTGGGACCACATGGCAGTAGGACCTGGGCCCACATTGGCAGTAGGACATGGGACCACATGGCAGTAGGAGCTGGGCCCACATGGCAGTAAGACCTGGGCCCACATGGCAGTATGACCTGGGACCACATGGCAGTATGACCTGGGACCACATGGCAGTATGACCCTGGACCACATGGCAGTATGACCTGGGACCACATGGCAGTATGACCTGGGACCACATGGCAGTAGGACCTGAGATCACATGGCAGTAGGACCTGGGCCCGCATGGCAGTATGACCTGGGACCACATGGCAGTAGGACCTGGGACCACATGGCAGTATGACCTGGGCCCACATGGCAGTAGGACCTGGGCCCACATGGCAATATGACCTGGGAGCACATGGCAGTAGGACCTGGGACCACATGGCAGTAGGACTTGGGACCACATGGCAGTAGGACCTGGGACCACATGGCAGTATGACCTGGGACCACATGGCAGTAGGACCTGGGACCACATGGCAGTAGGACCTGCGACCACATGGCAGTATGACCTGGGACCACATGGCAGTATGACCTGGGACCACATGGCAGTAGGACCTGGGCCCACATTGGCAGTAGGACTTGGGACCACATGGCAGTAGGACCTGGGACCACATGGCAGTAGGACCTGGGACCACATGGCAGTAGGACCTGGGACCACATGGCAGTAAGACCTGGGCCCACATGGCAGTATGACCTTGGACCACATGGCAGTAAGACCTGGGCCCACATTGGCAGTAGGACTTGGGACCAAATGGCAGTAGGACCTGGGCCCACATGGCAGTAAGACCTGGGCCCACATGGCAGTAGGACCTGGGACCACATGGCAGTAGGACCTGGGACCACATGGCAGTAGGACCTGGGACCACATGGCAGTATGACCTGGGCCCACATGGCAGTATGACCTGGGACCACATGGCTGTAGGACCTGGGACCACATGGCAGTAAGACCTGGGACCACATGGCAGTAGGACCTGGGGCCACATGGCAGTAGGACCTGGGCCCACATGGCAATATGACCTGGGACCACATGGCAGTATGACCTGGGCCCACATTGGCAGTAGGACCTGGGCCCACATGGCAGTATGACCTGGGACCACATGGCAGTATGACCCTGGACCACATGGCAGTATGACCTGGGACCACATGGCAGTAGGACCTGGGACCACATGGCAGTAGGACCTGAGATCACATGGCAGTAGGACCTGGGCCCGCATGGCAGTATGACCTGGGACCACATGGCAGTAGGACCTGGGACCACATGGCAGTATGACCTGGGCCCACATGGCAGTAAGACCTGGGCCCACATGGCAATATGACCTGGGACCACATGGCAGTATGACCTGGGACCACATGGCAGTAGGACTTGGGACCACATGGCAGTATGACCTGGGACCACATGGCAGTATGACCTGGGACCACATGGCAGTAGGACCTGGGCCCACATTGGCAGTAGGACTTGGGACCACATGGCAGTAGGACCTGGGACCACATGGCAGTAGGACCTGGGACCACATGGCAGTATGACCTGGGACCACATGGCAGTATGTCCTGGGACCACATGGCAGTAGGACCTGGGACCACATGGCAGTATGACCTGGGCCCACATGGCAGTAAGACCTGGGCCCACATGGCAATATGACCTGGGACCACATGGCAGTATGACCTGGGACCACATGGCAGTAGGACCTGGGCCCACATTGGCAGTAGGACTTGGGACCACATGGCAGTAGGACCTGGGCCCACATGGCAGTAAGACCTGGGCCCACATGGCGGTAGGACCTGGGACCACATGGCAGTAGGACCTGGCACAACATGGCAGTAGGACCTGGGACCACATGGCAGTAAGACCTGGGCCCACATGGCAGTATGACCTGGGACCACATGGCAGTAAGACCTGGGACCACATGGCAGTAGGACCTGGGAGCACATGGCAGTATGACCTGGGAGCACATGGCAGTAGGACTTGGAACCATATGACAGTAGGACCTGAGATCACATGGCAGTAGGACCTGGGCCCGCATGGCAGTATGACCTGGGACCACATGGCAGTAGGACCTGGGACCACATGGCAGTAGGACCTGAGATCACATGGCAGTAGGACCTGGGCCCGCATGGCAGTATGACCTGGGACCACATGGCAGTAGGACCTGGGACCACATGGCAGTATGACCTGGGCCCACATGGCAGTAAGACCTGGGCCCACATGGCAATATGACCTGGGACCACATGGCAGTATGACCTGGGACCACATGGCAGTAGGACTTGGGACCACATGGCAGTATGACCTGGGACCACATGGCAGTATGACCTGGGACCACATGGCAGTAGGACCTGGGCCCACATTGGCAGTAGGACTTGGGACCACATGGCAGTAGGACCTGGGACCACATGGCAGTAGGACCTGGGACCACATGGCAGTATGACCTGGGACCACATGGCAGTATGTCCTGGGACCACATGGCAGTAGGACCTGGGACCACATGGCAGTATGACCTGGGCCCACATGGCAGTAAGACCTGGGCCCACATGGCAATATGACCTGGGACCACATGGCAGTATGACCTGGGACCACATGGCAGTAGGACCTGGGCCCACATTGGCAGTAGGACTTGGGACCACATGGCAGTAGGACCTGGGCCCACATGGCAGTAAGACCTGGGCCCACATGGCGGTAGGACCTGGGACCACATGGCAGTAGGACCTGGCACAACATGGCAGTAAGACCTGGGACCACATGGCAGTAAGACCTGGGCCCACATGGCAGTATGACCTGGGACCACATGGCAGTAAGACCTGGGACCACATGGCAGTAGGACCTGGGAGCACATGGCAGTAAGACCTGGGCCCACATGGCAGTATGACCTGGGCCCACATGGCAGTAGGACCTGGGCCCACATTGGCAGTAGGACTTGGGACCACATGGCAGTAGGACCTGGGACCACATGGCAGTAGGACCTGGGACCACATGGCAGTAAGACCTGGGACCACATGGCAGTAAGACCTGGGACCACATGGCAGTAGGACCTGGGCCCACATTGGCAGTAGGACTTGGGACCACATGGCAGTAGGACCTGGGAGCACATGGCAGTATGACCTGGGAGCACATGGCAGTAGGACTTGGAACCATATGACAGTAGGACCTGGGACCACATGGCAGTAGGTTTGCCGGACCCGGCATGTGGACCAACACAAAGCATCTACGTGAGAACAATGAGACATCTGATCTGGGAGCACACAGAAGTAGCTGCCTATGGGAAGGTATGCAGCCATTGTGGCACGTGAAACGTGAACCTAGTGTGCGCCGCCCTAATGACCTGACTGGGGTTGTTTTCTCTTATCTTTTCCCGCGTAATTAAAATGTCTCACCGCCGCTGCCTGCCTGTCAGGGATTCTCCGAAAGAATGCCAGTAGTCGCCTCCACGCCGTGACAACTGACACAGTCATCGTGACAGTGACAGGATTCTCGTGACGAAGCCATCAAGCGTGACCAAAACCAGAAGCAAGACGATTTGTCACGTAACGTATAACCGCAGCGAACCTAACTTGTCACACCCAGTGACTTCGTCTCTGCACAGTCATAATGGCCACAGTTAACGCGTATTTCCTACTCCGGCCTCGCGGGTCATTATGAGACCTCTGGCCATTTGCACGCATGCCGTACAGAATGTAGAGCGGTAACACAGAAAGGACAAGAGAGAAACGAGACCCACCGCGGGGTCAGGCTCATTAATTAACACTCATTACACCGCAGAACGTTTGTCTTCTCGTCATCGACGTTCAGACTCGGACGGCCACCGCCTCTGGTGACGCATGGCCACAGTCACTGAAGGCCACAGTTACTGAGGGCCGTAGTCAATGCGGGCCACAGTCACTGAGGGCCACGGTCACTGAGGGCCACAGTCACTGAGGGCCACAGTCACTGACGGCCGCAGTCCCCGAGGGCCGTAGTCAATGAGGGCCACAGTCACCGAGGGCCGTAGTCAATGAGGGCCACAGTCACTGAGGGCCACGGTCACTGAGGGTCACAGTCACTGAGGGCCACAGTCACTGAGGGCCACAGTCACCGAGGGCCACAGTCAAGGAGGGCCACAGTCACTGAGGGCCACGGTCACTGAGGGTCACAGTCACTGAGGGCCACAGTCACTGAGGGCCACAGTCAGGTGGGGGCACAGTCATTGAGGGCCCCCCTGTGCAGGTACCATAATACTTGTCACTGAGGTAACATTCTCTCTGCATGGAATTTCCTGTGGAAGGGTCAACGTTGATTCAACTAGTGGGTGACGAAGTATGAAAGCCCTCTTTGATGTGAGATGACAAAATTGCTGTCCGTTTACGCGGCGGTGCTGACGGCCGGTGAATGCCTCTTATCAGGCTCCGAAATCTCGCTACAAGCCGAGAACAAACGGCGCGACTTGTACCCTCGGTGTTTATGCCACCCATTACCTCCCCTCGCAGTCCCCCGCCGCCCCCCGCGACCAATCCGACTGACAGGGTCACAGATAGCGGGCGCGGTATGTTGTGATTCGATGCAGCTATATACTCGATAGATGGCAACGTACGATTTACTTCTCTTGACAGGTCACTTTGGCAGTGACGCGTTTCAAACACCCTCAGTCAGCCCCAGGGAGTGGGACCTTACGGAGTGGGTGACCGAGCGGGCAATCGGATATTATCGTACGCTGTCTTCAAATACTACAGCACTCTCACCACCGTGTCCCCGCTGTTCGCCCTCACCACCGTGTCCCCGCTGTTCGCCCTCACCACCGTGTCCCCGCTGTTCGCCCTCACAACCGTGTCCGCGCTGTTCGCCCTCACAACCGTGTCCCGCTGTTCGCCCTCACCACCGTGTCCCCGCTGTTCGCCCTCACCACCGTGTCCCCGCTGTTCGCCCTCACAACCGCGACCCGCTGTTCGCCCTCACCGCCATGACCCGCTGTTCGCCCTCACCGCCGTGACCCGCTGTTCACCCTCACCACCGTGTCCCGCTGTTCACTCTCACTACCGTGTCCCCGCTGTTCACCCTCACCGCCGTGACCCGCTGTTCACCCTCACCACCGTGTCCCGCTGTTCACTCTCACTACCGTGTCCCCGCTGTTCACCCTCACCACTGTGACCCGCTGTTCGCCCTCACCGCCGTGACCCGCTGTTCACCCTCACCACCGTGTCCCGCTGTTCACTCTCACTACCGTGTCCCCGCTGTTCACCCTCACCACCGTGACCCGCTGTTCGCCCTCACCACTGTGACCCGCTGTTCGCTCTCAACACCGTGTCCCGCTGTTCGCCCTCACCACTGTGACCCGCTGTTCGCCCTCAACACCGTGTCCCGCTGTTTGCCCTCACCACCGTGTCCCGCTGTCCGCCCTCACCACCGTGTCCCGCTGTTCGCTCTCACCACTGTGACACGCTGTTCGCCCTCAACACCGTGTCCCGCTGTTCGCCCTCACCACCGTGTCCCGCTGTTCGCCCTCACAACCGTGTCCCGCTGTTCGCTCTCACCACTGTGACCCGCTGTTCGCCCTCACCACCGTGTCCCGCTGTTCGCCCTCACCACCGTGACCCGCTGTTGGCCCTCACCACCGTGTCCCCGCTGTTGGCCCTCACCACCGTGTCCCCGCCGTTCGCCCTCACCACTGTGTCCCCGCTGTTCGCCCTCACAACCGTGTTCCGCTGTTCGCCCTCACCACCGTGACCCGCTGTTCGCCCTCAACACCGTGTCCCGCTGTTCGCCCTCACCACCGTGACCCGCTGTTCGCCCTCACCACCGTGACCCGCTGTTCGCTCTCACCACCGTGACCCGCTGTTCGCCCTCACCACCGTGTCCCCGCTGTTCGCCCTCACCATCGTGACCCGCTGTTCGCCCTCACCACCGTGTCCCGCTGTTCGCCCTCACCCCCGTGACCCGCTGTTCAACCTCACGACCGTGTCCCGCTGTTCGCCCTCACCACTGTGTCCCCGCTGTTCGCCCTCACAACCGTGTCCCGCTGTTCGCCCTCACCACCGTGCCCCGCTGTTCGCCCTCACCACCGTGTCCCGCTGTTCGCCCTCACCACCGTGTCCCGTTGTTCGCCCTCACCACCGTGTCCCGCTGTTCGCCCTCACAACCCGCTGTTCACCCTCACCGCCGTGTCCCGCTGTTCGCCCTCACCACCGTGTCCCGCTGTTCGCCCTCACAACCGTGTCCCGCTGTTCGCTCTCACCACTGTGACCCGCTGTTCGCCCTCACCACCGTGTCCCGCTGTTCGCCCTCACCACCGTGACCCGCTGTTGGCCCTCACCACCGTGTCCCCGCTGTTGGCCCTCACCACCGTGTCCCCGCCGTTCGCCCTCACCACTGTGTCCCCGCTGTTCGCCCTCACAACCGTGTTCCGCTGTTCGCCCTCACCACCGTGACCCGCTGTTCGCCCTCAACACCGTGTCCCGCTGTTCGCCCTCACCACCGTGACCCGCTGTTCGCCCTCACCACCGTGACCCGCTGTTCGCTCTCACCACCGTGACCCGCTGTTCGCCCTCACCACCGTGTCCCCGCTGTTCGCCCTCACCATCGTGACCCGCTGTTCGCCCTCACCACCGTGTCCCGCTGTTCGCCCTCACCCCCGTGACCCGCTGTTCAACCTCACCACCGTGTCCCGCTGTTCGCCCTCACCACTGTGTCCCCGCTGTTCGCCCTCACAACCGTGTCCCGCTGTTCGCCCTCACCACCGTGCCCCGCTGTTCGCCCTCACCACCGTGTCCCGCTGTTCGCCCTCACCACCGTGTCCCGTTGTTCGCCCTCACCACCGTGTCCCGCTGTTCGCCCTCACAACCCGCTGTTCACCCTCACCGCCGTGTCCCGCTGTTCGCCCTCACCACCGTGTCCCGCTGTTCGCCCTTCCAACCCGCTGTTTACCCTCACCGCCGTGTCCCGCTGTTCGCCCTCACCACCGTGTCCCGCTGTTCGCCCTCACCACCGTGTCCCGCTGTTCGCCCTCACAACCGTGTTCCGCTGTTCGCCCTCACAACCGTGACCCGCTGTTCGCCCTCACCACCGTGTCCCGCTGTTCGCCCTCACAACCGTATCCCGCTGTTCGCCCTCACCACCGTGTCCCGCTGTTCGCCCTCACCACCGTGTCCCGCTGTTCGCCCTCACAACCGTGTCCCGCTGTTTGCCCTCACCACCGTGTCCCGCTGTTCGCCCTCACCACCGTGTCCCCGCTGTTCGCCCTCACAACCGTGTCCCGCTGTTCCCCCTCACCACCGTGTCCCGCTATTCACCCCCACCGCCGTGTCCCGCTATTCGCCCCCACCGCTGTGTCCCGCTGTTCGCCCTCACCACCGTGTCCCGCTGTTCGCCCTCACAACCGTGTTCCGCTGTTCGCCCTCACAACCGTGACCCGCTGTTCGCCCTCACCACCGTGTCCCGCTGTTCGCCCTCACAACCGTATCCCGCTGTTCGCCCTCACCACCGTGTCCCGCTGTTCGCCCTCACCACCGTGTCCCGCTGTTCGCCCTCACAACCGTGTCTCGCTGTTTGCCCTCACCACCGTGTCCCGCTGTTCGCCCTCACCACCGTGTCCCCGCTGTTCGCCCTCACAACCGTGTCCCGCTGTTCCCCCTCACCACCGTGTCCCGCTATTCACCCCCGCCGCCGTGTCCCGCTATTCGCCCCCACCGCTGTGTCCCGCTGTTCGCCCTCACCACCGTGTCCCGCTATTCGCCCTCACAACCGTGTCCCGCTGTTTTCCCTCACCACCGTGTCCCGCTGTTCCCCCTCACCACCGTGTCCCGCTATTCACCCCCACCGCCGTGTCCCGCTATTCGCCCCCACCGCTGTGTCCCGCTGTTCGCCCTCACCACCGTGTCCCGCTATTCGCCCTCACAACCGTGTCCCGCTGTTTTCCCTCACCACCGTCTCCCGCTGTTCGCCCTGACCACCGTGTCCCGCTGTTCGCTCTCACCACTGTGACCCGCTGTTCGCCCTCAACACCGTGTCCCGCTGTTCGCCCTCACCACCGTGTCCCGCTGTTCGCCCTCACAACCGTGTCCCGCTGTTCGCTCTCACCACTGTGACCCGCTGTTCGCCCTCACCACCGTGTCCTACTGTTCGCCCTCACCACCGTGACCCGCTGTTCGCCCTCACCACCGTGTCCCCGCTGTTGGCCCTCACCACCGTGTCACGAACACTAAGCGACGCTCGGCAGCCAGGTCTATCGGGGTCACTAAGCGACGTTTGGCAGCCAAGTCTATCGGGGTCACTAAGCGACGTTCGGCAGCCAGGTCTATCGGGGTCACTAAGCGACGTTCGGCAGTCATGTCTATCGGGGTCACTAAGCGACGCTCGGCAGCCAGGTCTATCGGGGTCACTAAGCGACGTTCGGCAGCCAGGTCTATCGGGGTCACTAAGCGACGTTCGGCAGCCAGGTCTATCGGGGTCACTAAGTGACGTTCGGCAGCCATGTTCATGTCTATCGGGGTCACTAAGTGACGTTCGGCAGCCATGTTCATGTCTATCGGGGTCACTAAGCGACGCTCGGCAGCCAGGTCTATCGGGGTCACTAAGCGACGCTCGGCAGCCATGTCTATCGGGGTCACTAAGCGACGCTCGGCAGCCATGTCTATCGGGGTCACTCAGCGACGTTCGGCAGCCATGTTCATGTCTATCGGGGTCACTAAGCGACGCTCGGCAGCCAGGTCTATCGGGGTCACTAAGCGACGCTCGGCAGCCATGTCTATCGGGGTCACTAAGCGACGCTCGGCAGCCATGTCTATCGGGGTCACTAAGCGACGTTCGGCAGCCAGGTCTATCGGGGTCACTAAGCGACGTTCGGCAGCCATGTCTATCGGGGTCACTAAGCGACGTTCGGCAGCCAGGTCTATCGGGGTCACTAAGCGACGTTCGGCAGAGATGTTCATGTCTATCGGGGTCACTAAGCGACGTTCGGCAGAGATGTCCATGTCTATCGGGGTCACTAAGCGACGTTCGGCAGCCAGGTCTATCGGGGTCACTAAGCGACGTTCGGCAGCCAGGTCTATCGGGGTCACTAAGCGACGTTCGGCAGCCATGTCTATCGGGGTCATTAAGCGACGTTCGGCAGCCAGGTCTATCGGGGTCACTAAGCGACGTTCGGCAGAGATGTTCATGTATATCGGGGTCACTAAGCGACGTTCGGCAGAGATGTCCATGTCTATCGGGGTCACTAAGCGACGTTCGGCAGCCAGGTTTATCGGGGTCACTAAGCGACGTTCGGCAGAGATGTTTATGTCTATCGGGGTCACTAAGCGACGTTCAGCAGAGATGTTTATGTCTATCGGGGTCACTAAGCGACGTTCGGCAGAGATGTTTATGTCTATCGGGGTCACTAAGCGACGTTCGGCAGCCATGTCTATCGGGGTCATTAAGCGACGTTCGGCAGCCAGGTCTATCGGGGTCACTAAGCGACGTTCGGCAGAGATGTTCATGTCTATCGGGGTCACTAAGCGACGTTCGGCAGAGATGTCCATGTCTATCGGGGTCACTAAGCGACGTTCGGCAGCCAGGTTTATCGGGGTCACTAAGCGACGTTCGGCAGAGATGTTTATGTCTATCGGGGTCACTAAGCGACGTTCGGCAGCCATGTTCATGTCTATCGGGGTCACTAAGCGACGTTCGGCAGCCATGTCCATGTCTATCGGGGTCACTAAGCGACGTTCGGCAGAGATGTTCATGTCTATCGGGGTCACTAAGCGACGTTCGGCAGAGATGTTCATGTCTATCGGGGTCACTAAGCGACGTTCGGCAGCCCTTTTCATGTTTATCGGGGTCGCTCATGAATGAACCGCTAGTCGGGAGCTTTCATATGCAATAGGATACAATGACGTTTTAAATAGCGAGGTTTTTACCAGTTAAAAAAGTGACACTTCGCCTTCACTTGTTCCTGGCTATCGTAGAAAACATCACCTTCACAAATGTCAGTACTGACACCTTAACGACCTAGACCGGACACTGTAGATATTGATCCAATTGGCACCACGCTGGCGCTAATCAGGAAATCACAATGGCGCGGTTGTACGATGTGATTGTCAATAAAAAGTGAATTGAACCGATGTCTCAAGGTTCAATACAGACCAGTGTGGCACAATGGACATTTAAAGCCCTCCTTTCTCCCACTATTAAATACACCTATGTCCCCGTGGGTAACCCCCTACTCTTTACGAAGAAAGACATGGGATCTTTATCCTGCGACCACACAGACATGGCCACAGCAGGGCTCGAACCACCGACCCACGTGCCGTTAGGCTCTCAGGTGACCAGAGCACTCAATGCGAGCGCTCTAGCCCACTGAGCTGTCGCGCCGGCCCCGCGCTGTCCTATGGAAGCCGTCGCACATGATGAGCGCTGGACCCGTTCCCGTACAGTGAAATCGACTATGCTCGGTGAAGTTCACATATAATGATACGAGTCTACCGCTGTTCAACGTCTACATGCCTTGTGAGACAGAGTATGACGTCGATAACCTAGACAGTTCCTCAGGTGTTTTAGACGAAATCAGTGCGACGTGCCAACAAGAGGGTATCGACCGTGTGATCATTGGCGGAGACTTCAACACTGACCTGTCTCACGCGAACTCTCCACACTAAAGCTTTAAACAATTTCGTTGGGCACGAAGAGGCTGTTTGCTATAAGCCATCCACTTAGCAACATCGACTACACATTTGAGAGTAAAGCCACGGGTAGTAGATCTACCCTCGACCATGTTTTAGTAACGTGTGATATGATAGGCGACATATGCCAACACGGGGTAGTGCACCAGGGCGACAACTTATCCAACCAATCCTGTCTTGTTATTACGCTGAAATACCCGATTAACCTAAATACGGACTGTCCTGTACCTAGCGGTTTACACCTTATGAAGACAAAATGGGGTGAGGCGCGTGATAACGACATTGTTAATTATAAAAACGCTTTGGACAAACGGTTGGACAACATTAAGGTCCCACGGGAGGCCATAACTTGTGGCGATTTACAGTGCGATCTGCGCAACCAGCCCATACAAGCCTGTCACGACTCGATTATCGAGTGCTGTATTTCAGCTGGCTACGAGAGTATTCCCAAGAGTAAACGTAGAACGCGCAAGACAGGGATTCGGGGCTGGACCGCCGAAATGGAAGGGAATAGACAAAAAGCTATTCTGTGGCACCGGATATGGCAAGATAATAATCCTCCAAGAGAGGGCATCTTGGCCAACATAATGAGAGGCACCCGCCCTCGCTACCACTATTCTATTAGGCATGCGCGAAAAAACAAGGAAGCGCAATACACGCAACAGTTAGCTGAATCGTTAGCTGAATCGTTAGCCAGCGTTAACATAAGGAATTTTTGGGACCAAATTAAAAGGACGTCTGGCTTAAAGCGTGCAAACACTAATATGATCACTTATTGGCCGGAAAGTACGACACACTGTTGAACAGTGTAGGTTACGATCAGCAACAAATGGCACAGATAGCCGACGAAATAAACCACAGCATTAGGTATCAATGCCAGCCACACGAGGCTACCTGCTCATTACAACACACGGTCAACGTTCTCGATGTGCGCAACGCCTGTGCCCGTCTCAAAAGTGACAAAACCGATTGTGCTGCAGATATATACAGCAATCATTTCATCCAAGGTTCGCATCGCTTGTACGTCCTCATATCCATGCTATTCACTGCCATGACGACTCACGGGTTCTGTCCAGATCAGTTTCTCACGTCCATAATACATCCTATTCCCAAAAGCGCAAGGAAATCCCCCAATGATTCCGATAATTACAGAGGAATCGCTATTAGCGATATCATGGGTAAGCTCTTCGACATAATTCTCTTAGACAAAAAACAAGAGCGCCTTCGTAACCCTGGACAATCAATTTGGTTTCAAAAACGGGGTGTCAACTACTCAATGCACGTTTGCTGTAAACGAGGTGATAAATTATGACAGTAAAACCTCCCTAAGTCGACCGACGACCGGACGGCTGCTCTTCGATCCACTTAGGGAGGTGGTCGGGTTACAGAATATCAACACACCAAGTCCATATGACACATTCTAATGCCTCGCTATCAACACGGCTCCAAATGCGCTAGCGACTCGGTTCTTCCTTAGCGTCGTATGCCATAATGTAATCAGCATTATGTTGGAGTATGTTCTGAACTGTTGATTTTCCGATGCCAAAGCTATCAGGAAGCTGCTCACCTGCTTCGATCGAGTTAGGGAGGCGATCGGGTTATGGAGGTGGTCGGGCAGGGAGGTTTTACTGTACGCTAGCAGTGGTTGAGTTGACCGGGTTGAGTATGTCAAACTTGTCAGACGAGGGTTATGTCCTCTGGTTCTAAGACTCCTGCTCAGAATGTACACCCAGCAGAAAATCAGCGTCAGTTGGAGTCATGTACAATCCCTACTATTTGACGATATCAAATGGAGTTAAACTGGGTGGGGTTCTCTCCCCTGTGCTTTTCAGCATTTATGTCGACGCGCTCCTTGCGCGCTTAAAACGTTCAGGCCTCGGATGCTACCTCGGGCATATCTTCGCAGGTGCATTTGGGTACGCCGATGATCTTAACGTTTTAGCACCCACTAGACTCTCGATGACACTGTTGTTACGAATTGTGAAGACGTTTGGTGAAGAGTTCGACGTTAAGTTTAATCCAAGTAAAAACACTCTATCTGTGTTCGAAGGTAAGTCGTTTGCTATCAATGAGTTCGTTCAGTTTGATGGCTCTACTCTAAAAGCCGAACCACCGGGTAGTCACTTCGGACCCCATCAGAGTAGGGATTTTTTTGTCAGCAAAGTTTATGATTTTATACGTCGTGTCAATACGCTTATTTCAAAATTTCAACACGTTTCCAGTGATATAAAGGTTAGACTTTTAGGAATTATTGTATGTCTCTCTATGGATGCCAGAACCTCACCCACCCCCAGTATCTAACCTACCCACGAACCTCACCCACCAGAGGGCCTCACTCACCCCGAGTCTCTCACCCACCCCCAAATCTTCACCCACCACCAGAACCTCACCCACCCCCAGTATCTCACCTACCCACGAACCTCACCCACCAGAGGGCCTCACTCACCCCGAGTCTCTCACCCACCCCCAGATGTTCACCCACCACCAGAACCTCACCCACCCCCAGTATCTAACTCACCCCGAGTCTCTCACCCACCCTCAGATCTTCACTCACCCCCAGAACCTCACCCACCCCCAGTATCTCACCTACCCACGAACCTCACCCACCAGAGGGCCTCACTCACCCCGAGTCTCTCACCCACCCCCAGATCTTCACCCACCACCAGAACCTCACCCACCTCCAGTATCTAACTCACCCCGAGTCTCTCACCCACCCTCAGATCTTCACTCACCCCCAGAACGTCACCCACCCCCAGTATCTAACTCACCCCGAGTCTCTCACCCACCCTCAGATCTTCACTCACCCCCAGAACCTCACCCACCCCCAGTATCTCACCTACCCACGAACCTCACCCACCAGAGGGCCTCACTCACCCCGAGTCTCTCACCCACCCCCAGATCGTCACCCACCGCCAGAACCTCACCCAACCACAGTATCTAACTCACCCCGAGTCTCTCACCCACCCCCAGATCGTCACCTACCGCCAGAACTTCACCCAACCACGGTATCTAACTCACCCCGAGTCTCTCACCCACCATCAGATCTTCACTCACCCCCAGAACCTCACCCACCCCCAGTATCTCACCTACCCACGAACCTCACCCACCAGAGGGCCTCACTCACCCCGAGTCTCTCACCCACCCTCAGATCTTCACTCACCCCCAGAACCTCACCCACCCCCAGTATCTCACCTACCCACGAACCTCACCCACCAAAGGGCCTCACTCACCCCGAGTCTCTCACCCACCCTCAGATCTTCACTCACCCTCAGAACCTCACCCACCCCCAGTATCTCACCTACCGACGAACCTCACCCACCAGAGGGCCTCACTCACCCCGAGTCTCTCACCCATCCCCAGATCGTCACCCACCGCCAGAACCTCACCCACCCCCAGTATCTCACCTACCCACGAACCTCACCCACCAAAGGGCCTCACTCACCCCGAGTCTCTCACCCACCCTCAGATCTTCACTCACCCTCAGAACCTCACCCACCCCCAGTATCTCACCTACCGACGAACCTCACCCACCAGAGGGCCTCACTCACCCCGAGTCTCTCACCCACCATCAGATCTTCACTCACCCCCAGAACCTCACCCACCCCCAGTATCTCACCTACCCACGAACCTCACCCACCAAAGGGCCTCACTCACCCCGAGTCTCTCACCCACCCTCAGATCTTCACTCACCCTCAGAACCTCACCCACCCCCAGTATCTCACCTACCGACGAACCTCACCCACCAGAGGGCCTCACTCACCCCGAGTCTCTCACCCATCCCCAGATCGTCACCCACCGCCAGAACCTCACCCAACCACGGTATCTAACTCACCCCGAGTCTCTCACCCACCCTCAGATCTTCACTCACCCCCAGAACCTCACCCACCCCCAGTATCTCACCTACCCACGAACCTCACCCACCAGAGGGCCTCACTCACCCCGAGTCTCTCACCCACCCCCAGATCGTCACCTACCACCAGAACCTCACCCAACCACAGTATCTAGCTCACCCCGAGTCTCTCACCCACCCTCAGATCATCACTCACCCCCAGAACCTCACCCACCCCCAGTATCTCACCTACCCACGAACCTCACCCACCAGAGGGCCCCACTCACCCCGAGTCTCTCACCCACCCTCAGATCATCACTCACCCCCAGAACCTCACCCACCCCCAGTATCTCACCTACCCACGAACCTCACCCACCAGAGGGCCCCACTCACCCCGAGTCTCTCACCCACCCTCAGATCTTCACTCACTCCCAGAACCTCACCCACCTCCAGTATCTCACCTACCCACGAACCTCACCCACCAGAGGGCCCCACTCACCCCGAGTCTCTCACCCACCCTCAGATCATCACTCACCCCCAGAACCTCACCCACTCCCAGTATCTCACCTACCCACGAACCTCACCCACCAGAGGGCTTCACTCACCCCGAGTCTCTCACCCACCCTCAGATCTTCACTCACTCCCAGAACCTCACCCACCCCCAGTATCTCACCTACCCACGAACCTCACCCACCAGAGGGCCCCACTCACCCCGAGTCTCTCACCCACCCTCAGATCTTCTCTCACCCCCGGGCCCTCACCCACCCCCAGTATCTCACCTACCCACGAACCTCACCCACCAGAGGGCCCCACTCACCCCGAGTCTCTCACCCACCCTCAGATCTTCTCTCACCCCCGGGCCCTCACCCACCCCCAGTATCTCACCTACCCACGAACCTCACCCACCAGAGGGCCTCACTCACCCCGAGTCTCTCACCCACCCTCAAATCTTCACTCAACCCCGGGCCCTCACCCACCCCCAGTATCCCACCTACCCACGAACCTCACCTACCAGAGGGCCTCACTCACCCCGAGTTTCTCACCCACCCTCAAATCTTCACCCACCGCCAGAACCTCACCCACCCCCAGTATTTAATTTACCCCGAGTCTCTCACCCACCCCCAGATCTTCACTCACCCCCAGAACCTCACCCACCCCCAGTATCTCACCTACCCACGAACCTCACCCACCAGAGGGCCTCACTCACCCCGAGTCTCTCACCCTCCCTCAGATCTTCACTCACCCCCAGAACCGCACCCACCCCCAGTATCTCACCTACCCACGAACCTCACCCACCAGAGGGCCTCACTCACCCTGAGTCTCTCACCCACCCTCAGATCTTCACTCAGCCCCAGAACCTCACCCAACCACAGTATCTAACTCACCCCGAGTCTCTCACCCTCCCTCAGATCTTCACTCACCCCCAGAACCGCACCCACCCCCAGTATCTCACTTTCACGAACCTCACCCACCAAAGGGCCTCACTCACCCCGAGTCTCTCACCCACCCCCAGATCTTCACTCACCCCCAGAACCTCACCCACCCCCAGTATCTCACCTACCCACGAACCTCACCCACCAGAGGGCCTCACTCACCCCGAGTCTCTCACCCACCCCCAGATCGTCACCCACCGCCAGAACCTCACCCACCCCCAGTATCTCACTCACCCCGAGTCTCTCACCCACCCTCAAATCTTCACTCACCCCCAGAACCTCACCCACCCCCAGTATCTCACCTACCCACGAACCTCACCCACCAGAGGGCCTCACTCACCCCGAGTCTCTCACCCACCCCCAGATCGTCACCCACCGCCAGAACCTCACCCAACCACAGTATCTAACTCACCCCGAGTCTCTCACCCACCCTCAAATCTTCACTCACCCCCAGAACCTCACCCACCCCCAGTATCTCACCTACCCACGAACCTCACCCACCAGAGGGCCTCACTCACCCCGAGTCTCTCACCCACCCCCAGATCTTCACCCACCGCCAGAACCTCACCCACCCCCAGTATCTCACCTACCCACGAACCTCACCCACCAGAGGGCCTCACTCACCCCGAGTCTCTCACCCACCCTCAGATCTTCACTCACCCCCAGAACCTCACCCACCCCCAGTATCTCATCTACCCACGAACCTCACCCACCAGAGGGCTTCACTCACCCCGAGTCTCTCACCCACCCCCAGATCTTCACTCACCCCCAGAACTTCACCCACTAGAGGGCCTCACTCACCCCGAGTCTCTCACCCAGCCCCAGATCTTCACCCACCACCAGAACGTCACCCAACCACAGTATCTAACTCACCCCGAGTCTCTCACCCACCCCCAGATCGTCACCCACCACCAGAACTTCACCCAACCACAGTATCTAACTCACCCCGAGTCTCTCACCCACCCCCAGATCTTCACCCACCGCCAGAACGTCACCCAACCACAGTATCTAACTCACCCCGAGTCTCTCACCCACCCCCAGATCTTCACTCACCCCCAGAACTTCACCCACTAGAGGGCCTCACTCACCCCGAGTCTCTCACCCAGCCCCAGATCTTCACCCACCACCAGAACGTCACCCAACCACAGTATCTAACTCACCCCGAGTCTCTCACCCACCCCCAGATCGTCACCCACCACCAGAACTTCACCTAACCACAGTATCTAACTCACCCCGAGTCTCTCACCCACCCCCAGATCTTCACCCACCGCCAGAACGTCACCCAACCACAGTATCTAACTCACCCCGAGTCTCTCACCCACCCCCAGATCTTCACCCACCGCCAGAACGTCACCCAACCACAGTATCTAACTCACCCCGAGTCTCTCACCCACCCCCAGATCGTCACCCACCACCAGAACTTCACCCAACCACAGTATCTAACTCACCCATAGGATCTCACCCACCCTCAATATGTCACCCACCCCCATAGCCTGAATTCCCCAGGACCTCACCCACCCCCAGAACCTCAGCCACGCCTGACCCACATCGGGGGCCTCAATCACCCTCCGAGCATCATGGGTCTCGCGCGCCATGTGTACACACAGGACGGGATTAAAGGAATTAGGTCGGTGATGGGAGCCCGCAAGCCGCCAAGATCAGTCTGCGGTCCAGGCTTATAGTCAAGTGCTTACTTTGGTAAGAGGCAGCTAACTACAACACAGACAGGACGTGGAGAGACCAAAGACACCATGTAGAGACCAACTACATACCACGTAGAGACCAACTACATACCACGTAGAGACCAACTACATACCACGTAGAGACCAACTACATACCACGTAGAGACCAACTACATACCATGTAGAGACCAACTACATACCATGTAGAGATCAACTATATACCACGTAGAGACCAACTACATACCATGTAGAGACCAACTGCATACCATGTAGAGACCAACTACATACCATGTAGAGACCAACTACATACCATGTAGAGACCAACTACATACCATGTAGAGACCAACTACATACCATGTAGAGATCAACTACATACCACGTAGAGACCAACTACATACCATGTAGAGACCAACTACATACCATGTAGAGACCAACTACATACCATATAGAGACCAACTACATACCATGTAGAGATCAACTACATACCATGTAGAGACCAACTACATACCATGTAGAGATCAACTACATACCATGTAGAGATCAACTACATACCACGTAGAGACCAACTACATACCACGTAGAGACCAACTACATACCATGTAGAGATCAACTACATACCACGTAGAGACCAACTACACACCATGTAGAGACCAACTACATACCACGTAGATACCAACTACATACCGTGGTGAGGATATGTAATGGACATGAATAGACCAAGGACAAACCATTTAAAGCCCAACACCCGCGAGATCAACACCAAGACGTCAAAACCCGCGAGATAAACACCAAGACGTCAAAACCGCCAAAATCAACACCAAAACTTGAAAACCCGCGAGATAAGCACCAAGACGTCAAACCCGCGGGATAAACACCAAGACGTCAAACCTGCTAGATAAACACCAAGACGTCAAACCTGCTAGATAAACACCAAGACGTCAAAACCGCCAAAATCAACACCAAAACTTGAAAACCCGTGAGATAAGCACCAAGACGTCAAACCCGCGAGATAAACACCAAGACGTCAAACCTGCTAGATAAACACCAAGACGTCAAACCCGCGAGATAAACACCAAGACGTCAAACCCCCCAAGATAAACACCAAGACGTCAAAACCCGCGAGATAAACACCAAGACGTCAAACCCGCGAGATAAACACCAAGACGTCAAACCTGCTAGATAAACACCAAGACGTCAAACCCGCGAGATAAACACCAAGACGTCAAACCCGCGAGATAAACACCAAGACGTCAAACCCGCGAGATAAACACCAAGACGTCAAACCTGCTAGATAAACACCAAGACGTCAAACCCGCGAGATAAACACCAAGACGTCAAACCCCCCAAGATAAACACCAAGACGTCAAAACCCGCGAGATAAACACCAAGACGTCAAACCCGCGAGATAAACACCAAGACGTCAAACCTGCTAGATAAACACCAAGACGTCAAACCCGCGAGATAAACACCAAGACGTCAAACCCCCCAAGATAAACACCAAGACGTCAAAACCCGCGAGATAAACACCAAGACGTCAAACCCGCGAGATAAACACCAAGACGTCAAACCCTCCGAGATAAACACCAAGACGTCAAACCCGCGAGATAAACACCAAGACGTCAAACCCGCGAGATAAACACCAAGACGTCAAACCCGCGAGATAAAGACTAAGACGTCAAACCCGCGAGATAAACACCAAGACGTCAAACCTGCTAGATAAACACCAAGACGTCAAACCCGCGAGATAAACACCAAGACGTCAAACCCCCCAAGATAAACACCAAGACGTCAAAACCCGCGAGATAAACACCAAGACGTCAAACCCCCCAAGATAAACACCAAGACGTCAAAACCCGCGAGATAAACACCAAGACGTCAAACCTGCTAGATAAACACCAAGACGTCAAACCCTCCGAGATAAACACCAAGACGTCAAACCCACGAGATAAACACCAAGACGTCAAACCCGCGAGATAAACACCAAGACGTCAAACCCGCGAGATAAAGACTAAGACGTCAAACCCGCGAGATAAACACCAAGACGTCAAACCTGCTAGATAAACACCAAGACGTCAAACCCGCGAGATAAACACCAAGACGTCAAACCCTCCGAGATAAACACCAAGACGTCAAACCCGCGAGATAAACACCAAGACGTCAAACCCGTGAGATAAACACCAAGGCGTCAAACCCGCGAGATAAACACCAAGACGTCAAACCTGCTAGATAAACACCAAGACGTCAAACCCTCCGAGATAAACACCAAGACGTCAAACCCGCGAGATAAACACCAAGACGTCAAACCCGCGAGATAAACACCAAGACGTCAAACCTGCTAGATAAACACCAAGACGTCAAACCCGCGAGATAAACACCAAGACGTCAAACCCGCGAGATAAACACCAAGACGTCAAACCCGCGAGATAAACACCAAGGCGTCAAACCCGCGAGATAAACACCAAGACGTCAAACCCGCGAGATAAACACCAAGACGTCAAACCCGCGAGATAAACACCAAGACGTCAAACCCGCGAGATAAACACCCAGACGTCAAACCCGCGAGATAAACACCAAGGCGTCAAACCCGCGAGATAAACACCAAGACGTCAAACCCGCGAGATAAACACCAAGACGTCAAACCCGCGAGATAAACACCAAGACGTCAAACCCGCGAGATAAAGACTAAGACGTCAAACCCGCGAGATAAACACCAAGACGTCAAACCTGCGAGATAAACACCAAGACGTCAAACCCGCGAGATAAACACCAAGACGTCAAACCCGCGAGATAAACACCAAGACGTCAAACCCGCGAGATAAACACCAAGACGTCATAAACCGCGAGATAAATACCAAGACGTAAAAACTTCCAAGATAAACACCAAGGCGTCAAACCCCCCAAGATAAACACCAAGACGTCAAACCCGCGAGATAAACACCAAGACGTCAAACCCGCGAGATAAACACCAAGACGTCAAACCCGCGAGATAAACACCAAGACGTCATAAACCGCGAGATAAGCACCAAGACGTCAAACCCCCCAAGATAAACACCAAGACGTCAAACCCGCGAGATAAACACCAAGACGTCATAAACCGCGAGATAAATACCAAGACGTAAAAACTTCCAAGATAAACACCAAGACGTCATAAACCGCGAGATAAACACCAAGACGTCAAACCCCCCAAGATAAACACCAAGACGTCAAAACCTGCGAGATAAACACCAAGATGTCAAAACCCGCGAGATAAACACCAAAATGTCAAAACCCGCGAGATAAACACCAAGATGTCAAAACTCGCGAGATAAACACCAAAACGTCAAAACGTCAAAACGCAAGAATTATCAATACACACAGTCAAGACGATATCTGATGATGTGACGTTCCGCCTCCCTTTATAGCCATTCTATAGCTGGGGCAAGGGGCAGGCCTTGTTGTGTATGTGGATGACGGCGAGTCGATGGCAATGATAGCGAGTACCCTCCTCCCCCCCTCCCCCTCCCCACCCCCCAGATGCACACTCCTCCCACCCACACCCCTACCGACCAGCCGCAGATCGCCATCAATCCTGGTGCTGCCGGGGCCCCGAAAGACACACGAGGGTCCTGTGCAGCGGGCGGGTCATCCTCCCCCCTCACCAACAGCCCGCTTGACGTATCAGCCTCACGTCAGGCCTCCGCGGGGCCTCACGACCGCCATCCCAACTCGTCCCCTGGGCACGAGTCGACCGGTAATGTCCGCTTATCAGCCACAGTGATCGCTCGTAGAAGGGCTCGGTTTCCATACCCGGTTCCCTCGTCCCCCGGATATTCAATCCCGTTAAGACGAGTATCTCGAGTGCACGAGTAAGGGACTGGAATATATGTGAGAGTAAGGGGACTGGTACCAATGTGAGAGTAAGGGGACTGGAATCTATGTGAGAGTAAGGGGACTGGTACCAATGTGAGAGTAAAGGGACTGGTACCAATGTGCGAATAAGGGGACTGGTACCAATGTGAGAGTAAGAGGACTGGTACCAATGTGAGAGTAAAGGGACTGGTACCAATGTGAGAATAAGGGGACTGGTACCAATGTGAGAGTAAAGGGACTGGTACCAATGTGAGAATAAAGGGACTGGTACCAATGTGAGAATAAGGGGACTGGTACCAATGTGAGAGTAAAGGGACTGCAACCAATGTGAGAGTAAGGGGAATGGAATCAGTGTGCGAGTAAGGGGACTGGTACCAATGTGAGAGTAAGGGGACTGGTACCAATGTGAGAGTAAGAGGAATGGAATCTATGTGAGAGTAAGGGGATTGGTACCAATGTGAGACTAAGGGGACTGGTACCAATGTGAGAGTAAGGGGACTGGTACCAATGTGAGAGTAAGGGGACTGGTACCAATGTGAGAGTAAGGGGACAGGTACCAAGGTGAGAGTAAGGGGACTGGTACCAAGGTGAGAGTAAGGGGACTGGTACCAATGTGAGAGTAAGGGGACTGGTACCAATGTCAGAGTAAGGGGACTGGTACCAATGTGAGAGTAAGGGGAATGGAATCAGTGTGCGAGTAAGGGGACTGGTACCAATGTGAGAGTAAGGGGACTGGTACCAATGTGAGAGTAAAGGGACTGGTACCAATGTGAGAGTAAGGGGACTGGTACCAATGTGAGAGTAAGGGGACTGGTACCAAGGTGAGAGTAAGGGGACTGGTATCAATGTGAGAGTAAGGGGACTGGTACCAATGTGAGAGTAAGGGGACTGGTACCAATGTGAGAGTAAAGGGACTGCAACCAATGTGAGAGTAAAGGGAATGGAATCAGTGTGCGAGTAAGGGGACTGGTACCAATGTGAGAGTAAGGGGACTGGTACCAATGTGAGAGTAAGGGGACTGGTACCAATGTGAGAGAAAAGGACTGGAATCAGTGTGCGAGTAAGGGGACTGGTACCAATGTGAGAGTAAGGGGACTGGTACCAATGTGAGAGTAAGGGGACTGGTACCAATGTGAGAGTAAGGGACTGGTACCAATGTGAGAGTAAGGGACTGGTACCAATGTGAGAGTAAGGGGGCTGGTACCAATGTGAGAGTAAGGGGACAGGAACCAATGTGAGAGTAAAGAGACTGCAACCAATGTGAGAGTAAGAGGACTGGTACCATGTCAGAATAGGGGGACTGGAACCAATGTGAGAATAAGGAGACTGGAACCAATGTGAGAGTAAGGGGACTGGTACCAATGTGAGAGTAAGGGGAATGGTACCAATGTGAGAGTAAAGGGACTGGTACCAATGTGAGAGTAAGGGGACTGGTACCAATGTGAGAGTAAGGGGACTGGAACCAATGTGAGAGTAAGGGGACTGGTACCAATGTGAGAGTAAGGGGAATGGTACCAATGTGAGAGTAAAGAGACTGGTACCAATGTGAGAGTAAGGGGACTGGTACCAATGTGAGAGTAAGGGGACTGGTACCAATGTGAGAGTAAGGGGAATGGTAACAATGTGAGAGTAAGGGGAATGGTACCAATGTGAGAGTAAGGGGAATGGAATCAATGTGAGAGTAAAGGGACTGGTACTAATGTGAGAGTAAGAGGAATGGAATCTATGTGAGAGTAAGGGGATTGGTACCAATGTGAGAGTAAGGGGACTGGTACCAATGTGAGAGTAAGGGGACTGGTACCAATGTGAGAGTAAGGGGACTGGTACCAATGTGAGAGTAAGGGGACTGGTACCAATGTGAGAGTAAAGGGACTGCAACCAATGTGAGAGTAAAGGGAATGGAATCAGTGTGCGAGTAAGGGGACTGGTACCAATGTGAGAGTAAGGGGACTGGTACCAATGTGAGAGTAAGGGGACTGGTACCAATGTGAGAGAAAAGGACTGGAATCAGTGCGCGAGTAAGGGGACTGGTACCAATGTGAGAGTAAGGGGACTGGTACCAATGTGAGAGTAAGGGGACTGGTACCAATGTGAGAGTAAGGGACTGGTACCAATGTGAGAGTAAGGGGACTGGTACCAATGTGAGAGTAAGGGGACTGGTACCAATGTGAGAGTAAGGGGACTGGTACCAATGTGAGAGTAAGGGACTGGTACCAATGTGAGAGTAAGGGACTGGTACCAATGTGAGAGTAAGGGGGCTGGTACCAATGTGAGAGTAAGGGGACAGGAACCAATGTGAGAGTAAAGAGACTGCAACCAATGTGAGAGTAAGAGGACTGGTACCATGTCAGAATAGGGGGACTGGAACCAATGTGAGAAAAAGGAGACTGGAACCAATGTGAGAGTAAGGGGACTGGTACCAATGTGAGAGTAAGGGGAATGGTACCAATGTGAGAGTAAAGGGACTGGTACCAATGTGAGAGTAAGGGGACTGGTACCAATGTGAGAGTAAGGGGACTGGTACCAATGTGAGAATAAAGGGACTGGTACCAATGTGAGAATAAGGGGACTGGTACCAATGTGAGAGTAAAGGGACTGCAACCAATGTGAGAGTAAGGGGAATGGAATCAGTGTGCGAGTAAGGGGACTGGTACCAATGTGAGAGTAAGGGGACTGGTACCAATGTGAGAGTAAGAGGAATGGAATCTATGTGAGAGTAAGGGGATTGGTACCAATGTGAGACTAAGGGGACTGGTACCAATGTGAGAGTAAGGGGACTGGTACCAATGTGAGAGTAAGGGGACTGGTACCAATGTGAGAGTAAGGGGACAGGTACCAAGGTGAGAGTAAGGGGACTGGTACCAAGGTGAGAGTAAGGGGACTGGTACCAATGTGAGAGTAAGGGGACTGGTACCAATGTCAGAGTAAGGGGACTGGTACCAATGTGAGAGTAAGGGGAATGGAATCAGTGTGCGAGTAAGGGGACTGGTACCAATGTGAGAGTAAGGGGACTGGTACCAATGTGAGAGTAAAGGGACTGGTACCAATGTGAGAGTAAGGGGACTGGTACCAATGTGAGAGTAAGGGGACTGGTACCAAGGTGAGAGTAAGGGGACTGGTATCAATGTGAGAGTAAGGGGACTGGTACCAATGTGAGAGTAAGGGGACTGGTACCAATGTGAGAGTAAAGGGACTGCAACCAATGTGAGAGTAAAGGGAATGGAATCAGTGTGCGAGTAAGGGGACTGGTACCAATGTGAGAGTAAGGGGACTGGTACCAATGTGAGAGTAAGGGGACTGGTACCAATGTGAGAGAAAAGGACTGGAATCAGTGTGCGAGTAAGGGGACTGGTACCAATGTGAGAGTAAGGGGACTGGTACCAATGTGAGAGTAAGGGGACTGGTACCAATGTGAGAGTAAGGGACTGGTACCAATGTGAGAGTAAGGGACTGGTACCAATGTGAGAGTAAGGGGGCTGGTACCAATGTGAGAGTAAGGGGACAGGAACCAATGTGAGAGTAAAGAGACTGCAACCAATGTGAGAGTAAGAGGACTGGTACCATGTCAGAATAGGGGGACTGGAACCAATGTGAGAATAAGGAGACTGGAACCAATGTGAGAGTAAGGGGACTGGTACCAATGTGAGAGTAAGGGGAATGGTACCAATGTGAGAGTAAAGGGACTGGTACCAATGTGAGAGTAAGGGGACTGGTACCAATGTGAGAGTAAGGGGACTGGAACCAATGTGAGAGTAAGGGGACTGGTACCAATGTGAGAGTAAGGGGAATGGTACCAATGTGAGAGTAAAGAGACTGGTACCAATGTGAGAGTAAGGGGACTGGTACCAATGTGAGAGTAAGGGGACTGGTACCAATGTGAGAGTAAGGGGAATGGTAACAATGTGAGAGTAAGGGGAATGGTACCAATGTGAGAGTAAGGGGAATGGAATCAATGTGAGAGTAAAGGGACTGGTACTAATGTGAGAGTAAGAGGAATGGAATCTATGTGAGAGTAAGGGGATTGGTACCAATGTGAGAGTAAGGGGACTGGTACCAATGTGAGAGTAAGGGGACTGGTACCAATGTGAGAGTAAGGGGACTGGTACCAATGTGAGAGTAAGGGGACTGGTACCAATGTGAGAGTAAAGGGACTGCAACCAATGTGAGAGTAAAGGGAATGGAATCAGTGTGCGAGTAAGGGGACTGGTACCAATGTGAGAGTAAGGGGACTGGTACCAATGTGAGAGTAAGGGGACTGGTACCAATGTGAGAGAAAAGGACTGGAATCAGTGCGCGAGTAAGGGGACTGGTACCAATGTGAGAGTAAGGGGACTGGTACCAATGTGAGAGTAAGGGGACTGGTACCAATGTGAGAGTAAGGGACTGGTACCAATGTGAGAGTAAGGGGACTGGTACCAATGTGAGAGTAAGGGGACTGGTACCAATGTGAGAGTAAGGGGACTGGTACCAATGTGAGAGTAAGGGACTGGTACCAATGTGAGAGTAAGGGACTGGTACCAATGTGAGAGTAAGGGGGCTGGTACCAATGTGAGAGTAAGGGGACAGGAACCAATGTGAGAGTAAAGAGACTGCAACCAATGTGAGAGTAAGAGGACTGGTACCATGTCAGAATAGGGGGACTGGAACCAATGTGAGAAAAAGGAGACTGGAACCAATGTGAGAGTAAGGGGACTGGTACCAATGTGAGAGTAAGGGGAATGGTACCAATGTGAGAGTAAAGGGACTGGTACCAATGTGAGAGTAAGGGGACTGGTACCAATGTGAGTGTAAGGGGACTGGTACCAATGTGAGAGTAAGGGGAATGGTACCAATGTGAGAGTAAGGGGAATGGTACCAATGTGAGATTAAGGGGAATGGAATCAATGTGAGAGTAAAGGGACTGGTACTAATGTGAGAGTAAGAGGAATGGAATCTATGTGAGAGTAAGGGGATTGGTACCAATGTGAGAGTAAGGGGACTGGTACCAATGTGAGACTAAGGGGACTGGTACCAATGTGAGAGTAAGGGGACTGGTACCAATGTGAGAGTAAGGGGACTGGTACCAAGGTGAGAGTAAGGGGACCGGTACCAATGTGAGAGTAAGGGGACTGGTACCAACGTGAGAGTAAGGGGACTGGTACCAATGTCAGAGTAAGGGGAATGGAATCAGTGTGCGAGTAAGGGGACTGGTACCAATGTGAGAGTAAGGGGACTGGTACCAATGTCAGAGTAAAGGGACTGGTACCAATGTGAGAGTAAAGGGACTGCAACCAATGTGAGAGTAAGGGGAATGGAATCAGTGTGCGAGTAAGGGGACCGGTACCAATGTGAGAGTAAGGGGACTGGTACCAATGTGAGAGTAAGGGGAATGGAATCAGTGTGCGAGTAAGGGGACCGGTACCAATGTGAGAGTAAGGGGACTGGTACCAATGTGAGAGTAAGGGGACTGGTACCAATGTGAGAGAAAATGACAGGAATCAGTGTGCGAGTAAGGGGACTGGTACCAATGGGAGAGTAAGGGGACTGGTACCAATGTGAGAGTAAGGGACTGGTACCAATGTGAGAGTAAGGGGGCTGGTACCAATGTGAGAGTAAGGGGACAGGAACCAATGTGAGAGTAAAGAGACTGCAACCAATGTGAGAGTAAGAGGACTGGTACCATGTGAGAATAGGGGGACTGGAACCAATGTGAGAATAAGGAGACTGGAACCAATGTGAGAGTAAGGGGACTGGTACCAATGTGAGAGTAAGGGGAATGGTACCAATGTGAGAGTAAGGGGAATGGAATCAATGTGAGAGTAAAGGGACTGGTACCAATGTGAGAGTAAGGGGACGGCAACCAATGTGAGAGTAAGGGGACTGGTACCAATGTGAGAGTAAGGGGACTGGTACCAATGTGAGAGTACGAGGAATGGTACCAATGTGAGAGTAAAGGGACTGGTACCAATATGAGAGTAAGGGGACTGGTACCAATGTGAGAGTAAGGGGACTGGTACCAATGTGAGAGTAAGGGGAATGGTACCAATATGAGAGTAAGGGACTGGTACCAATGTGAGAGTAAGGGGACCGGTACCAATGTGAGAGTAAGGGGAATGGTACCAATGTGAGAGTAAAGGGACTGGTACCAATGTGAGAGTAAGGGGACTGGTACCAACGTGAGAGTAAAGGGGCTGGTACCAATGTGAGAGTAAGGGGAATGGTACCAATATGAGAATAAAAGGGACTGGTACCAACGTGAGAGTAAGGGGAATGGTACCAATGTGAGGGTAAGAGGACTGGTACCAATATGAGAGTAAGGGGACTGGAATCAATGTGAGAGTAAAAGGACTGGTACCAATGTGAGAGTAAGGGGAATGGTAACAATGTGAGAGTAAGGGGACTGGTACCAATGTGAGAGTAAGGGGAATGGTACCAATGTGAGAGTAAGGAGGCTGGTACCAACGTGAGAGTAAGGGGACTGGTAACAATGTGAGAGTAAGGGGACTGGTACCAATATGAGAGTAAGGGGACTGGTACCAACGTGAGAGTAAGGGGACTGGTAACAATGTGAGAGTAAGGGGACTGGTACCAATATGAGAGTAAGGGGACTGGTACCAATATGAGAGTAAGGGGACTGGTACCAATATGAGAGTAAGGGGAATGGTACCAATATGAGAATAAAAGGGACTGGCACCAACGTGAGAGTAAGGGGACTGGTACCAATGTGAGAGTAAGGGGAATGATACCAATGTGAGAGTAAAGGGACTGGTACCAATGTGAGAGTAAGGGGACTGGTACCAATGTGAGAGTAAGGGGACTGGTAACAATGTGAGAGTAAGGGGAATGATACCAATGTGAGAGTAAAGGGACTGGTACCAATGTGAGAGTAAGGGGAATGATACCAATGTGAGAGTAAAGGGACTGGTACCAATGTGAGAGTAAGGGGACTGGTACCAACGTGAGAGTAAGGGGACTGGTACCAATGTGAGAGTAAGGGGACTGGTACCAATGTGAGAGTAAGGGGACTGGTACCAATATAAGAGTAAGGGGACTGGTACCAACGTGAGAGTAAGGGGACTGGTACCAATGTGAGAGTAAGGGGAATGGTACCAATGTGAGAGTAAGGGGACTGGTACCAATATGAGAGTAAGGGGACTGGAATCAATGTGAGAGTAAAGGGACTGGTACCAATGTGAGAGTAAGGGGACTGGTACCAATGTGAGAGTAAGGGGACTGGTACCAATGTGAGAGTAAGGGGACTGGTACCAACGTGAGAGTAAGGGGAATGGTACCAATGTGAGAGTAAGGGGACTGGTACCAATATGAGAGTAAGGGGACTGGTACCAATATGAGAGTAAGGGGACTGGTACCAACGTGAGAGTAAGGGGACTGGTACCAATGTGAGAGTAAGGGGACTGGTAACAATGTGAGAGTAAGGGGACTGGTACCAACGTGAGAGTAAGGGGACTGGTACCAACGTGAGAGTAAGGGGACTGGTAACAATGTGAGGGTAAGGGGACTGGTACCAATATGAGAGTAAGGGGACTGGTACCAATATTAGAGTAAGGGGACTGGTACCAACGTGAGAGTAAGGGGACTGGTGCCAATGTGAGAGTAAGGGGACTGGTACCAATTTGAGAGTAAGGGGACTGGTACCAATGTGAGAGTAAGGGGACTGGTACCAATGTGAGAGTAAGGGGACTGGTACCAACGTGAGAGTAAGGGGACTGGTACCAATATGAGAGTAAGGAAACTGGTACCAACGTGAGAGTAAGGGGACTGGTTCCAATGTGAGAGTAAGGGGACTGGTACCAATGTGAGAGTAAGGGGACTGGTACCAATGTGAGAGTAAGGGGACTGGTACCAACGTGAGAGTAAGGGGAATGGTACCAATGTGAGAGTAAGGGGACTGGTACCAACGTGAGAGTAAGGGGACTGGTAACAATGTGAGAGTAAGGGGACTGGTACCAATATGAGAGTAAGGGGACTGGTACCAATATGAGAGTAAGGGGACTGGTACCAACGTGAGAGTAAGGGGACTGGTACCAATGTGAGAGTAAGGGGACTGGTACCAATGTGAGAGTAAGGGGACTGGTAACAATGTGAGAGTAAGGGGAATGGTACCAATATGAGAGTAAGGGGACTGGTACCAACGTGAGAGTAAGGGGACTGGTACCAATGTGAGAGTAAGGGGACTGGTACCAATGTGAGAGTAAGGGGACTGGTACCAATGTGAGAGTAAGGGGACTGGTACCAATATGAGAGTAAGGGGACTGGTACCAACGTGAGAGTAAGGGGACTGGTACCAATGTGAGAGTAAGGGGACTGGTACCAATGTGAGAGTAAGGGGACTGGTACCAATGTGAGAGTAAGGGGACTGGTACCAATGTGAGAATAAAGGGACTGCAACCAATGTGAGAGTAAGGGAACTGGTACCAATGTGAGAGTAAGGGGACTGGTACCTATGTGAGAGTAAGGGGAATGGTACCAATGTGAGAGTAAGGGGAATGGTAGCAATGTGAGAGTAATGGGACTGGTACCAATATGAGAGTAAGGGGACTGGAATCAATGTGAGAATAAAGGGACTGCAACCAATGGGAGAGTAAGGGGACTGGTACCAATGTGAGAGTAGGGGGACTGGTACCAATGTGAGAGTAAGGGGACTGGTACCAATGTGAGAATAAGGGGACAGGAACCAAAGTGAGAGTAAAGGGACTGCAACCAATGTGAGAATAAGGGGACTGGTACCAATGTGAGCGTAAGAGGACTGGTACCAATGTGAGAGTAAGGGACTGGTACCAATGTGAGAGTAAGAGGACTGGTACCAATGTGAGAATAAAGGGACTGGAACCAATGTGAGAATAAGGGGACTGGAACCAATGTGAGAGTAAGAGGACTGGTACCAATGTGAGAATAAGGGGACTGGAACCAATGTGAGAGTAAGAGGACTGGTACCAATGTGAGAATAAAGGGACTGAAACCAATGTGAGAATAAGGGGACTGGAACCAATGTGAGAATAAGGGGACTGGTACCAATGTGAGCGTAAGAGGACTGGTACCAATGTGAGAGTAAGGGACTGGTACCAATGTGAGAGTAAGAGGACTGGTACCAATGTGAGAGTAAGAGGACTGGTACCAATGTGAGAGTAAAAGGACTGGTGCCAACGTGAGAGTAAGAGGACTGGTACCAATGTGAGAGTAAAAGGACTGGTGCCAATGTGAGAGTAAGGGGACTGGTACCAATGTGAGAATAAGGGGACAGGAACCAATGTGAGAGTAAAGGGACTGCAACCAATGTGAGAGTAAGAGGACTGGTACCAATGTGAGAATAAAGGGACTGGAACCAATGTGAGAATAAGGGGACTGGAACCAATGTGAGAATAAGGGGACTGGTACCAATGTGAGCGTAAGAGGACTGGTACCAATGTGAGAGTAAGGGACTGGTACCAATGTGAGAATAAGGGGACTGGAACCAATGTGAGAATAAGGGGACTGGCACCAATGTGAGAGTAAAGGGACTGCAACCAATGTGAGAGTAAGAGGACTAGTACCAATGTGAGAGTAAAGGGACTGGTACCAATGTGAGAGTAAGTGACTGGTCCCAATGTGAGAGTAAGGGGACTGGTACCAATGCGAGAGTAAGAGGACTGGTACCAATGTGAGAGTAAGGGACTGGTACCAATGTGAGAGTAAAGGGACTGGAATCAGTGTGCGAGTAAGGGGATTGGTACCAATGTGAGAGTAAGGGGACTGGTTCCAATGTGAGAGTAAGGGACTGGTACCAATGTGAGAGTAAGAGGACTGGTACCAATGTGAGAGTAAGGGACTGGTACCAATGTGAGAGTAAGAGGACTGGTAACAATGTGAGAGTAAGAGGACTGGTACCAATGTAAGAGTAATGGGACTGGTACCAATGTGAGAGTAAGGGGACTGGTACCAATATGAGAGTAAGGGGACTGGTACCAACGTGAGAGCAAGGGGACTGGTACCAATGTGAGAGTAAGGGGACTGGTACCAATGTGAGAGTAATGGGACTGGTACCAATGTGAGAGTAAGGGGACTGGTACCAATGTGAGAATAAAGGGACTGCAACCAATGTGAGAGTAAGGGAACTGGTACCAATGTGAGAGTAAGGGGACTGGTACCTATGTGAGAGTAAGGGGAATGGTACCAATGTGAGAGTAAGGGGAATGGTAGCAATGTGAGAGTAATGGGACTGGTACCAATATGAGAGTAAGGGGACTGAAATCAATGTGAGAATAAAGGGACTGCAACCAATGGGAGAGTAAGGGGACTGGTACCAATGTGAGAGTAGGGGGACTGGTACTAATGTGAGAGTAAGGGGACTGGTACCAATGTGAGAGTAAAGGGACTGCAACCAATGTGAGAGTAAGAGGACTGGTACCAATGTGAGAATAAAGGGACTGGAACCAATGTAAGAATAAGGGGACTGGAACCAATGTGAGAGTAAAGGGACTGGTACCAATGTCAGAGTAAGGGGACTGGAATCATTGTGAGAATAAAGGGACTGCAACCAATGGGAGAGTAAGGGGACTGGTACCAATGTGAGAGTAAGGGGACTGGTACCAATGTGAGAGTAAGGGGACTGGTACCAATGTGAGAGTAAGGGGACAGGAACCAATGTGAGAGTAAAGGGACTGCAACCAATGTGAGAGTAAGAGGACTGGTACCAATGTGAGAATAAGGGGACTGGCACCAATGTGAGAGTAAGGGGACTGGAACCAATGTGAGCGTAAGAGGACTAGTACCAATGTGAGAGTAAAAGGACGGGTACCAATGTGAGAGTAAGGGGGAATGGTACCAATGTGAGAGTAAAGGGACTGGTACCAATATGAGAGTAAGGGGACTGGAATCAATGGGAGAATAAAAGGAATGCAACCAATGTGAGAGTAAGGGGACTGGTACCAATGTGAGAGTAAGGGGACTGGTACCAATGTGAGAGTAAGAGGACTGGTACCAATGTGAGAGTAAGGGGACAGGAACCAATGTGAGAGTAAAGAGACTGCAACCAATGTGAGAGCAAGAGGACTGGTACCAATGTGAGAATAAGGGGACTGGTACCAATGTGAGAGTAAGGGGACTGGCACCAATGTGAGAGTAAAGGGACTGCAACCAATGTGAGAGTAAGAGGACTAGTACCGATGTGAGAGTAAAGGGACTGGTACCAATGTGAGAGTAAGTGACTGGTCCCAATGTGAGAGTAAGGGGACTGGTACCAATGCGAGAGTAAGAGGACTGGTACCAATGTGAGAGTAAGGGACTGGTACCAATGTGAGAGTAAGAGGACTGGTACCAATGTGAGAGTAAGAGGACTGGTACCAATGTGAGAGTAAAAGGACTGGTGCCAATGTGAGAGTAAGGGGACTGGTACCAATGTGAGAGTAAGGGGACTGGTACCAATGTGAGTGTAAGGGGACTGGTACCAATGTGAGAGTAAGGGGAATGGTACCAATGTGAGAGTAAAGGGACTGGTACCAATATGAGAGTAAGGGGACTGGAATCAATGTGAGAATAAAGGGACTGCAACCAATGTGAGAGTAAGGGGACTGGTACCAATGTGAGAGTGAGGGGACTGGTACCAATGTGAGAGTAAGGGATTGCAACCAATGTGAGAGTAAAGGGACTGGAATCAGTGTGCGAGTAAGGGGATTGGTACCAATGTGAGAGTAAGGGGACTGGTTCCAATGTGAGAGTAAGGGACTGGTACCAATGTGAGAGCAAGAGGACTGGTACCAATGTGAGAGTAAGGGACTGGTACCAATGTGAGAGTAAGAGGACTGGTAACAATGTGAGAGTAAGAGGACTGGTACCAATGTAAGAGTAATGGGACTGGTACCAGTGTGAGAGTAAGGGGACTGGTACCAATGTGAGAGTAAGGAGACTGGTAACAATGTGAGAGTAAGGGGACTGGTACCAATATGAGAGTAAGGGGACTGATACCAATGTGAGAGTAAGGAACTGGAATCAGTGTGAGAGTAAGGGGACTGGTACCAATGTGAAAGTAAGGGGACTGGTACCAATGTGAGAGTAAGTGGACTGGTACCAATGTGAGAGTGAGGGGACTGGTACCAATGTGAGAGTAAAGGGACTGGTACCAATGTGAGAGTAAGGGGACTGGTACCAATGTGAGAGTTAGGGGAATGGTAACAATGTGAGAGTAATGGGACTGGTACCAATGTGAGAGTAAAGGGACTGGTACCAATGTGAGAGTAAGGGGACTGGTACCAATGTGAGAGTAAGGGGACTGGTACCAATGTGAGAGTAAGGGGACTGGTACCAATGTGAGAGTAAGGGGACTGGTACCAATGTGAGAGTGAAGGGACTGGTACCAATGTGAGAGTAAGGGGACTGGTACCAATGTGAGAGTAATGGGACTGGTACCAATGTGAGAGTAAAGGGACTGGTACCAATGTGCGCGTAAGGGGACTGGTACCAATGTGAGAGTAAGGGGACTGGTACCAATGTGAGAGCAAAAGGGACTGGTACCAATGTGAGAGTAAGGGGACTGGTACCAATGTGAGAGTAAGGGGACTGGTACCAATGTGAGAGTAAAGGGACTGGTACCAATGTGAGAGTAAGGGAACTGGTACCAATGTGAGAGTAAAGGGACTGGTACCAATGTGCGCGTAAGGGGACTGGTACCAATGTGAGAGTAAGGGGACTGGTACCAATGTGAGAGCAAAAGGGACTGGTACCAATGTGAGAGTAAGGGGACTGGTACCAATGTGAGAGTAAGGGGACTGGTACCAATGTGAGAGTAAGGGGACTGGTACCAATGTGAGAGTAAGGGAACTGGTACCAATGTGAGAGTAAGGGGACTGGTACCAATGTGAGAACAAAGGGACTGGTACCAATGTGAGAATAAAGGGACTGGTACCAATGTGAGAGTAAGGGGACTGGTACCAATGTGAGAGTAAGGGGATTGGTACCAATGTGAGAGTAAGGGGACTGGTACCAATGTGAGAGTAAGGGGACTGGTACCAATGTGAGAGTAAGGGGAATGGTAACAATGTGAGAGTAAGGGGACTGGTACCAATGTGAGAGTAAAGGGACTGGTACCAATGTGAGAGTAAGGGGACTGGTACCAATGTGAGAGTAAAGGGACTGGTACCAATGTGAGAGTAAGGGGACTGGTAACAATGTGAGAGTAAGGGGACTGGTACCAATGTGAGAGTAAGGGGACTGGTACCAATGTGAGAGTAAGGGGACTGGTAACAATGTGAGAGTAAGGGGACTGGTACCAATGTGAGAGTAAAAGGACTGGTACCAATGTGAGAGTAAGGGGGAATGGTACCAATGTGAGAGTAAAGGGACTGGTACCAATATGTGAGTAAGGGGACTGGAATCAATGGGAGAATAAAAGGAATGCAACCAATGTGAGAGTAAGAGGACTGGTACCAATGTGAGAGTAAGGGGACTGGAACCAATGTGAGACTAAGGGGACTGGCACCAATGTGAGAGTAAAGGGACTGCAACCAATGTGAGAGTAAGAGGACTAGTACCAATGTGAGAGTAAGGGGACTGGTAACAATGTGAGAGTAAGGGGACTGGTACCAATGTGAGAGTAAGGGGAATGGCACCAATGTGAAAGTAAAGGGACTGGTGCCAATATGAGAGTAAGGGGACTGGAATCAATGTGAGAATAAAGGGACTGCAACCAATATGAGAGTAAGGGGACTGGTACAAATGTGAGAGTGAGGGGACTGGTACCAATGTGAGAGTAAGGGATTGCAACCAATGTGAGAGTAAAGGGACTGGAATCAGTGTGCGAGTAAGGGGACTGGTACCAATGTGAGAGTAAGGGGACTGGTTCCTATGTGAGAGTAAGGGACTGGTACCAATGTGAGAGTAAGAGGACTGGTACCAATGTGAGAGTAAGAGACTGGTACCAATGTGAGAGTAAGAGGACTGGTAACAATGTGAGAGTAAGAGGACTGGTACCAATGTGAGAGTAAGGAGACTGGTAACAATGTGAGAGTAAGGGGACTGGTACCAATGTGAGAGTAAGAGGCCTGGTACCAATGTGAGAGTAAGGGACTGGAATCAGTGTGAGAGTAAGGAGACTGGTACCAATGTGAGAGTAAGGGGACTGGTACCAATGTGAGAGTAAGGGGACTGGTACCAATGTGAGAGTAAGGGGACTGGTACCAATGTGAGAGTAAAGGGACTGGTACCAATGTGAGAGTAAGGGGACTGGTACCAATGTGAGAGTGAGGGGAATGGTAACAATGTGAGAGTAAGGGGACTGGTACCAATGTGAGATTAAAGGGATTGGTACCAATGTGAGAGTAAGGGGACTGGTAACAATGTGAGAGTAAGGGGACTGGTACCAATGTGAGAGTAAGGGGACTGGTACCAATGTAAGAGTAAGGGGACTGGTACCAATGTGAGAGTGAAGGGACTGGTACCAATGTGAGAGTAAGGGGACTGGTACCAATGTGAGAGTAAGGGGACTGGTACCAATGTGAGAGTAAAGGGACTGGTACCAATGTGAGCGTAAGGGGACTGGTACCAATGTGAGAGTAAGGGGACTGGTACCAATGGGAGAGTAAAGAGACTGGTACCAATGCGAAAGTAAGGGGACTGGTACCAATGTGAGAGTGAGGGGAATGGAAACAATGTGAGAGTAAGGGGACTGGTACCAATGTGAGAGTAAAGGGACTGGTACCAATGTGAGAGTAAGGGGACTGGTAACAATGTGAGAGTAAGTGGACTGGTACCAATGTGAGAGTAAGGGGACTGGTACCAATGTGAGAGTAAGGGGACTGGTACCAATGTGAGAGTAAAGGGACTGGTACCAATGTGAGAGTAAGGGGACTGGTACCAATGTGAGAGTGAGGGGAATGGTAACAATGTGAGAGTAAGGGGACTGGTACCAATGTGAGATTAAAGGGATTGGTACCAATGTGAGAGTAAGGGGACTGGTAACAATGTGAGAGTAAGGGGACTGGTACCAATGTGAGAGTAAGGGGACTGGTACCAATGTAAGAGTAAGGGGACTGGTACCAATGTGAGAGTGAAGGGACTGGTACCAATGTGAGAGTAAGGGGACTGGTACCAATGTGAGAGTAAGGGGACTGGTACCAATGTGAGAGTAAAGGGACTGGTACCAATGTGAGCGTAAGGGGACTGGTACCAATGTGAGAGTAAGGGGACTGGTACCAATGTGAGAGTAAAGAGACTGGTACCAATGCGAAAGTAAGGGGACTGGTACCAATGTGAGAGTAAGGGGAATGGAAACAATGTGAGAGTAAGGGGACTGGTACCAATGTGAGAGTAAAGGGACTGGTACCAATGTGAGAGTAAGGGGACTGGTAACAATGTGAGAGTAAGTGGACTGGTACCAATGTGAGAGTAAGGGGACTGGTACCAATGTGAGAGTAAGGGGACTGGTACCAATGTGAGAGTGAGGGGAATGGTAACAATGTGAGAGTAAGGGGACTGGTACCAATGTGAGATTAAAGGGATTGGTACCAATGTGAGAGTAAGGGGACTGGTAACAATGTGAGAGTAAGGGGCCTGGTACCAATGTGAGAGTAAGGGGACTGGTACCAATGTGAGAGTAAGGGGACTGGTACCAATGTGAGAGTAAAGGGACTGGTACCAATGTGAGAGTAAGGGGACTAGTACCAATGTGAGAGTAAGGGGACTGGTACCAATGTGAGAATAAAGGGACTGGTACCAATGTGAGAGTAAAGGGACTGGTACCAATGTGAGAGTAAGGGGATTGGTACCAATGTGAGAGTAAGGGGACTGGTACCAATGTGAGAGTAAGGGGACTGGTACCAATGTGAGAGTAAGGGGAATGGTAACAATGTGAGAGTAAGGGGACTGGTACCAATGTGAGAGTAAAGGGACTGGTACCAATGTGAGAGTAAGGGGACTGGTACCAATGTGAGAGTAAAGGGACTGGTACCAATGTGAGAGTAAGGGGACTGGTAACAATGTGAGAGTAAGGGGACTGGTACCAATGTGAGAGTAAGGGGACTGGTACCAATGTGAGAGTAAAGGGACTGGTACCAATGTGAGAGTAAAGGGACTAGTACCAATGTGAGAGTAAGGGGACTGGTAACAATGTGAGAGTAAGGGGACTGGTACCAATGTGAGAGTAAGGGGACTGGAATCAATGTGAGGATAAAGGGACTGCAACCAATGGGAGAGTAAGGGGACTGGTACCAATGTGAGAGTAAGGGGACTGGTACCAATGTGAGAGTAAGGGGACAGGAACCAATGTGAGAGTAAAGGGACTGCAACCAATTTGAGAGTAAGGGGACTGGTACCAATGTGAGAATAAGGGGACTGGTACCAATGTGAGAGTAAGGGGACTGGTAACAATGTGAGAGTAAGGGGACTGGTACCAATGTGAGAGTAAGGGGACTGGAATCAATGTGAGGATAAAGGGACTGCAACCAATGGGAGAGTAAGGGGACTGGTACCAATGTGAGAGTAAGGGGACTGGTACCAATGTGAGAGTAAAGGGACAGGAACCAATGTGAGAGTAAAGGGACTGCAACCAATGTGAGAGTAAGGGGACTGGTACCAATGTGAGAGTAAGGGGACAGGAACCAATGTGAGAGTAAAGGGACTGCAACCAATGTGAGAATAAGGGGACTGGTACCAAGGTGAGAGTAAGGGGACTGGTACCAATGCGAGAGTAAAGGGACTGCAACCAATGTGAGCGTAAGAGGACTAGTACCAATGTGAGAGTAAAAGGACTGGTACCAATGTGAGAGTAAGGGGGAATGGTACCAATGTGAGAGTAAAGGGACTGGTACCAATATGAGAGTAAGGGGACTGGAATCAATGGGAGAATAAAAGGAATGCAACCAATGTGAGAGTAAGGGGACTGGTACCAACCTGAGAGTAAGGGGACTGGTACCAATGTGAGAGTAAAGGGACTGGTACCAATGTGAGAGTAAGGGGACTAGTACCAATGTGAGAGTAAGGGGACTGGTACCAATGTGAGAATAAAGGGACTGGTACCAATGTGAGAGTAAAGGGACTGGTACCAATGTGAGAGTAAGGGGATTGGTACCAATGTGAGAGTAAGGGGACTGGTACCAATGTGAGAGTAAGGGGAATGGTAACAATGTGAGAGTAAGGGGACTGGTACCAATGTGAGAGTAAAGGGACTGGTACCAATGTGAGAGTAAGGGGACTGGTACCAATGTGAGAGTAAGGGGACTGGTAACAATGTGAGAGTAAGGGGACTGGTACCAATGTGAGAGTAAGGGTACTGGAATCAATGTGAGGATAAAGGGACTGCAACCAATGGGAGAGTAAGGGGACTGGTACCAATGTGAGAGTAAGGGGACTGGTACCAATGTGAGAGTAAGGGGACAGGAACCAATGTGAGAGTAAAGGGACTGCAACCAATGTGAGAGTAAGGGGACTGGTACCAAGGTGAGAGTAAGGGGACTGGTACCAATGCGAGAGTAAAGGGACTGCAACCAATGTGAGCGTAAGAGGACTAGTACCAATGTGAGAGTAAAAGGACTGGTACCAATGTGAGAGTAAGGGGGAATGGTACCAATGTGAGAGTAAAGGGACTGGTACCAATATGAGAGTAAGGGGACTGGAATCAATGGGAGAATAAAAGGAATGCAACCAATGTGAGAGTAAGGGGACTGGTACCAACGTGAGAGTAAGGGGACTGGTACCAATGTGAGAGTAAGAGGACTGGTACCAATGTGAGAGTAAGGGGGCAGGAACCAATGTGAGAGTAAAGAGACTGCAACCAATGTGAGAGTAAGAGGACTGGTACCAATATGAGAATAAGGGGACTGGCACCAATGTGAGAGTAAAGAGACTGCAACCAATGTGAGAGTAAGAGGACTGGTACCAATGTGAGAGTAAGGGGACTGGTACCAATGTGAGAGTAAGGGGACTGGTTCCAATGTGAGAGTAAGGGGACTGGTACCAATGTGAGAGTAAAGGAACTGGTACCAATGTGAGAGTAAGGGGAATGGAATCAATGTGAGAGTAAGGGGACTGGTACCAATGTGAGAGTAAGGGGACTGGTACCAATGTGAGAGTAAGGGGACTGGTACCAATGTGAGAGTAAGGGGAATGGTACCAATGTGAGAGTAAAGGGACTGGTACCAATATGAGAGTAAGGGGACTGGAATCAATGTGAGAATAAAGGGACTGCAACCAATGTGAGAGTAAGGGGACTGGTACCAATGTGAGAGTGAGGGGACTGGTACCAATGTGAGAGTAAGGGATTGCAACCAATGTGAGAGTAAAGGGACTGGAATCAGTGTGCGAGTAAGGGCACTGGTACCGATGTGAGAGTAAGGGGACTGGTTCCAATGTGAGAGTAAGGGACTGGTACCAATGTGAGAGTAAGAGGACTGGTACCAATGTGAGAGTAAGGGACTGGTACCAATGTGAGAGTAAGAGGACTGGTAACAATGTGAGAGTAAGAGGACTGGTACCAATGTGAGAGTAAGGAGACTGGCAACAATGTGAGAGTAAGGGGGCTGGTACCAATGTGAGAGTAAGAGGACTGGTACCAATGTGAGAGTAAGGGACTGGAATCAGTGTGAGAGTAAGGGGACTGGTACCGATGTGAGAGTAAGGGGACTGGTACCAATGTGAGAGTAAGGGGACTGGTACCAATGTGAGAGTAAGGGGACTGGTACCAATGTGAGAGTAAAGGGACTGGTACCAATGTGAGAGTAAGGGGACTGGTACCAATGTGAGAGTAAGGGGACTGGTAACAATGTGAGAGTAAGGGGACTGGTACCAATGTGAGAGTAAGGGGACTGGTACCAATGTGAGAGTAAGGGGACTGGTACCAATGTGAGAGTAAGGGGACTGGTACCAATGTGAGAGTAAAGGGACTGGTACCAATGTGAGCGTAAGGGGACTGGTACCAATGTGAGAGTAGGGGGAATGGTACCAATGTGAGAGTAAGGGGACTGGTACCAATGTGAGAGTAAGGGGACTAGTACCAATGTGAGAGTAAGGGGACTGGTACCAATGTGAGAATAAAGGGACTGGTACCAATGTGAGAGTAAGGGGACTGGTACCAATGTGAGAGTAAGGGGACTGGTACCAATGTGAGAGTAAAGGGACTGGTATCAATGTGAGAGTAAAGGGACTGGTACCAATGTGAGAGTAAAGGGACTGGTACCAATGTGAGAGTAAAGGGACTGCTACCAATGTGAGAGTAAAGGGACTGGTACCAATGTGAGAGTAAGGGGACTGGTACCAATGTGAGAGTAAAGGGACTGGTACCAATGTGAGAGTAAAGGGACTGGTACCAATGTGAGAGTAAGGGGACTGGTAACAATGTGAGAGTAAGGGGACTGGTACCAATGTGAGAGTAAGGGGACTGGTACCAATGTGAGAGTAAGGGGACTGGTACCAATGTGAGAGTAAAGGGACTGCTACCAATGTGAGAGTAAGGGGACTGGTAACAATGTGAGTGTAAGGGGACTGGTACCAATGTGAGAGTAAGGGGACTGGTACCAATGTGAGAGTAAAGGGACTGGTACCAATGTGGGAGTAAAGGGACTGGTACCAATGTGAGAGTAATGGGACTGGTAACAATGTGAGAGTAAAGGGACTGGTACCAATGTGAGAGTAAGTGGACTGGTAACAATGTGAGAGTGAGGGGACTGGAATCAGTGTGCGAGTAAGGGGACTGGTACCAATGTGAGAGTAAGGGGACTGGTACCAATGTGAGAGACCTTCCCTTGTCGGCCCTTACTATCTTCTCGTGTCGACCCTTACCATCTTCCCTTGTCGGGCATAACCATCTTCCTTTGTCCACCCTTACCATTTTCCCTTGTCGGCCCTTACCATCTTCTGTTGTCGGCCCTCACCGTCTTCCCTCTTCGGCCCTTACCAGCTTCCCCTGTCGCAAGTTGATTCACAATTGTATTTTTCGTGCTGCCATGGCAACCTCGCCGCGACCATGCCTGCGCCTCAGCCAAGCGATCATTCGAGCGCGACGCGTGACGCATGACTGGCCGAACAAAATCAATGGCTGCCGCCAGGTGCCAGAAACTATTTGGTGTTTTAGGCCGCTTTTGAGAACAGAAGGGATAAATTGGGCCAAGGAATCTCCCGATGGATGCATGACAAATGGATGAAACAGATCAGTTACCCGGACTAAGGATTATGAAACATGCGCCAGATCAGGTACCCGGACTTAGGATTATGAAACATGCGCCAGATCAGGTACCCGGACTAAGGCTTATGAAACATGCGCCAGGTCAGGTACCCGGACTAAGGCTTATGAAACATGCGCCAGATCAGGTACCCGGACTAAGGCTTATGAAACATGCGCCAGATCAGGTACCCGGACTAAGGCTTATGAAACATGCGCCAGGTCAGGTACCCGGACTAAGGATTATGAAACATGCGCCAGATCAGGTACCCGGACTAAGGCTTATGAAACATGCGCCAGGTCAGGTACCCGGACTAAGGCTTATGAAACATGCGCCAGATCAGGTACCCGGACTAAGGCTTATGAAACATGCGCCAGGTCAGGTACCCGGACTAAGGCTTATGAAACATGCGCCAGGTCAGGTACCCGGACTAAGGCTTATGAAACATGCGCCAGGTCAGGTACCCGGACTAAGGCTTATGAAACATGCGCCAGGTCAGGTACCCGGACTAAGGCTTATGAAACATGCGCCAGATCAGGTACCCGGACTAAGGCTTATGAAACATGCGCCAGGTCAGGTACCCGGACTAAGGCTTATGAAACATGCGCCAGGTCAGGTACCCGGACTTAGGATTATGAAACATGCGCCAGATCAGGTACCCGGACTAAGGATTATGAAACATGCGCCAGGTCAGGTACCCGGACTAAGGCTTATGAAACATGCGCCAGATCAGGTACCCGGACCAAGGATTATGAAACATGCGCCAGGTCAGGTACCCGGACTAAGGATTATGAAACATGCGCCAGATCAGGTACCCGGACCAAGGATTATGAAACATGCGCCAGGTCAGGTACCCGGACTAAGGCTTATGAAACATGCGCCAGATCAGGTACCCGGACCAAGGATTATGAAACATGCGCCAGGTCAGGTACCCGGACTTAGGATTATGAAACATGCGCCAGATCAGGTACCCGGACTAAGGATTATGAAACATGCGCCAGGTCAGGTACCCGGACTAAGGCTTATGAAACATGCGCCAGATCAGGTACCCGGACCAAGGATTATGAAACATGCGCCAGGTCAGGTACCCGGACTAAGGATTATGAAACATGCGCCAGATCAGGTACCCGGACCAAGGATTATGAAACATGCGCCAGGTCAGGTACCCGGACTAAGGCTTATGAAACATGCGCCAGATCAGGTACCCGGACCAAGGATTATGAAACATGCGCCAGATCAGGTACCCGGACTAAGGCTTATGAAACATGCGCCAGGTCAGGTACCCGGACTAAGGCTTATGAAACATGCGCCAGATCAGGTACCCGGACTAAGGCTTATGAAACATGCGCCAGGTCAGGTACCCGGACTAAGGCTTATGAAACATGCGCCAGGTCAGGTACCCGGACTAAGGCTTATGAAACATGCGCCAGGTCAGGTACCCGGACTAAGGCTTATGAAACATGCGCCAGGTCAGGTACCCGGACTAAGGCTTATGAAACATGCGCCAGGTCAGGTACCCGGACTAAGGCTTATGAAACATGCGCCAGGTCAGGTACCCGGACTAAGGATTATGAAACATGCGCCAGATCAGGTACCCGGACTAAGGCTTATGAAACATGCGCCAGGTCAGGTACCCGGACTAAGGCTTATGAAACATGCGCCAGATCAGGTACCCGGACTAAGGCTTATGAAACATGCGCCAGGTCAGGTACCCGGACTAAGGCTTATGAAACATGCGCCAGGTCAGGTACCCGGACTTAGGATTATGAAACATGCGCCAGATCAGGTACCCGGACTAAGGATTATGAAACATGCGCCAGATCAGGTACCCGGACTAAGGCTTATGAAACATGCGCCAGGTCAGGTACCCGGACTAAGGCTTATGAAACATGCGCCAGGTCAGGTACCCGGACTAAGGCTTATGAAACATGCGCCAGGTCAGGTACCCGGACTAAGGCTTATGAAACATGCGCCAGGTCAGGTACCCGGACTTAGGATTATGAAACATGCGCCAGATCAGGTACCCGGACCAAGGATTATGAAACATGCGCCAGGTCATGTACCCGGACCAAGGATTATGAAACACGCCCCAGACCTGCAGTCTAGCGCGCTAACCAGGGATGTCATCTTCGGGCGTAGGGTTACACCACGCCCAACGGCCATACTCCAGCCCACAGGTGGGGAGGGGCGCTTACCTTGCTAGTGACGGTGGGGAGGGGGGCTTACCTCGCTATGGGCAGTGGGGAGGGGGCTTAACTTGCTAGTGGAATTGGGGAGGGGGGCTTACCTTACTAGTGACGGTGGGGAGGGGGGCTAGGCTTGCTAGTAACGGTGGGGAGGGGGGCTTACCTTGCTAGTGATGGTGGGGAGGGGGCTTACCTTGCTAGTGACGGTGGGGAGGGGGCTTAGCTTGCTAGTGGCATTGGGGAGAGGGGCTTACCTTGCTAGTGGCATTGGGGAGGGGGGCTTACCTTGCTAGTGGCATTGGAGAGGTGGGCTTACCTTGCTAGTGACGGTTGGGAGGGGGCTTAGCTTGCTAGTGGCATTGGGGAGAGGGGCTTACCTTGCTAGTGGCATTGGGGAGGGGGGCTTACCTTGCTAGTGGCATTGGAGAGGGGGGCTTACCTTGCTAGTGACGGTGGGGAAGGGGGCTAGGCTTGCCAGCGACGGTGGAGAGGGAGGCTTACCTTGCTAGTGACGGTGGGGAGGGGCGCTTACCTTGCTAGTGGCATTGGGGAGGGGGGGTTACCTTGCTAGTGACAGTTGGGAGGGGGCTTAGCTTGCTAGTGACGGTGGGGAAGGGGGCTAGGCTTGCCAGTGACGTTGGGGAGGGGGCTTACCTTGCTAGTGACGGTGGGGAGGGGGCTTAGCTTGCTAGTGACGTTGGGGAGGGGGCTTTCCTTGCTAGTGACGGTGGGGAGGGGGGCTAGGCTTGCTAGTGACGGTGGGGAGAGGGCTTTCCTTGCTAGTGACGGTGGGGAGGGGGCTTAGCTTGCTAATGACGGTGGGGAGGGGGGCTAGGCTTGCTAGTGACGGTGGGGAGGGGGCTTTCCTTGCTAGTGACGGTGGGGAGGGGAGCTTTCCTTGCTAGTGACGGTGGGGAGGGGGGCTAGGCTTGCTAGCGACGGTGGGGAGGGGGGCATACCTTGCTAGTGACGGTGGGGAGGGGGCTTTCCTTGCTAGTGACGGTGGGGAGGGGGGCTAGGCTTGCTAGTGACGGTGGGGAGGGGGGCTTACCTTGCTAGTGACGGTGGGGAGGGGGGCTTACCTTGCTAGTGACGGTGGGGAGGGGGGCTTACCTTGCTAGTGACGGTGGGGAGGGGGGCTTTCCTTGCTAGTGACGGTGGGGAGGGGGGCCAGGCTTGCTAGTGACGGTGGGGAGGGGGGCTTACCTTGCTAGTGACGGTGGGGAGGGGGGCTTACCTTGCTAGTGACGGTGGGGAGGGGGGCTTACCTTGCTAGTGACGGTGGAGAGGGGGGTGACCTTGCTAGTGACGGTGGGGAGGGGGGCTAGGCTTGCTAGTGACGGTGGGGAGGGGGGCTTACCTTGCTAGTGACGGTGGGGAGGGGGGCTTACCTTGCTCGTGACGGTGGGGAGGGGGCATACCTTGCTAGTGACGGTGGGGAGGGGGCTTAGCTTGCTAGTGGCATTGGGGAGGGGGGCTTACCTTGCTAGTGGCGGTGGGGAGGGGGGCTTACCTTGCTAGTGACGGTGGGGAGGGGGGCTTACCTTGCTAGTGGCGGTGGGGAGGGGGGCTTACCTTGCTAGTGACGGTGGGGAGGGGGGCTAGGCTTGCTAGTGACGGTGGGGAGGGGGGCTTACCTTGCTAGTGACGGTGGGGAGGGGGCTTAGCTTGCTAGTGACGGTGGGGAGGGGGGCTAGGCTTGCTAGTGACGGTGGGGAGGGGGGCTTACCTTGCTAGTGACGGTGGGGAGGGGAGCTTACCTTGCTAGTGACGGTGGGGAGAGGGGCTAGGCGTGCTAGTGGCGGTGGGGAGGGGGGCTTACCTTGCTAGTGACGGTGGGGAGGGGGGCTTACCTTGCTAGTGGCGGTGGGGAGGGGAGCTTACCTTGCTAGTGACGGTGGGGAGGGGGGCTAGGCTTGCTAGTGGCGGTGGGGAGGGGGGCTAGGCTTGCTAGTGACGGTTTGGGTGGGGAGCTTACCTTGCTAGTGACGGTGGGGAGGGGGGCTAGGCTTGCTAGTGGCGGTGGGGAGGGGGGCTTACCTTGCTAGTGACGGTGGGGAGGGGGGCTTACCTTGCTAGTGACGGTGGGGAGGGGGGCTTACCTTGCTAGTGGCGGTGGGGAGGGGGGCTTACCTTGCTAGTGGCGGTGGGGAGGGGGGCTTACCTTGCTAGTGACGGTGGGGAGGGGGGCTAGGCTTGCTAGTGACGGTGGGGAGGGGGGCTTACCTTGCTAGTGACGGTGGGGAGGGGGCTTAGCTTTCTGACCTGGCATGTCGCCATCCATGTGTAAATATTTTATAAGGGCGCTGCGTACCCTGTGTTCGCCTTACCAGAAGAGGCGTCAGCAGGCCCTGGTCACCCGCGTGCTTCTACTGGCACCTCCCAACACAACCCGGTATCATCATCAGGGGGGGAGGCAGTAACCCGCCACCAGGCCTCATAGCAAGTCACTGGACACAAAGACTTCTAATTACGGTTACTATTAGGAGTCGCCTGGTGGAGTGTGTGTGGGGAAAGGCGAGGATTGGAACGGGAGGGGGGGTCGCAGAAAGGACTGTCAGTGGGCTACGTACCCGGCATCACCGCCACCACCCTGTTACCATGTTCGGCATGTTCCGGGTTTTTCTCCCTGTTTCATGCCAATGTTCCATTCGAACAAATAGCCGGGGTGCGTCGCCCCCCCCCCCCCCCTACAACCGCCTCACTAAGACCCCACCCCCGGGGATCTATATCTCTACCTCCGGGGACCAACACCACACTCCCAGGCACCAATATCTCCACCCCCAGGCACCAATATCTCCACCAGGCACCAATATCTCCACCCCCAGGCACCAATATCTCCACCAGGCACCAATATCTCCACCCCCAGGCACCAATATCTCCACCCCCAGGCAGCAATATATCCACCCCCAGGCACCAATATGTCCACCCCCAGGCACCAATATATCCACCCCCAGGCAGCAATATCTCCACCCCCAGGCACCATTACCACACCCCCAGGCACCAATATCTCCACCCCCAGGCACCAATATCTCCACCCTCAGGCACCAATATTTCCACCCCTAAGCACCAATATTTCCACCCCCAGGCACCAATATCTCCACCCCTAAGCACCAATATCTCCACCCCCAGGCACCAATATCTCCACCCCCAGGCAGCAATATATCCACCCCCAGGCACCAATATGTCCACCCCCAGGCACCAATATATCCACCCCCAGGCAGCAATATCTCCACCCCCAGGCACCATTACCACACCCCCAGGCACCAATATCTCCACCCCCAGGCACCAATATCTCCACCCTCAGGCACCAATATTTCCACCCCTAAGCACCAATATTTCCACCCCCAGGCACCAATATCTCCACCCCTAAGCACCAATATCTCCACCCCCAGGCACCAATACCACACCCCTAGGCACCAATATCTCCACCCCCAGGCACCAATATCTCCACCCCCAGGCACCAATATCTCCACCCGCAGGCACCAATATCTCCACCCCCAGGCACCAATATCTCCACCCCCAGGCACCAATACCACACCTCTAGGCACCAATATCTCCACCCCCAGGCACCAATATCTCCACCCCCAGGCACCAATATCTCCACCCCCAGGCACCAATTTTTCCACCCCCAGGCACCAATATTTCCACCCCTAGGCACCAATATCTCCAACCCCAGGCACCAATATTTCCACCCCCAGGCACCAATATCTCCACCCCCAGGCACCAATATTTCCACCCCCAGGTAACAATATCTCCACCCCCAGGCACCAATATTTCCACCCCTAGGCACCAATACCAGACCCCAGGAACCAATATCTCCACCTCCAGGCAGCAATATCTCCACCCCCAGGCACCATTACCACACCCCCAGGCACCAATATCTCCACCCCCAGGCAGCAATATCTCCACCCCCAGGCACCATTACCACACCCCCAGGCACCAATATCTCCACCCCCAGGCAGCAATATCTCCACCCCCAGGCACCAATACCACACCCCCAGGCACCAATATCTCCACCCCCAGGCACCAATATCTCCACCCCCAGGCACCAATATCTCCACCCCAGGCACCAATATTTCCACCCCCAGGCACCAATATCTCCACCCCCAGGCACCAATATTTCCACCCCTAGGCACCAATACCAGACCCCCAGGAACCAATATCTCCACCCCCAGGCAGCAATATCTCCACCCCCAGGCACCATTACCACACCCCCAGGCACCAATATATCCACCCCCAGGCAGCAATATCTCCACCCCCAGGCACCAATACCACACCCCCGGGCACCAATATCTCCACCCTCAGGCACCAATATCTCCACCCCCAGGCACCAATATTTCCACCCCCAGGCACCAATATCTCCACCCTCAGGCAGCAATATCTACACCCCCAGGCACCATTACCACACCCCCAGGCACCAATATCTCCACCCCCAGGCAGCAATATCTCCACCCCCAGGCACCAATACCACACCCCCGGGCACCAATATCTCCACCCCCAGGCACCAATATGTCCACCCCCAGGCACCAATATATCCACCCCCAGGCACCAATATATCCACCCCCAGGCACCAATATATCCACCTCCAGGCAGCAATATGTCCACCCCCAGGCACCAGTATATCCACCCCCAGGCAGCAATATATCCACCCCCAGGCAGCAATATATCCACCCCCAGGCACCAATATATCCACCCCCAGGCACCAATATGTCCACCCCCAGGCACCAATATATCCACCCCCAGGCAGCAATATCTCCACCCCCAGGCACCATTACCACACCCCCAGGCACCAATATCTGCATCCCCAGGCACCAATATCTCCACCCCCAGGCACCAATGTTTCCACCCCCAGGCACCAATATCTCCACCCCCAGGCAGCAATATCTCCACCCCCAGGCACCATTACCAAAACCCCAGGCACCAATATCTCCGCCCCCAGGCAGCAATATCTCCACCCCCAGGTACCAAAACCACAACCCCAGGCACTAATATCTCCACCCCCAGGCACCAATATCTCCACCCCCAGGCACCAATGTTTCCACCCCCAGGCACCAATATCTCCACCCCCAGGCAGCAATATCTCCACCCCCAGGCACCATTACCAAAACCTCAGGCACCAATATCTCCGCCCCCAGGCAGCAATATCTCCACCCCCAGGCACCATTACTACACATCCAGGCACCAATACCACACCCCCGGGAACCTAGACCACACCCCCGGGAACCAAGACCACACCCCCAGGCACCAATATGTCCACCCCCAGGCACCAATATATCCACCCCCAGGCACCAATATGTCCACCCCCAGGTACCAATATGTCCACCCCCAGGCACCAATATATCCACCCCCAGGCACCAATATATCCACCCCCAGGCACCAATATATCCACCCCCAGGCACCAATATCTCCACCCCCGGGCACCAATATCTCCACCCCCAGGCACCAATATGTCCACCCCCAGGCACCAATATGTCCACCCCCAGGCACCAATATATCCACTCCCAGGCACCAATATGTCCACCCCCAGGTACCAATATGTCCACCCCCAGGCACCAATATATCCACCCCCAGGCACCAATATCTCCACCCCCGGGCACCAATATCTCCACCCCCAGGCACCAATATGTCCACCCCCAGGCACCAATATATCCATCCCCAGGCACCAATATATCCACCCCCAGGCACCAATATGTCCACCCCAAGGTACCAATATGTCCACCCCCAGGCACCAATATATCCACCCCCAGGCACCAATATATCCACCCCCAGGCACCAATATACCCCCCCCCCCCCCAGGCACCAATATCTCCACCCCCGGGCACCAATATGTCCACCCCCAGGCACCAATATGTCCACCCCCAGGCAGAAATATATCCACCCCCAGGCACCGATATATCCACCCCCAGGCACCGATATATCCACCCCCAGGCACCAATATCTCCACCCCCGGGCACCAATATCTCCACCCCCAGGCACCAATATGTCCACCCCCAGGCACCAATATATCCACCCCCAGGCACCAATATATCCACCCCCAGGCACCAATGTGTCCACCCCCAGGCACCAATATATCCACCCCCAGGCAACCATATCTCTACCCCCAGGCACCAATATATCCACCCCCAGGCACCAATATCTCCACCCCCAGGCACCAATACCACACCCCCGGAAACCAAGACCTAAGACACGGGCACCAATATTTCCACCCACAGGCAACAATATCTCAACTCGGAAACAATTCAATTCAATTTTTAATTCAATTCAATTCTTTTATTGGTCTATGACATGTAAATAAACGCGTGTTGCCATGTAACAAAAAAACACATATACAGAGAAAATTTTGCCAAACGTATTCACACGCGTGGTTTCATGGCTACGTCGATAAATTTCCCGACCGCAAATAGGGCCGCGGGGTGATCGCTTGACAGCAGGTCATTTAAGCCTTTTTGTCCCTCCCCACTATAATATAACCCCAACCCCATAATTTCGGCTTTAAACATTTTTCTGTGACTAGAGAATTTTTCGCAATGTAAAATGAAATGTATCTCATCTTCCACACTCCCCAAGGCGCACTGTTTACATACGCGTTCCGGGTTTTTCGCCCTGTTTCATGCCAATGTTCCATTCGAACAAATAGCCGGGGTGCGTCGCCCAGACCACTCTACCAGCGGTGTATACAAGGACCACTATACCAGCGGTGTATACAAGGACCACTGTACCAGCGGTGTATACAAGGACCACTCTACCAGCGGTGTATACAAGGGCCACTGTACCAGCGGTGTATACAAGGGCCACTGTACCAGCGGTGTATACAAGGACCACTGTACCAGCGGTGTATACAAGGACCACTGTACCAGCGGTGTATACAAGGTCCACTGTACCAGCGGTGTATACAAGGTCCACTGTACCAGCGGTGTATACAAGGGCCACTGTACCAGCGGTGTATACAAGGGCCACTGTACCAGCGGTGTATACAAGGACCACTGTACCAGCGGTGTATACAAGGGACACTGTACCAGCGGTGTATACAAGGGACACTGTACCAGCGGTGTATACAAGGGCCACTGTACCAGCGGTGTATACAAGGGACACTGTACCAGCGGTGTATACAAGGGACACTGTACCAGCGGTGTATACAAGGACAACTGTACCAGCGGTGTATACTAGTCCACTGTATCAGCGGTGTATGCAAGGGCCACTGTATCAGCGGTGTATACTTGCAAGGTTCACTGTACCAGCGGTGTATACAAGGGTCACTGTACCAGCGGTGTATACAAGGACCACTGTACCAGCGGTGTATACAAGGTCCACTGTACCAGCGGTGTATACAAGGGCTACTGTACCAGCGGTGTATACACGGTCCACTGTATTAGCGGTGCATACAAGGGCCACTGTACCAGCGGTGTGTACAAGGGCCACTGTACCAGTGGTGTGTACAAGGGCCACTGTACCAGCGGTGTATACAAGGGCCTTTGCCAGCGGTGTATACAAGGACCACTGTACCAGCGGTGTATACAAGGGCTACTGTACCAGCGGTGTATACACGGTCCACTGTACCAGCGGTGTATACAAGGGCCACTGTTGCAGCGGTGTACACAAGGGCCACTGTACCAGCGGTGTATACAAGGTCCACTGTACCAACGGTGTATACAAGGGCCACTGTACCAGTAGTGTATACAAGGACCACTGTACCAGCGGTGTATACAAGGACCACTGTACCAGCGGTGTATACAAGGGCCACTGTACCAGCGGTGTATACAAGGTCCACTGTACCAGCGGTGTATACAAGGGCCACTGTACCAGCCGTGTATACAAGGGCCACTGTACCAGCGGTATATACAAGGGCCACTGTACCAGCGGTGTATACAAGGTCCACTGTACCAGCGGTGTATACAAGGACCACTGTACCAGCGGTGTATACTAGTCCACTGTATCAGCGGTGTATACAAGGGCCACTGTATCAGCGGTGTATACTTGCAAGGTTCACTGTACCAGCAGTGTATACAAGGGTCACTGTACCAGCGGTGTATACAAGAACCACTGTACCAGCGGTGTATACAAGGGACACTGTACCAGCGGTGTATACAAGGGCTACTGTACCAGCGGTGTATACACGGTCCACTGTACCAGCGGTGTATACAAGGGCCACTGTACCAGCGGTGTGCACAAGGGCCACTGTACCAGTGGTGTGTACAAGGGCCACTGTACCAGCGGTGTATACAAGGGCCTTTGCCAGCGGTGTATACAAGGACCACTGTACCAGCGGTGCATACAAGGGCTACTGTACCAGCGGTGTATACACGGTCCACTGTACCAGCGGTGTATACAAGGGCCACTCTACCAGCGGTGTATACAAGGGCCACTCTACCAGCGGTGTATACAAGGTCCACTGTACCAGCGGTGTACACAAGGGCCACGGTACCAGCGGTGTATACAAGGACCACTCTACCAGCGGTGTATACAAGGGCCACTGTACCAGCGGTGCATACAAGGGCCACTGTACCAGCGGTGTATACACGGTCCACTGTACCAGCGGTGTATACAAGGGCCACTGTTGCAGCGGTGTATACAAGGGCCAGTGTACCAGCGGTGTATACAAGAACCACTCTACCAGCGGTGTATACAAGGACCACTGTACCAGCGGTGTATACAAGGGCCACTCTACCAGCGGTGTATACTTGCAAGGTTCACTGCACCAGCGGTGTATACAAGGTCCACTGTACCAGCGGTGTATACAAGGGCCATTGTACCAGCGGTGTATACAAGGACCACTGTACCAGCGGTGTATACAAGGGCCACTCTACCAGCGGTGTATACTTGCAAGGTTCACTGCTCCAGCGGTGTATACAAGGTCCACTGTACCAGCGGTGTATACAAGGACCACTGTACCAGCGGTGTATACAAGGGCCACTCTACCAGCGGTGTATACTTGCAAGGTTCACTGCACCAGCGGTGTATACAAGGTCCACTGTACCAGCGGTGTATACAAGGACCACTGTACCAGCGGTGTATACAAGGGCCATTGTACCAGCGGTGTATACTTGCAAGGTTCACTGCACCAGCGGTGTATACAAGGTCCACTGTACCAGCGGTGTATACAAGGACCACTGTACCAGCGGTGTATACAAGGGCCATTGTACCAGCGGTGTATACAAGGGACACTGTACCAGCGGCGTATACAAGGACCACTGTACCAGCGGTGTATACTAGTCCACTGTATCAGCGATGTATACAAGGGCCACTGTATCAGCGGTGTATACTGGCAAGGTTCACTGTACCAGCGGTGTATACAGGGGTCACTGTACCAGCGGTGTATACAAGGACCACTGTACCAGCGGTGTATACAAGGGACACTGTACCAGCGGTGTATACAAGGGCTACTGTACCAGGGGTGTATACACGGTCCACTGTACCAGCGGTCTATACAAGGGCCACTGTACCAGCGGTGTATACAAGGACCACTGTACCAGCGGTGTATACAAGGTCCACTCTACCAGCGGTGTATACTTGCAAGGTTCACTGCACCAGCGGTGTATACTTGCAAGGTTCACTGCACCAGCGGTGTATACAAGGTCCACTGTACCAGCGGTGTATACAAGGACCACTGTACCAGCGGTGTATATAAGGGCCACTCTACCAGCGGTGTATACTTGCAAGGTTCGCTGCACCAGCGGTGTATACAAGGTCCACTGTACCAGCGGTGTATACAAGGACCACTGTACCAGCGGTGTATACAAGGGCCATTGTACCAGCGGTGTATACAAGGGACACTGTACCAGCGGTGTATAGAAGGGACACTGTACCAGCGGTGTATAGAAGGACCACTGTACCAGCGGTGTATACTAGTCCACTGTTTCAGCGGTGTATACAAGGGCCACTGTATCAGCGGTGTATACTTGCAAGGTTCACTGTACCAGCGGTGTATACAAGGGTCACTGTACCAGCGGTGTATACAAGGACCACTGTACCAGCGGTGTATACAAGGGACACTGTACCAGCGGTGTATACAAGGGCTACTGTACCAGCGGTGTATACACGGTCCACTGTACCAGCGGTGTATACAAGGGCCACTGTACCAGCGGTGTGTGCAAGGGCCACTGTACCAGTGGTGTGTACAAGGGCCACTGTACCAGCGGTGTATACAAGGGCCTTTGCCAGCGGTGTATACAAGGACCACTGTACCAGCGGTGTATACAAGGGCTACTGTACCAGCGGTGCATACACGGTCCACTGTACCAGCGGTGTATACAAGGGCCACTGTTGCAGCGGTGTACACAAGGGCCACTGTACCAGCGGTGTATACAAGGTCCACTGTACCAGCGGTGTATACAAGGGCCACTGTGCCAGTGGTGTATACAAGGACCACTGTACCAGCGGTGTATACAAGGACCACTGTACCAGACCTGTATACAAGGGCTACTGTACCAGCGGTGTATACAAGGTCCACTGTACCAGCGGTGTATACAAGGGCCACTGTGCCAGTGGTGTATACAAGGACCACTGTACCAGCGGTGTATACAAGGACCACTGTACCAGACCTGTATACAAGGGCCATTGTACCAGCGGTGTATACAAGGGACACTGTACCAGCGGTGTATAGAAGGACCACTGTACCAGCGGTGTATACTAGTCCACTGTTTCAGCGGTGTATACAAGGGCCACTGTATCAGCGGTGTATACTTGCAAGGTTCACTGTACCAGCGGTGTATACAAGGGTCACTGTACCAGCGGTGTATACAAGGACCACTGTACCAGCGGTGTATACAAGGGACACTGTACCAGCGGTGTATACAAGGGCTACTGTACCAGCGGTGTATACACGGTCCACTGTACCAGCGGTCTATACAAGGGCCACTGTACCAGCGGTGTGTGCAAGGGCCACTGTACCAGTGGTGTGTACAAGGGCCACTGTACCAGCGGTGTATACAAGGGCCTTTGCCAGCGGTGTATACAAGGACCACTGTACCAGCGGTGTATACAAGGGCTACTGTACCAGCGGTGCATACACGGTCCACTGTACCAGCGGTGTATACAAGGGCCACTGTTGCAGCGGTGTACACAAGGGCCACTGTACCAGCGGTGTATACAAGGTCCACTGTACCAGCGGTGTATACAAGGGCCACTGTGCCAGTGGTGTATACAAGGACCACTGTACCAGCGGTGTATACAAGGACCACTGTACCAGACCTGTATACAAGGGCCACTGTACCAGCGGTGTATACAAGGTCCGCTGTACCAGCGGTGTATACAAGGGCCACTGTACCAGCCGTGTATACAAGGGCCACTGTACCCGCGGTGTATACAAGGACCACTGTACCAGCGGTGTATACAAGGTCCACTGTACCAGCGGTGTATACAAGGCCTACTGTACCAGCGGTGTATACACGGTCCACTGTACTAGCGGTGCATACAAGGGCCACTGTACCAGCGGTGTGTACAAGGGCCACTGTACCAGTGGCGTGTACAAGGGCCACTGTACCAGCGGTGTATACAAGGGCCTTTGCCAGCGGTGTATACAAGGACCACTGTACCAGCGGTGTATACAAGGGCTACTGTACCAGCGGTGCATACACGGTCCACTGTACCAGCGGTGTATACAAGGGCCACTGTTGCAGCGGTGTACACAAGGTCCACTCTACCAACGGTGTATACAAGGGCCACTGTACCAGTAGTGTATACAAGGACCACTGTACCAGCGGTGTATACAAGGACCACTGTACCAGCGGTGTATACAAGGGCCACTGTACCAGCGGTGTATACAAGGTCCACTGTACCAGCGGTGTATACAAGGGCCACTGTACCAGCCGTGTATACAAGGGCCACTGTACCAGCGGTATATACAAGGGCCACTGTACCAGCGGTGTATACAAGGTCCACTGTACCAGCGGTGTATACAAGGACCACTGTACCAGCGGTGTATACTAGTCCACTGTATCAGCGGTGTATACAAGGGCCACTGTATCAGCGGTGTATACTTGCAAGGTTCACTGTACCAGCAGTGCATACAAGGGTCACTGTACCAGCGGTGTATACAAGAACCACTGTACCAGCGGTGTATACAAGGGACACTGTACCAGCGGTGTATACAAGGGCTACTGTACCAGCGGTGTATACACGGTCCACTGTACCAGCGGTGTGTACAAGGGCCACTGTACCAGTGGTGTGTACAAGGGCCACTGTACCAGCGGTGTATACAAGGGCCTTTGCCAGCGGTGTATACAAGGACCACTGTACCAGCGGTGCATACAAGGGCTACTGTACCAGCGGTGTATACACGGTCCACTGTACCAGCGGTGTATACAAGGGCCACTCTACCAGCGGTGTATACAAGGGCCACTCTACCAGCGGTGTATACAAGGTCCACTGTACCAGCGGTGTACACAAGGGCCACGGTACCAGCGGTGTATACAAGGACCACTCTACCAGCGGTGTATACAAGGGCCACTGTACCAGCGGTGCATACAAGGGCTACTGTACCAGCGGTGTATACACGGTCCACTGTACCAGCGGTGTATACAAGGGCCACTGTTGCAGCGGTGTATACAAGGGCCAGTGTACCAGCGGTGTATACAAGAACCACTCTACCAGCGGTGTATACAAGGACCACTGTACCAGCGGTGTATACAAGGGCCACTCTACCAGCGGTGTATACTTGCAAGGTTCACTGCACCAGCGGTGTATACAAGGTCCACTGTACCAGCGGTGTATACAAGGGCCACTGTACCAGCGGTGTATACAAGGACCACTGTACCAGCGGTGTATACAAGGGCCACTCTACCAGCGGTGTATACTTGCAAGGTTCACTGCACCAGCGGTGTATACAAGGTCCACTGTACCAGCGGTGTATACAAGGACCACTGTACCGGCGGTGTATACAAGGGCCACTGTACCAGCGGTGTATACAAGGGCCACTGTACCAGCGGTGTATACAAGGACCACTGTACCAGCGGTGTATACAAGGGCCACTCTACCAGCGGTGTATACTTGCAAGGTTCACTGCACCAGCGGTGTATACAAGGTCCACTGTACCAGCGGTGTATACAAGGACCACTGCACCAGCGGTGTATACAAGGTCCACGGTACCAGCGGTGTATACAAGGACCATTGTACCAGCGGTGTATACAAGGACCACTGTACCAGCGGTGTATACAAGGACCACTGTACCAGCGGTGTATACAAGGGCCACTCTACCAGCGGTGTATACTTGCAAGGTTCACTGCTCCAGCGGTGTATACAAGGTCCACGGTACCAGCGGTGTATACAAGGACCATTGTACCAGCGGTGTATACAAGGACCACTGTACCAGCGGTGTATACAAGGACCACTGTACCAGCGGTGTATACAAGGGCCACTCTACCAGCGGTGTATACTTGCAAGGTTCACTGCTCCAGCGGTGTATACAAGGTCCACTGTACCAGCGGTGTATACAAGGACCACTGTACCAGCGGTGTATACAAGGGCCACTCTACCAGCGGTGTATACTTGCAAGGTTCACTGCACCAGCGGTGTATACAAGGTCCACTGTACCAGCGGTGTATACAAGGACCACTGTACCAGCGGTGTATACAAGGGCCATTGTACCAGCGGTGTATAGTTGCAAGGTTCACTGCACCAGCGGTGTATACAAGGTCCACTGTACCAGCGGTGTATACAAGGACCACTGTACCAGCGGTGTATACAAGGGCCATTGTACCAGCGGTGTATACAAGGGACACTGTACCAGCGGTGTATACAAGGACCACTGTACCAGCGGTGTATACTAGTCCACTGTATCAGCGATGTATACAAGGGCCACTGTATCAGCGGTGTATACTGGCAAGGTTCACTGTACCAGCGGTGTATACAGGGGTCACTGTACCAGCGGTGTATACAAGGACCACTGTACCAGCGGTGTGTACAAGGGACACTGTACCAGCGGTGTATACAAGGGCTACTGTACCAGGGGTGTATACACGGTCCACTGTACCAGCGGTGTATACAAGGGCCACTGTACCAGCGGTGTATACAAGGACCACTGTACCAGCGGTGTATACAAGGTCCACTCTACCAGCGGTGTATACTTGCAAGGTTCACTGCACCAGCGGTGTATACAAGGTCCACTGTACCAGCGGTGTATACAAGGACCACTGTACCAGCGGTGTATATAAGGGCCACTCTACCAGCGGTGAATACTTGCAAGGTTCGCTGCACCAGCGGTGTATACAAGGTCCACTGTACCAGCGGTGTATACAAGGACCACTGTACCAGCGGTGTATACAAGGGCCACTGTACCAGCGGTGTATACAAGGGACACTGTACCAGCGGTGTTTAGAAGGACCACTGTACCAGCGGTGTATACTAGTCCACTGTTTCAGCGGTGTATACAAGGGACACTGTACCAGCGGTGTATACAAGGGCTACTGTACCAGCGGTGTATACACGGTCCACTGTACCAGCGGTGTATACAAGGGCCACTGTACCAGCGGTGTGTGCAAGGGCCACTGTACCAGTGGTGTGTACAAGGGCCACTGTACCAGCGGTGTATACAAGGGCCTTTGCCAGCGGTGTATACAAGGACCACTGTACCAGCGGTGTATACAAGGGCTACTGTACCAGCGGTGCATACACGGTCCACTGTACCAGTGGTGTGTGCAAGGGCCACTGTACCAGTGGTGTGTACAAGGGCCACTGTACCAGCGGTGTATACAAGGGCCTTTGCCAGCGGTGTATACAAGGACCACTGTACCAGCGGTGTATACAAGGGCTACTGTACCAGCGGTGCATACACGGTCCACTGTACCAGCGGTGTATACAAGGGCCACTGTACCAGCGGTGTCTACAAGGTCCACTGTACCAGCGGTGTATACAAGGGCCACTGTGCCAGTGGTGTATACAAGGACCACTGTACCAGCGGTGTATACAAGGACCACTGTACCAGACCTGTATATAAGGGCCACTGTACCAGCGGTGTATACAAGGTCCGCTGTACCAGCGGTGTATACAAGGGCCACTGTACCAGCCGTGTATACAAGGGCCACTGTACCAGCGGTATATACAAGGGCCACTGTACCAGCGGTGTATACAAGGTCCACTGTACCAGCGGTGTATACAAGGGCCACTGTACCAGCGGTGTATACAAGGGCCACTGTACCAGCGATGTATACAAGGTCCACTGTACCAGCGGTGTATACAAGGCCCACTGTACCAGCCGGGTATACAAAGGCCACTGTACCAGCGGTGTATACAAGGGCCACTCTACCAGCGGTGTATACAAGGGCCACTGTACCAGCGGTGTATGCAAGAACCACTGTACCAGCGGTGTATACAAGGACCACTGTACCAGCGGTGTATACAAGGGCCACTGTACCAGCGGTGTATACAAGGTCCACTGTACCAGCGGTGTATACAAGGGCCACAGTACCAGCGGTGTATACAAGGACCACTGTACCAGCGGTGTATACAAGGGCCACTGTACCAGCCGGGTATACAAGGGCCACTGTACCAGCGGTGTATACAAGGGCCACTGTACCAGCGGTGTATACAAGGGCCACTGTACCAGCGGTGTCTACAAGGGCCACTGTACCAGCCGAGTATACAAGGGCCACTGTACCAGCGGTGTATACAAGGGCCACTGTACCAGCGGTGTATACAAGGGCCAATGTACCAGCGGTGTATACAAGGGCCACGGTACCAGCGGTGTATGCAAGGGCCACTCTACCAGCCGTGTATACAAGGGCCACGGTACCAGCGGTGTATACAAGGGCCACTCTACCAGCGGTGTATACAAGGGCCACTGTACCAGCGGTGTATACAAGGGCCACTGTACCAGCTGTGTATGCAAGGTCCACTGTACCAGCGGTGTATACAAGGGCCACTGTACCAGCGGTGTATACAAAGTTCACTGTACCAGCGGTGTATACAAAGTTCACTGTACCAGCGGTATATACAAGGGCCACTCTACCAGCGGTGTATACAAGGGCCACTGTACCAGCGGTGTATACAAGGCCCCTGTACCAGCGGTGTATACAAGGACCACTGTACCAGCGGTGTATACAAGGGCCACTGTACCAGCGGTGTATACAAGGGCCACGGTACCAGCGGTGTATACAAGGGCCACTGTACCAGCGGTGTATACAAGGGCCACTGTACCAGCGGTATATACAAGGGCCACGGTACCAGCGGTGTATACAAGGGCCACTGTACCAGCGGTGTATAAAAGGTTAACTACATAAGTTCATTGCTAATATGACTTTTTACGCATTGAACACTAAAACATCCACAGATTTGTAAATGCTGACCACTGCCCCGGGAGCACCCTCCTCGCCCCTATCGCCAGTACCACCGGTGAGGTATGGGTGCCTTTAGTGTATTAACGTATAGGGTTTGTAGGAGGAGCCCCCCTCCCCCCACCGCCCCCTCCCACAGACACACTCACGCGACACCGCACCCCTACCCCCCCCCCCCGCCTCCCCCCGCCCTTGTGGAGGGCAGTCAAACAAAGTGCGCCGCTCACCACAGAAAGCCCCCCCCCCTTCACTCCCCCGGTTACAAGCGCCACGTTTTTTTTCCGACGGGTTTTGCATTTAGGGGCAATGGGCTGTTGAATTGATTCAAAGCTAACACGCTGGCGCTGTGTACTCACGGCATACGGCCCGTAGAAGATCCGCATGCCTTAAAGCCCACCAGCGACTGTGGGAAAGCCGGGGAACCAGGCAGAGCACGCGGTCACGGCCGGTGCACTGAATGGTTGGACAGAGCCCAACGGGGAGGGCGTGCGCACTACAGACATTACAGTCTTTACTCCTTGTCACATCAAGGGGGGGGGAGCAGGGGGGGGGGGCAAATTGGTGGGAACCCCCTCTTTGATTGCCCGTGACCCCCCGGGGCGGTACCAGCCCACTTGGAGCTAGGGTCAATTATATCCCTGAGCGGTCTGAGGGAACGACATCCCATCATGGGTATGGGTGGGCTCGGGAGTGGGGGCTCGGGAGTGGGGGCGGGGGGGCGGGGGGAGGGGTGGGGCCGGGGGGAGGTTAGAGTGTATTGTCGGGTATCTACACGCTACATGAAGCATCACGGCTCTACCTATGTCTCCGACAAGGCCTGGGTAACTGGCGAATGACTCACAAACAACAGACTGCAGTTGATTGCGCAAGGGCTGCAGGCTAATCCCAAAATACTGTCAATATAATGCTCAATGACTCCATGCTCAGCGACTGTATGTTAATGTTCACAGACTGCATACTAATGCTCATAGACTGCAGGCTAATGCCAATAGACTGCATACTAATGCAAACAGACCGCAGGCTAATGCTCATAGACTGCAGGCTAATGCCAACAGACTGCATACTAATGCTCATAGACTGCAGGCTAATGCCAACAGACTGCAGGCTAATGCTCATAGACTGCAGGCTAATGCCAACAGACTGCAGGCTAATGCCAACAGACTGCATACTAATGCTCATAGACTGCAGGCTAATGCCAACAGACTGCAGGCTAATGCCAACAGACTGCATACTAATGCCAACAGACTGCAGGCTAATGCCAACAGACTGCATACTAATGCCAACAGACTGCAGGCTAATGCCAACAGACTGCAGACTAATGCTCATAGACTGCAGGCTAATGCCAACAGACTGCATGCTAATGCCAACAGACTGCATACTAATGCAAACAGACTGCAGGCTAATGCCAACAGCCTGCACGCTAATGCCAACAGACTGCATATTAATGCCAACAGACTGCAGGCTAATGCCAAAAGACTGCAGGCTAATGCCAACAGACTGCATACTAATGCTCATAGACTGCAGGCTAATGCCAACAGACTGCAGGCTAATGCCAACAGACTGCATACTAATGCTCATGGACTGCAGGCTAATGCCAACAGACTGCAGGCTAATGCCAACAGACTGCATACTAATGCCAACAGACTGCAGGCTAATGCCAACAGACTGCATACTAATGCCAACAGACTGCAGGCTAATGCCAACAGACTGCAGACTAATGCTCATAGACTGCAGGCTAATGCCAACAGACTGCATGCTAATGCCAACAGACTGCATACTAATGCAAACAGACTGCAGGCTAATGCCAACAGCCTGCACGCTAATGCCAACAGACTGCATATTAATGCCAACAGACTGCAGGCTAATGCCAAAAGACTGCAGCTTAATGATCATCTGCCTCTCTTTCACGTGGCAACATCACCTACCACCCTTTCCCGTGGAATCATCACCTCTCATCATCTCTCATAACATCACTTGCCACCCTATCCCGTGACAACATCACTTGCCAGTTACCGCAGTTTCCACTGAAGTATCCAATTTTGCCGTTAATCGAACTACATGAGGAAACAGCGCTAGACATCAGTTACCGGAGTAACCTATTGCACAGTTAAGCGGACTAGTAACCTAAATTATTAACCACAACGAGAGATTGTTTCCTTCTGTCCCGGTCGCCCCTCTCTGTCGGGTGGTTGTTTCTCTCTGTCCCGGTCACCCCTCTCTGTCGGGTGGTTGTTTCACTCTGTCCCGGTCGCCCCTCTCTGTCGGGTGGTTGTTTCCCTCTGTCCTGGTCGCCCCTCTCTGTCGGGTGGTTGTTTCCCTCTGTCCCGGTCGCCCCTCTCTGTCGGGTGGTTGTTTCCCTCTGTCCCGGTCACCCCTCTCTGTCGGGTGGTTGTTTCCCTCTGTCCCGGTCACCCCTCTCTGTCGGGTGGTTGTTTCCCTCTGTCCTGGTCACCCCTCTCTGTCGGGTGGTTGTTTCCCTCTGTCCCGGTCACCCCTCACTGTCGGGTGGTTGTTTCTCTCTGCCCCGGTCGCCCCTCTCTGTCGGGTGGTTGTTTCCCTCTGTCCCGGTCACCCCTCTCTGTCGGGTGGTTGTTTCCCTCTGTCCCGGTCGCCCCTCTCTGTCGGGTGGTTGTTTCCCTCTGTCCCGGTCGCCCCTCTCTGTCGGGTGGTTGTTTCTCTCTGTCCTGGTCACCCCTCTCTGTCGGGTGGTTGTTTCTCTCTGTCCTGGTCGCCCCTCTCTGTCGGGTGGTTGTTTCCCTCTGTCCCGGTCGCCCCTCTCTGTCGGGTGGTTGTTTCCCTCTGTCCCGGTCGCCCCTCTCTGTCGGGTGGTTGTTTCCCTCTGTCCCGGTCGCCCCTCTCTGTCGGGTGGTTGTTTCCCTCTGTCCCGGTCACCCCTCTCTGTCGGGTGGTTGTTTCTCTCTGTCCTGGTCACCCCTCTCTGTCGGGTGGTTGTTTCTCTCTGTCCCGGTCACCCCTCTCTGTCGGGTGGTTGTTTCCCTCTGTCCCGGTCGCCCCTCTCTGTCGGGTGGTTGTTTCTCTCTGTCCTGGTCACCCCTCTCTGTCGGGTGGTTGTTTCTCTCTGTCCTGGTCGCCCCTCTCTGCCGGGTGGTTGTTTCCCTCTGTCCCGGTCGCCCCTCTCTGTCGGGTGGTTGTTTCCCTCTGTCCCGGTCGCCCCTCTCTGTCGGGTGGTTGTTTCCCTCTGTCCCGGTCGCCCCTCTCTGTCGGGTGGTTGTTTCCCTCTGTCCCGGTCACCCCTCTCTGTCGGGTGGTTGTTTCTCTCTGTCCTGGTCACCCCTCTCTGTCGGGTGGTTGTTTCTCTCTGTCCCGGTCGCCCCTCTCTGTCGGGTGGTTGTTTCCCTCTGTCCCGGTCGCCCCTCTCTGTCGGGTGGTTGTTTCTCTCTGTCCCGGTCACCCCTCTCTGTCGGGTGGTTGTTTCCCTCTGTCCCGGTCGCCCCTCTCTGTCGGGTGGTTGTTTCTCTCTGTCCCGGTCACCCCTCTCTGTCGGGTGGTTATTTCACTCTGTCCCGGTCACCCCTCTCTGTCGGGTGGTTGTTTCCCTCTGTCCCGGTCGCCCCTCTCTGTCGGGTGGTTGTTTCCCTCTGTCCCGGTCACCCCTCTCTGTCGGGTGGTTGTTTCCCTCTGTCCCGGTCACCCCTCTCTGTCGGGTGGTTGTTTCCCTCTGTTCCGGTCACCCCTCTCTGTCGGGTGGTTGTTTCCCTCTGTCCCGGTCGCCCCTCTCTGTCGGGTGGTTGTTTCACTCTGTCCCGGTCACCCCTCTCTGTCGGGTGGTTGTTTCCCTCTGTCCCGGTCGCCCCTCTCTGTCGGGTGGTTGTTTCACTCTGTCCCGGTCACCCCTCTCTGTCGGGTGGTTGTTTCCCTCTGTCCTGGTCACCCCTCTCTGTCGGGTGGTTGTTTCCCTCTGTCCCGGTCGCCCCTCTCTGTCGGGTGGTTGTTTCTCTCTGTCCCGGTCACCCCTCTCTGTCGGGTGGTTGTTTCCCTCTGTCCCGGTCACCCCTCTCTGTCGGGTGGTTGTTTCCCTCTGTCCCGGTCGCCCCTCTCTGTCGGGTGGTTGTTTCACTCTGTCCCGGTCACCCCTCTCTGTCGGGTGGTTGTTTCCCTCTGCCCCGGTCGCCCCTCTCTGTCGGGTGGTTGTTTCTCTCTGTCCCGGTCACCCCTCTCTGTCGGGTGGTTGTTTCCCTCTGTCCCGGTCGCCCCTCTCTGTCGGGTGGTTGTTTCACTCTGTCCCGGTCACCCCTCTCTGTCGGGTGGTTGTTTCCCTCTGTCCCGGTCGCCCCTCTCTGTCGGGTGGTTATTTCACTCTGTCCCGGTCACCCCTCTCTGTCGGGTGGTTGTTTCCCTCTGTCCCGGTCGCCCCTCTCTGTCGGGTGGTTGTTTCCCTCTGTCCCGGTCACCCCTCTCTGTCGGGTGGTTGTTTCCCTCTGTCCCGGTCGCCCCTCTCTGTCGAGTGGTTGTTTCACTCTGTCCCGGTCACCCCTCTCTGTCGGGTGGTTGTTTCCCTCTGTCCCGGTCGCCCCTCTCTGTCGGGTGGTTGTTTCCCTCTGTCCCGGTCACCCCTCTCTGTCGGGTGGTTGTTTCCCTCTGTCCCGGTCGCCCCTCTCTGTCGGGTGGTTGTTTCACTCTGTCCCGGTCACCCCTCTCTGTCGGGTGGTTGTTTCCCTCTGTCCCGGTCGCCCCTCTCTGTCGGGTGGTTGTTTCACTCTGTCCCGGTCACCCCTCTCTGTCGGGTGGTTGTTTCCCTCTGTCCCGGTCGCCCCTCTCTGTCGGGTGGTTGTTTCACTCTGTCCCGGTCACCCCTCTCTGTCGGGTGGTTGTTTCACTCTGTCCCGGTCACCCCTCTCTGTCGGGTGGTTGTTTCCCTCTGTCGCGGTCGCCCCTCTCTGTCGGGTGGTTGTTTCACTCTGTCCCGGTCACCCCTCTCTGTCGGGTGGTTGTTTCCCTCTGTCCCGGTCGCCCCTCTCTGTCGGGTGGTTGTTTCTCTCTGTCCTGGTCCCCCCTCTCTGTCGGGTGGTTGTTTCCCTCTGTCCCGGTCGCCCCTCTCTGTCGGGTGGTTGTTTCCCTCTGTCCCGGTCACCCCTCTCTGTCGGGTGGTTGTTTCCCTCTGTCCCGGTCGCCCCTCTCTGTCGGGTGGTTGTTTCCCTCTGTCCCGGTCGCCCCTCTCTGTCGGGTGGTTGTTTCCCTTTGTCCCGGTCGCCCCTCTCTGTCGGGTGGTTGTTTCTCTCTGTCCTGGTCACCCCTCTCTGTCGGGTGGTTGTTTCCCTCTGTCCCGGTCACCCCTCACTGTCGGGTGGTTGTTTCTCTCTGCCCCGGTCGCCCCTCTCTGTCGGGTGGTTGTTTCCCTCTGTCCCGGTCACCCCTCCCTGTCGGGTGGTTGTTTCCCTCTGTCCCGGTCGCCCCTCTCTGTCGGGTGGTTGTTTCCCTCTGTCCCGGTCGCCCCTCTCTGTCGGGTGGTTGTTTCTCTCCGCCCCGGTCGCCCCTCTCTGTCGGGTGGTTGTTTCCCTCTGTCCCGGTCGCCCCTCTCTGTCGGGTGGTTGTTTCTCTCTGTCCTGGTCACCCCTCTCTGTCGGGTGGTTGTTTCTCTCTGTCCTGGTCACCCCTCTCTGTCGGGTGGTTGTTTCCCTCTGTCCCGGTCACCCCTCACTGTCGGGTGGTTGTTTCTCTCTGCCCCGGTCGCCCCTCTCTGTCGGGTGGTTGTTTCCCTCTGTCCCGGTCACCCCTCTCTGTCGGGTGGTTGTTTCCCTCTGTCCCGGTCGCCCCTCTCTGTCGGGTGGTTGTTTCCCTCTGTCCCGGTCGCCCCTCTCTGTCGGGTGGTTGTTTCTCTCTGTCCTGGTCACCCCTCTCTGTCGGGTGGTTGTTTCTCTCTGTCCTGGTCGCCCCTCTCTGTCGGGTGGTTGTTTCCCTCTGTCCCGGTCGCCCCTCTCTGTCGGGTGGTTGTTTCCCTCTGTCCCGGTCACCCCTCTCTGTCGGGTGGTTGTTTCCCTCTGTCCCGGTCACCCCTCACTGTCGGGTGGTTGTTTCTCTCTGTCCCGGTCACCCCTCACTGTCGGGTGGTTGTTTCTCTCTGCCCCGGTCACCCCTCTCTGTCGGGTGGTTGTTTCTCTCTGTCCCGGTCACCCCTCACTGTCGGGTGGTTGTTTCCCTCTGTCCCGGTCGCCCCTCTCTGTCGGGTGGTTGTTTCCCTCTGTCCCGGTCACCCCTCACTGTCGGGTGGTTGTTTCTCTCTGCCCCGGTCACCCCTCTCTGTCGGGTGGTTGTTTCTCTCTGTCCCGGTCGCCCCTCTCTGTCGGGTGGTTGTTTCTCTCTGTCCCGGTCACCCCTCTCTGTCGGGTGGTTGTTTCCCTCTGTCCCGGTCGCCCCTCTCTGTCAGGTGGTTGTTTCCCTCTGTCCCGGTCACCACTCTCTGTCGGGTGGTTGTTTCCCACTGTCCCGGTCACCCCTCACTGTCGGGTGGTTGTTTCTCTCTGCCCCGGTCACCCCTCTCTGTCGGGTGGTTGTTTCCCTCTGTCCTGGTCACCCCTCTCTGTCGGGTGGTTGTTTCCCACTGTCCCGGTCACCCCTCACTGTCGGGTGGTTGTTTCTCTCTGTCCCGGTCACCCCTCACTGTCGGGTGGTTGTTTCCCTCTGTCCCGGTCGCCCCTCTCTGTCGGGTGGTTGTTTCCCTCTGTCCCGGTCACCCCTCTCTGTCGGGTGGTTGTTTCCCTCTGTCCCGGTCGCCCCTCTCTGTCGGGTGGTTGTTTCCCTCTGTCCCGGTCGCCCCTCTCTGTCGGGTGGTTGTTTCCCTCTGTCCCGGTCACCCCTCTCTGTCGGGTGGTTGTTTCTCTCTCCCCCGGTCGCCCCTCTCTGTCGGGTGGTTGTTTCCCTCTGTCCCGGTCACCACTCTCTGTCGGGTGGTTGTTTCCCTCTGTCCCGGTCGCCCCTCTCTGTCGGGTGGTTGTTTCCCTCTGTCCCGGTCACCCCTCTCTGTCGGGTGGTTGTTTCTCTCTGCCCCGGTCGCCCCTCTCTGTCGGGTGGTTGTTTCCCTCTGTCCCGGTCACCACTCTCTGTCGGGTGGTTGTTTCTCTCTGTCCCGGTCGCCCCTCTCTGTTGGATGGTTGTTTCCCTCTGTCCCGGTCACCCCTCTCTGTCGGGTGGTTGTTTCCCTCTGTCCCGGTCGCCCCTCTCTGTCGGGTGGTTGTTTCCCTCTGTCCCGGTCGCCCCTCTCTGTCGGGTGGTTGTTTCTCTCTGTCCTGGTCACCCCTCTCTGTCGGGTGGTTGTTTCCCTCTGTCCTGGTCACCCCTCTCTGTCGGGTGGCTGTTTCCCTCTGTCCTGGTCGCCCCTCTCTGTCGGGTGGTTGTTTCTCTCTGTCCTGGTCACCCCTCTCTGTCGGGTGGTTGTTTCTCTCTGTCCTGGTCGCCCCTCTCTGTCGGGTGGTTGTTTCCCTCTGTCCCGGTCGCCCCTCTCTGTCGGGTGGTTGTTTCTCTCTGTCCTGGTCACCCCTCTCTGTCGGGTGGTTGTTTCCCTCTGTCCTGGTCACCCCTCTCTGCCGGGTGGCTGTTTCCCTCTGTCCCGGTCGCCCCTCTCTGTCGGGTGGTTGTTTCTCTCTGTCCTGGTCACCCCTCTCTGTCGGGTGGTTGTTTCTCTCTGTCCTGGTCACCCCTCTCTGTCGGGTGGTTGTTTCCCTCTGTCCTGGTCACCCCTCTCTGTCGGGTGGTTGTTTCCCTCTGTTCCGGTCACCCCTCTCTGTCGGGTGGTTGTTTCCCTCTGTCCTGGTCGACCTTCTCTGTCGGATGGTTGTTTCTCTCTGTCCCGGTCGCCCCTCTCTGTCGGGTGGTTGTTTCCCTCTGTCCCGGTCACCACTCTCTGTCGGGTGGTTGTTTCCCTCTGTCCCGGTCGCCCCTCTCTGTCGGGTGGTTGTTTCCCTCTGTCCCGGTCACCCCTCTCTGTCGGATGGTTGTTTCTCTCTGTCCCGGTCGCCCCTCTCTGTCGGGTGGTTGTTTCCCTCTGTCCCGGTCACCACTCTCTGTCGGGTGGTTGTTTCCCTCTGTCCCGGTCGCCCCTCTCTGTCGGGTGGTTGTTTCTCTCTGTCCCGGTCACCCCTCTCTGTCGGGTGGTTGTTTCTCTCTGTCCCGGTCGCCCCTCTCTGTTGGATGGTTGTTTCCCTCTGTCCCGGTCGCCCCTCTCTGTCGGGTGGTTGTTTCCCTCTGTCCCGGTCGCCCCTCTCTGTCGGGTGGTTGTTTCCCTCTGTCCCGGTCGCCCCTCTCTGTCGGGTGGTTGTTTCTCTCTGTCCTGGTCACCCCTCTCTGTCGGGTGGTTGTTTCCCTCTGTCCCGGTCGCCCCTCTCTGTCGGGTGGTTGTTTCTCTCTGTCCTGGTCACCCCTCTCTGTCGGGTGGTTGTTTCCCTCTGTCCTGGTCACCCCTCTCTGTCGGGTGGCTGTTTCCCTCTGTCCTGGTCGCCCCTCTCTGTCGGGTGGTTGTTTCTCTCTGTCCTGGTCACCCCTCTCTGTCGGGTGGTTGTTTCTCTCTGTCCTGGTCGCCCCTCTCTGTCGGGTGGTTGTTTCCCTCTGTCCCGGTCGCCCCTCTCTGTCGGGTGGTTGTTTCTCTCTGTCCTGGTCACCCCTCTCTGTCGGGTGGTTGTTTCCCTCTGTCCTGGTCACCCCTCTCTGTCGGGTGGCTGTTTCCCTCTGTCCCGGTCGCCCCTCTCTGTCGGGTGGTTGTTTCTCTCTGTCCTGGTCACCCCTCTCTGTCGGGTGGTTGTTTCTCTCTGTCCTGGTCACCCCTCTCTGTCGGGTGGTTGTTTCCCTCTGTCCTGGTCACCCCTCTCTGTCGGGTGGTTGTTTCCCTCTGTTCCGGTCACCCCTCTCTGTCGGGTGGTTGTTTCCCTCTGTCCTGGTCGACCTTCTCTGTCGGATGGTTGTTTCTCTCTGTCCCGGTCGCCCCTCTCTGTCGGGTGGTTGTTTCCCTCTGTCCCGGTCACCACTCTCTGTCGGGTGGTTGTTTCCCTCTGTCCCGGTCGCCCCTCTCTGTCGGGTGGTTGTTTCCCTCTGTCCCGGTCACCCCTCTCTGTCGGATGGTTGTTTCTCTCTGTCCCGGTCGCCCCTCTCTGTCGGGTGGTTGTTTCCCTCTGTCCCGGTCACCACTCTCTGTCGGGTGGTTGTTTCCCTCTGTCCCGGTCGCCCCTCTCTGTCGGGTGGTTGTTTCCCTCTGTCCCGGTCACCCCTCTCTGTCGGGTGGTTGTTTCTCTCTGTCCCGGTCGCCCCTCTCTGTTGGATGGTTGTTTCCCTTTGTCCCGGTCGCCCCTCTCTGTCGGGTGGTTGTTTCCCTCTGTCCCGGTCGCCCCTCTCTGTCGGGTGGTTGTTTCCCTCTGTCCCGGTCGCCCCTCTCTGTCGGGTGGTTGTTTCTCTCTGTCCTGGTCACCCCTCTCTGTCGGGTGGTTGTTTCCCTCTGTCCTGGTCACCCCTCTCTGTCGGGTGGCTGTTTCCCTCTGTCCTGGTCGCCCCTCTCTGTCGGGTGGTTGTTTCTCTCTGTCCTGGTCACCCCTCTCTGTCGGGTGGTTGTTTCTCTCTGTCCTGGTCGCCCCTCTCTGTCGGGTGGTTGTTTCCCTCTGTCCCGGTCGCCCCTCTCTGTCGGGTGGTTGTTTCTCTCTGTCCTGGTCACCCCTCTCTGTCGGGTGGTTGTTTCCCTCTGTCCTGGTCACCCCTCTCTGTCGGGTGGCTGTTTCCCTCTGTCCCGGTCGCCCCTCTCTGTCGGGTGGTTGTTTCTCTCTGTCCTGGTCACCCCTCTCTGTCGGGTGGTTGTTTCTCTCTGTCCTGGTCACCCCTCTCTGTCGGGTGGTTGTTTCCCTCTGTCCTGGTCACCCCTCTCTGTCGGGTGGTTGTTTCCCTCTGTTCCGGTCACCCCTCTCTGTCGGGTGGTTGTTTCCCTCTGTCCTGGTCGACCCTCTCTGTCGGATGGTTGTTTCTCTCTGTCCCGGTCGCCCCTCTCTGTCGGGTGGTTGTTTCCCTCTGTCCCGGTCGCCCCTCTCTGTCGGGTGGTTGTTTCCCTCTGTCCCGGTCGCCCCTCTCTGTCGGGTGGTTGTTTCTCTCTGTCCTGGTCACCCCTCTCTGTCGGGTGGTTGTTTCTCTCTGTCCCGGTCACCCCTCTCTGTCGGGTGGTTGTTTCTCTCTGCCCCGGTCGCCCCTCCCTATCGGGTGGTTGTTTCCCTCTGTCCCGGTCACCCCTCTCTGTCGGGTGGTTGTTTCTCTCTGTCCTGGTCGCCCCTCTCTGTCGGGTGGTTGTTTCTCTCTGCCCCGGTCGCCCCTCTCTGTCGGGTGGTTGTTTCTCTCTGCCCCGGTCACCCCTCTCTGTCGGGTGGTTGTTTCCCTCTATCCCGGTCGCTCCTGGTGAAATAGACGGTATGTGAGTGGGAAGAGGTGGGATCGTGGGGTGTGCAACAGCGGAGTAGAGGAATAGGTAGAGGTAAAATAAATGGCATAGGTGTGGGAAGAGGTGGGACAGTAGGGTGTGGAGGAGAGGGGTAGAGGAATAGGTAGAGCTTAAATAGATGGCATAGGAGTGGGCATAGGCGGAATAGTGGTGAGTAAAACAGCGGAGTAGAGGAATAGGTACAGATAAAATGGATGGTATAGGGCTGAGAATAGGTGGGATAGTGGGGTGTGGAGCAGCGGAGTAGAGGAGTGGGAAGAGGTGGTATAGTGGGGTGTGGAGCAGCGGAGTAGAGGAGTGGGAAGAGGTGGTATAGTGGGGTGTGAAGGTGCGGCGTAGAGGAGTGGGAAGAGGTGGTATAGTGGGGTGTGGAGGTGGGGCGTAGAGGAGTTGGAAGAGGTGGTATAGTGGGGTGAGGAGGTGGGGCGTAGAGGAGTGGGAAGAGATGGAATAGTAGGGTGTGGAGGTGCGGCGTAGAGGAGCGGGCATAGGTGGAATAGTGGGATGTGGAGGAGAGGGGTGGAGGAATAGGTACAGGTAAAATAGTTGGTATAGGAGTGGGAAGAGGTAGAATAGTGGGGTGTGGAGGTGGGGCGTAGAGGAGTTGGAAGAGGTGGTATCGTGGGGTGTGGAGGTGCGGCGTAGAGGAGTGGGAAGAGGTGGTATAGTGGGGTTTGGAGGTGCGGCGTAGAGGAGTGGGAAGAGGTGGTATAGTGGGGTGTGGAGGTGCGGCGTAGAGGAGTGGGATGAGGTGGTATAGTGGGGTTTGGAGGTGGGGCGTAGAGGAGTGGGAAGAGGTGGTATAGTGGGGTTTGGAGGTGGGGCGTAGAGGGGTGGGAAGCGGTGGAATAGTGGGGTGTGGAAGTGCGGCGTAGAGGAGTGGGAAGAGGTGGAATAATGGGATGTGGAGGAGAGGGGTGGAGGAATAGGTACATGTAAAATAGTTGGTATAGGAGTGGGAAGAGGTGGAGTAGTGGAGTGTGGATTGGGGCGTAGAGGAGTGGGAAGAGGTGGAATAGTGGGGTGTGGAGGTGCGGCGTAGAGGAGTGGGAAGAGGAGGAAAAGTGGGGTGTGGAGGTGCGGCGTAGAGGAGTGGGAAGAGGCGGTATAGTGGGGTGTGGAGGTGCGGCGTAGAGGAGTGGGAAGAGGAGGAAAAGTGGGGTGTGGAGGTGCGGCGTAGAGGAGTGTGAAGAGGAGGAAAAGTGGGGTTTGGAGGTGCGGCGTAGAGGAGTGGGAAGAGGAGGAAAAGTGGGGTGTGGAGGTGCGGCGTAGAGGAGTGGGAAGAGGAGGAAAAGTGGGGTGTGGAGGTGCGGCGTAGAGGAGTGGGAAGAGGAGGAAAAGTGGGGTGTGGAGGTGCGGCGTAGAGGAGTGGGAAGAGGAGGAAAAGTGGGGTGTGGAGGTGCGGCGTAGAGGAGTGGGAAGAGGAGGAAAAGTGGGGTGTGGAGGTGCGGCCTAGAGGGGTGGGTATAGGTAAAGTATAGGTAGCGTTGCGGCAGCATTATGACGTCATGTCTGTCAGAGAGACCCTGGCGTGAACGTGTACGGCCATAACTGTACCTCGGGACTACCCACCACGTGTTGGGGGCCTACGCGGAAACCCCGTCCTCTCCGCCCTCCCCCACCTATACCACTCACTACGGTCTTCTGGATACCAGTGGATGCACACTACGAGCTGACACGATCCGGCTTGCTTACGTCACTGGGCATATGACCTTTGACCTTTCACGAGAGGGCGAGTCAGGTGTGCATATGATCCCTGCAGCCTGTCATCATGTCATTGGACGTCACGTGACACCCACACTCTCTGCTCTCGATACCACTTTGATCAGCATATTGGACCGACCATGTCACACATCCGGCCGCACCCCCCGCACCTTCCCCCGCCTTCTTCAGACTGCAGGGTTGGGACACCGCAATCACGTTACTGCTCACTGCTGCTGCCTGAACCGTGGCGCGGCCTGGCGTCGACAGTATTAACCAATATGTATATGTATGTCTGAGTGTGACGTCATAGTTCCTGGACAGCCCAATCTGTGCTAGTACATGACATACCTCTGGCCCCTTCCTCCGGCTTATAAACAATGCACGATAAGTATGCAACTTACAAACATTATTGGGGGAGGGGGCGGAGATTGCAAAAGCCTCTTCTGGTCAGTGTATCTCTCCTTCAGCCATAGACCATCGGGGTGGAGTCGGAGGGGTGGTGGGTACACGACATCCAAGTAATCAGCTTGATGCTATGAAACAAACCTGCTCACACTACTCTGAGCGGAAATATACTAAGATGAAGTATTTATTGATGGCTAGTCGCACAGGGGACCGTACGGGGCGCCCAGCATATGTCATACTAAGATGAAGTGTTTATTGATGGCTAGTCGCACAGGGGACCGTACGGGGCGCCCAGCATATGTCATGTTTTATTATTCGTTGTGAAAACAAAGCAGCAGAAAATCCTGTCTGGCGCCGTTATAACCCACTGGGCAGTGTGAGGGAGTGGCGGGTGCACGCCCCACCCCCGGCGCACCCCACCCGAGGCCTCTTAATGGCGCCGGGCGACTTAGAACTCGGTGCGGGGCGGACAGGGCGGGGGGGGGGGGGGCGATGTGGTGTCTACATCACATATACACGCGAGTCAGGTAAACGCTTAGATATACAGAGTGGGTGGTTCGCGCGGGAGGGGGAAGGCGGTGGGGCGGGGGGGGAGGGCGGCGATAGCGGGGAGGGAGTAGGGAGGTGCGGTGGTACTGAGTCCATCGCCAAAGGGGGGGGGGGCAAGGGGGGGTCATGTTCCCAAATCACGAAGATTACATTTCTTTATCCACAGTTCACATCGAATCGAAATATAAACTGCCCGCTCACAATAATGAGGGCGGATCCATGATATAAAATTCACAATTCACAATAAATGAAAAGCTTTGATCACGAGGGTCGGCCCTATTCCCAGCTCACGCAAAAATATTTTCCTCATTCCCAGTTCACGGTGTAATAAAAAAAACATTCCCGAGGAACTCAAATGACCCCTTGCCAGCCCTCCCCCCCCCCACGCCCACCCCAATGTCACGTCCAACCGGTTGATCCCTACACGACTACACCAGTCCCTATCCAAGCTTCACGCCGAATCACAACTGATGGGCACGTTACATATGGCGGGCATGTTTTATCTGCTTCTCTACAAGGAAGAAGAATATGCGAACCACTTATATCTTGGTTTACCTTCACTCCATCGACTCAGGGGGTAACGGAAATCAAAACAAGAGCCGAAATCAGCCGGAGGCTGAGGCTTACTGACAGAAGTACTTTTTTAACGTTGGGTCTCGGTTCCAGCCTGTATTTCCCATGGGGATTGTCAAAATGAGTAGGTGCTTTTGGAAATTCTGAATTATATGGACGCACACTGATCTCTAGCTCTAACACTAACGGAGATACATGCGTTCTCAAGTGTTTTTTTTCAAACAATCGCTGTGACCTTGACGTTTGACCTACACATGCCATTAACAAACACGACCGAGCCATTTGATCAATCTAGCTTTTGGTGAAGACCGATAACCGTAGATGTCCGACTGTCCCTGATCTCCAGCGCCGATATTGAACGAGTGGCGGCCTTTCAAACTCGCAAGAGCCGCCCGCCGTTTTCCCCGTTGACCCATCATTAGCGGCCGAGCAGGGGAAGGTGCCCCACTTTCGAGCACTTGGACATCTTAATTACGCATGGTAGTCATTGTTAACGTCATATGTTGTCTGGGAGTTAATGTTTTCTACCATTTGGCGTAAACAACAAAGCCTCAGGACGTTTATCTGATTTTCGACGATTTTTCTTTAAATGGCAACAATCTGTTTGTTTATCATTAGGCCAATTGCTTCGTTGCCATGGAAACGGAAAGTAAAAGGGCGATCGCCGTGTTTGTTTTGTAACTAGCTTTGCGATGATCGTACCTCATTGCGTGGTGACGGAGACTGATTTAGCGTGATCGAATGAAGGTCATAGTCACTCTAGTTCACTTCTCCCTGTAGGGTCCCATGTTAAACGTGTTCGACTATATACCGAAAAGTAATAAACTTATGTCACAATGTTTACAAGTGGTCACTCAGCTTCATATTATCCATCCACGGCTGCAAGATCTCATGTGATCTGGAACACTACCTCTTATGTGATCTGGAACACTACCTCTAATGTGATCTGGAACAATACCTATCATGTGATCTGGAACATTACCTATCATGTGATCCGGAACACTACCTCTAATGTGATCTGGAACAATACCTCTCATGTGATCTGGAACACTACCTCTCATGTGATCTGCAAAAATACCTCTCATTTGATCTGGAACACTACCTCTAATGTGATCTGGAACAATACCTCTCATGTGATCTGGAACATTACCTATCATGTGATCCGGAACACTACCTCTAATGTGATCTGGAACAATACCTCTCACGTGATCTGGAACACTACCTATCATGTGATCCGGAACACTATCTTCCATTTGATCTGGAACGCTACCTCTCATGTGATCTGGAACCCCACCTTTCATGTGATCTGGAACACTACCTCCCATTTGATCTGGAACACTACCTCTCATGTGATCTGGAACACTACCTCTCATGTGATCTACAAATCTATCTCTCATTTGATCTGGAACAATACCTCTCATGTGATTTGGAACATTACCTATCATGTGATCCGGAACACTACCTCCCATTTGATCTGGAACGCTACCTCTCATGTGATCTGGAACCCCACCTTTCATGTGATCTGGAACACTACCTCCCATTTGATCTGGAACACTACCTCTCATGTGATCTGGAACACTACCTCTCATGTGATCTACAAAACTACCTCTCATTTGATCTGGAACAATACCTCTCATGTGATCTGGAACATTATCTATCATGTGATCCGGAACACTACCTCCCATTTGATCTGGAACGCTACCTCTCATGTGATCTGGAACCCCATCTTTCATGTGATCTGGAACACTACCTCCCATTTGATCTGGAACAATACCTCTCCTGTGATCTGGAACCCCACCTCTCATGTGATCTGGAACCCCACCTCTCCTGTGATCTGGAACACCACCTCTCATGTGATCTGGAACAGTTGGCTGCTGGGATGTTCGCAGGGCCACAGCAGTGACATAAAGCTAACCACCCGCAAACACTGCGTGGCCCCACACCACACTCCCATGTACGGCATCTCGGTAAACATGGTAAACATATTACCAGTTTACACAGTATTGAATTTCTGCCTCCCCCCCACCCCCAGTGAATCATCACCTTACAAACTGTGCAGACACCCCCCCCCCCCACCCCCCGGCAAACTCGTATCGCAGAGCAGAGGTCACAAACAAGTTTTAGCTTTGTCAGCTGGTTGTCGTCAAAACGGTTTGTTTTCTTAATAACTTTCCTTTACAACAAATATCAACCTTCCCATCCCAGCCAACGCAACGAAATAAATGAAAATAAAATACCTAGGATTGATAACGTCCATGACGTCTATAAGTGTAATATCTGGAACTGGGATCAGACACTACAGATTGCCCTTGTGGGGTGATCAGACAGCTACAGATGGCCCTTGTGGGGTTATCTATCAGGCAGCTACATATGGTCCTCGTGGGGTTATCAGCAGGCATGGGGTGATTACATTGTAAATGTAATCGATTGCGATTGCGATTACAGGAAATATGAAAGCAATCGATTAAGATTACATTTAAAATAATCAAGATTACAATCATGATTACTAATCATGATTAGTAATCATGATTACAACCATGATTACTTTCTATGTTTTTAATCAATGAGCTCTGAACTAGTCCTTTAAGTAGCTATTTTAACAAACAGCGAACATTGAACGAGCGGGGCCACACATATTTGTCGGGAACGAGTTCAGAAGCAGGCGATTCAAATACCAGCAGTTTGTAGGAAGACTGGGCAGCTTGGTTGGAAGAGCGGCAGATTTCTGATAATAGGGCTATGCGTTCAATTCCCGACGGGGTCATTTTTGAGGACACCTAATGAAGGTTACAACCCACGGTAATCACTTTGTGAAGAACAACGCTCGATCGTAATAAGTTATTCTAAATATTCTTAATCAAAAGTTCATCAAAGCATAAGTATCAAAGTTATTATATGAGTAATATTAAACAGTAACTTCAATGTAAAAAACACAAATTATATGTATTTGATGCAAATCCGCTGCATTTATTCTTAGCTTCTTCAGAAGGAGGTGTATTGGGTAACATAAGTTATGTCCTATCTATAATGGCAGGTAATAAAGGAAACCACAATGTTATAGGACACGGGAAATACCATACGTTGCCGCACTCCAGTACTGAACCCAGTCAAGTTCGCTTTATAGCAACACATCTTCCAATCTTTTTTTACAGAGAAAAATAACACAAGCACCATTCCATTACAGCCCCCACCTAACCACTCCCAACAACACAGGTGGCTCTGGACCAACCCTAGTTATCCAACGCAAACAAGATTAGCATGGGATTAAATGGGAGTCTACTTTCGGTTACCCAGCCAGCTTAATTGTTATGTCTGGTTTTGTCTCGGACGGGACACGAAGGACCGGAAGGGTAGGGGGGGGGGGGGGGCGTCTCTACAGCAGGACTGCCGTGTCCAATTTTCCTTTATGATGCTGGCGACATAGTGTGGTAAGGTGTGAAGCTCAGTTTGGAGACTGAAACAGCCCGAGTGAAAATTGTAAAGTAATCATCCAAAGTAATCACGATTACGATTACATTAGCAATGTAATCGATTACGATTACATTACCTTTAAAACCAATGTAATCGATTACGATTACGTGAAAAATGTAATCGATAACAATCGATTACTGATTATGATTACCCCATGTCTGGTTATCAGTCACATATGGCCCTTGTGGGGTGATCAGACAGCTACAGATGGCCTTGTGGGGTGATCAGACAGCTACAAATGGCGTTGTGGGGTTATCAGACAGTTACAGATGGTCACAAGTGACATGGGTGACCCGGGTCTGTCCGCCACAAGTGGTATCAGAGTCACAGATGGCCATTGTGGGGTGACTCGGGTTTGTCAACGCCAAGTGGCATCAGACAGCTACAGATGACCTTTGTGGGATGAATCGGGTCTGTCCACGACAGGTGGGATCAGAGAGTCACAGATGACCTTTGTGGGATGACTCGGGTCTGTCCACCACAAGTGGGACCAGACAGTCACAGATGACCTTTGTGAGATGACTCGGGTCTGTCCACCACAAGTGAGATCAGACAGTCACAGATGACCTTTGTGAGGTGACTCGGGTCTGTCCACCACAAGTGAGATCAGAGAGTCACAGATGGCCTTTGTGGGATGACTCGTGTCTGTCCACCACAAGTGGGATCAGACAGTCACATATGACCTTTGTGAGATGACTCGGGTCTGTCCACCACAAGTGAGATCAGAGAGTCACAGATGGCCTTTGTGAGGTGACTCGGGTCTGTCCACCACAAGTGAGATCAGACAGTCACAGATGACCTTTGTGGGATGACTCGTGTCTGTCCACCACAAGTGGGATCAGACAGTCACATATGACCTTTGTGAGATGACACGGGTCTGTCCACCACAAGTGGGACCAGACAGTCACAGATGACCTTTGTGGGGTGATTCGGGTCTGTCCACCACAAGTGGGATCAGACAGTCACATATGACCTTTGTGGGGTGATTCGGGTCTGTCCACCACAACTGAGATCAGACAGTCACAGATGGCCTTTGTGGGGTGAACCCACGAAATGTATTATTGTAGTAAACGCTAGGTGTGAGTAATACGTGAGCTATGCTGAAACAATGGTTCGCCCTTACATGGGAAGAACGACCTTTGTGTGTGACTCGGGTCTGTCCACCAGGTTTCTGGCGGACTTGGCGGCGTTTACCTGATATAAGAAGACGGGCGGCCAGCATGAGGTGGGTACGTGGTCAAATTCGCACATGACGTTCTAAAAACGTTACTTTCACTCGATTTCTTTTTACAGTGCATGAGGAGCATGTATTTTCGTCTCAGTGCCCTGTCGCCACTTTCTTATCATGCTTACTGCCAGGTCGGGAAACCTACACCGCTATTTATTGCTCGCTATCAAGGCCCGACTCACTGAGAGGGAAAGAGAGCGATCCCATCTACAGACCCCTGAAGTCTTTTGAGTTGATCGAGCCCTCGCATGCCTCTATTACGCGTCGACCCCTCATTGGGGAACATGTTTGAGAGTCACCGTCGCATTCTGTCCCTTCAGCCCGAAATTCAAGCCGACGAGAAAGCGATAGACGGCGAGGCTGTCGGGAAGAATAAATATCGCGCACTGAGACGAGACACAGATGCGCGGGAAATTCACACCGAGCAGACGACTTTTTGGCAGGCGCTGATGTCGCCAGTTTTGTCCCCGCCCCTGACGCTGTTTCGTGTCAGGCACAGCGCTGACGTATATAATCCTTACTGAATCACGAACGATGAAGTAGGCGAACCACAAAGTTGAGTTGTACTTAAAGACAGCAAGTTGTGGTAACATGTAATCTGTCACTCCCAAGTTACACGATATTGTAAGAATATCGGTACCAAAGAGATGCTGCCTGATATCCTGCAACTTCGAGTAAGCAAGCATAAATAAATACATACATAAATACAATAATATCTTAACAAAATACCAGTTAGTGATCATTAATGTCAAGTAACAATGATTTACCTGATCTGTGCCTTCGCGAGTACCCAGGCAATATGACTGTGTGGAAGACCAGGAAATCCAGAAGAACTGCTAGAGTAATCCATTTAGCCATGGTTGGATGTCAAAGTGAGTTATCCCGAGACGTATCTCTTATCCAACTCCATCGGCACGACCAGCTGACTTTACATCGACCGGCTGATCCGTCACGATCAGCAGCTCTCACGTACCCAGCAATGAATCTTCGTTTCCAAATGATGTTTAGGACTTTGACAGACAACTGGAAAATCCTGGGTTTTGTTTATCGTTCTTCAGGAAAGCTGGATAATAATGGCTACATGGTGAGAGCGATGCAGTGGACGACTGGCTGGTTTATAATCCTTTGTCTTGATAGCTTGTTACTTTTTGGGTACGCCCATCAGACACCGGGGGTCGCTGAGTCACGGCAAAAGTTTCCGTGAGATCTGGAAAGCATAAAACCCGTGAGAGCTTCTAAATGGCCGTCGATAAAGCAACACTAACCTCAGCTTGCGGACGGTATGAAAAATCTTCCTTTTGCCAGTTTTATTTCCGATATCAATGGTCGCCCGGACTGTCTAGGTCATTACTGGTGTCAAAGTTACCAGCAATGTATGTGCTTAAACTAAACAACGTTAATTCAATGCGTCAAGAAGAAAGTTTTTCTCGCCGTATAGCAGCGGAGCATTTCCTTCACAATGGGGGTTAAAGAGAAGATATAATCACAGTTTTCGGTAGGCATGTGATAAAATATCCTCGATACAGATACGAGATATTGAGACTAGACTGTGAGCGGGATGGGGACATCCATGATGGTCCAAAGATGTTAACGACGTATATATCTGAAGATTATTTACACCATACACCGCAATAATATACGCTTTTTTTTCATTTCAGTATCTCTCCCAGTTTGTACTATATATACACTATGTCGCTCAGTGTTATTTTGAGGAGGACCCGAGATGAGAGCACTTATACGAATAGTCTTTGTGACAGATATCAGCTATAATTAAGATAAATGAATGCTACACGTTCAGACAGTGTAATACTGCGTCCCAATTTTATATGCTATTTGTAGCAATAAGTTGCTTGATGCGTGTGTACAAGTTGTAAGTCATGAGAACCAGGCCATTCCAAGGCGGGCTGAGCAGGATTATGGGGCGCCAAACTGAACATAATAATTGTTAACGTCGGTGATTGCGCGCTAAACATATAAGACTAACTAATGTAAGAACGAAGGAACTAAATTATCCAAGCTTTAATCTGCATACGTCAAGGTTTCATTCCATTTTAACCTTAGTCATTGCTATGGTTGGTTATTCAGAACGCTTTAACCACTTTTAATCATGTCGCGTCAATGGGAGAAGAAAGGGAGAGTGAAGCCATGTCCCCGGGGGTAACCCCATATTCTTTACGAAGAAGACATGGGATCTTTATCCTGCGACCACACAGAAATGGCCACAGCAGGGCGCGAACCACCGATCCACGTGCCGTTAGGCTCTCGGGTGGCCAGAGCACGCAAGGCGAGCGCTCTAACCCACTGAGCTACCGGGCCGGCCCCTAATCATTGCTATGACTTTAAATACTATGGGGAGGATGGGCTGAGGTGTGTGTGTGAGAGTGGGGGGGGGGGGGGCGACTGACGTTAATTAAGGGGGGAGAAGTCCGTAATTGTTACGGTACGCCCTGACCACTTGAACAGGTGTATGGGTGTGGTACAGCTGTATGGGTGTGGTACAGCTGTATGGGTGTAGTACAGGTGTATGGGTGTGGTACAGGTGTATGGGTGTGGTACAGCTGTATGGGTGTGGTACAGGTGTATGGGTGTGGTACAGGTGTATGGGTCTGGTACAGGTGTATGGGTGTGGTACAGGTGTATGGGTGTGGTACAGCTGTATGGGTGTGGTACAGGTGTATGGGTGTGGTACAGGTGTATGGGTACGGTACAGCTGTATGGGTGTGGTACAGCTGTATGGGTGTGGTACAGGTGTATGGGTGTGGTACAGGTGTATGGGTGTGGTACAGGTGTATGGGTGTGGTACAGCTGTATGGGTGTGGTACAGCTGTATGGGTGTGGTACAGCTGTATGGGTGTGGTACAGGTGTATGGGTGTGGTACAGGTGTATGGGTATGGTACAGCTGTATGGGTGTGGTACAGCTGTATGGGTGTGGTACAGGTGTATGGGTGTGGTACAGGTGTATGGGTCTGGTACAGGTGTATGGGTGTGGTACAGGTGTATGGGTGTGGTACAGGTGTATGGGTGTGGTACAGCTGTATGGGTGTGGTACAGGTGTATGGGTGTGGTACAGGTGTATGGGTGTGGTACAGCTGTATGGGTGTGGTACAGCTGTATGGGTGTGGTACAGCTGTATGGGTGTGGTACAGCTGTATGGGTGTGGTACATGTGTATGGGTGTGGTACAGGTGTATGGGTGTGGTACAGGTGTATGGGTCTGGTACAGGTGTATGGGTGTGGTACAGCTGTATGGGTGTGGTACAGGTGTATGGGTATGGTACAGGTGTATGGGTCTGGTACAGGTGTATGGGTGTGGTACAGCTGTATGGGTGTGGTACAGGTGTATGGGTGTGGTACAGTTGTATGGGTGTGGTACAGCTGTATGGGTATGGTACAGGCGTATGGGCGTGGTACAGGTGTGTGGGTGTGGTACAGCTGTATGGGTGTAGTACAGGTGTATGGGTGTGGTACAGGTGTATGGGTGTGGTACAGCTGTATGGGTGTGGTACAGGTGTATGGGTGTGGTACAGGTGTATGGGTCTGGTACAGGTGTATGGGTGTGGTACAGGTGTATGGGTGTTGTACAGGTGTATGGGTGTGGTACAGCTGTATGGGTGTGGTACAGGTGTATGGGTGTGGTACAGGTGTATGGGTGTGGTACAGCTGTATGGGTGTGGTACAGCTGTATGGGTGTGGTACAGCTGTATGGGTGTGGTACAGGTGTATGGGTGTGGTACAGGTGTATGGGTGTGGTACAGGTGTATGGGTGTGGTACAGGTGTATGGGTGTGGTACAGCTGTATGGGTGTGGTACAGCTGTATGGGTGTGGTACAGCTGTATGGGTGTAGTACAGGTGTATGGGTGTGGTACAGCTGTATGGGTGTGGTAGAGCTGTATGGGTGTAGTACAGGTGTATGGGTGTGGTACAGCTGTATGGGTGTGGTACAGCTGTATGGGTGTAGTACAGGTGTATGGGTGTGGTACAGCTGTATGGGTGTGGTACAGGTGTATGGGTGTGGTACAGGTGTATGGGTGTGGTACAGGTGTATGGGTGTGGTACAGGTGTATGGGTGTGGTACAGGTGTATGGGTGTGGTACAGGTGTATGGGTGTGGTACAGCTGTATGGGTGTGGTACAGCTGTATGGGTGTGGTACAGATGTATGGGTGTGGTACAGGTGTATGGGTCTGGTACAGGTGTATGGGTGTGGTACAGCTCTATGGGTGTGGTACAGCTATATGGGTGTGGTACAGGTGTATGGGTGTGGTACAGGTGTATGGGTGTGGTACAGCTGTATGGGTGTGGTACAGGTGCATGTGTGTGGTACAGCTGTATGGGTGTGGTACAGCTGTATGGGTGTGGTACAGCTGTATGGGTGTGGTACAGGTGTATGGGTGTGGTACAGCTGTATGGGTGTGGTACAGCTGTATGGGTGTGGTACAGGTGTATGGGTGTGGTACAGGTGTATGGGTATGGTACAGCTGTATGGGTGTGGTACAGCTGTATGGGTGTGGTACAGCTGTATGGGTGTGGTACAGCTGTATGGGTGTGGTACAGGTGTATGGGTGTGGTACAGCTGTATGGGTGTGGTACAGCTGTATGGGTGTGGTACAGGTGTATGGGTGTGGTACAGCTGTATGGGTGTGGTACAGCTGTATGGGTGTGGTACAGCTGTATGGGTGTAGTACAGGTGTATGGGTGTGGTACAGGTGTATGGGTGTGGTACAGGTGTATGGGCGTGGTAGAGCTGTATGGGTGTGGTACAGCTGTATGGGTGTGGTACAGGTGTATGGGTGTGGTACAGCTGTATGGGTGTGGTACAGCTGTATGGGTGTGGTACAGGTGTATGGGTGTGGTACAGGTGTATGGGTGTGGTACAGCTGTATGGGTGTGGTACAGCTGTATGGGTGTGGTACAGGTGTATGGGTGTGGTACAGCTGTATGGGTGTGGTACAGCTGTATGGGTGTGGTACAGCTGTATGGGTGTGGTACAGCTGTATGGGTGTGGTACAGCTGTATGGGTGTGGTACAGCTGTATGGGTGTGGTACAGGTGTATGGGTGTGGTACAGCTGTATGGGTGTGGTACAGCTGTATGGGTGTGGTACAGGTGTATGGGTGTGGTACAGCTGTATGGGTGTGGTACAGCTGTATGGGTGTGGTACAGGTGTATGGGTGTGGTACAGCTGTATGGGTGTGGTACAGCTGTATGGGTGTAGTACAGCTGTATGGGTGTAGTACAGGTGTATGGGTGTGGTACAGCTGTATGGGTGTGGTACAGGTGTATGGGTGTGGTACAGCTGTATGGGTGTAGTACAGGTGTATGGGTGTGGTACAGGTGTATGGGCGTGGTAGAGCTGTATAGGTGTATTGGTATCCACACCTACTTACCATGTGTGTATTCTCAATGGTATCCACACCTACTTACCATGTGTGTATTCTCAATGGTATCCACACCTACTTACCATGTGTGTATTCTCAATGGTATCCACACCTACTTACCATGTGTGTGTATTTCCAATGGTATCCACATCTAGTTACCATGTGTGTATTCTCCATAGTATCCCCGCCTACTTACCATGTGTGTGTATTCCCAATGGTATCCACACCTACTTACCATGTGTGTATTCCCAATGGTATCCACACCTACTTACCATGTGTGTATTCTCAATGGTATCCACACCTACTTACCATGTGTGTATTCCCAATGGTATCCGCACCTACTTACCATGTGTGTATTCCCAATAGTATCCACACCTACTTACCATGTGTGTATTCCCAATGGTATCCACACCTACTTACCATGTGTGTATTCCCAATGATATCCACACCTACTTACCATGTGTGTATTCCCAATGATATCCACACCTACTTACCATGTGTGTATTCCCAATGGTATCCGCACCTACTTACCATGTGTGTATTCCCAATAGTATCCACACCTACTTACCATGTGTGTATTCCCAATGGTATCCACACCTACTTACCATGTGTGTATTCTCAATGGTATCCACACCTACTTACCATGTGTGTATTCCCAATGGTATCCACACCTACTTACCATGTGTGTATTCCCAATGATATCCACACCTACTTACCATGTGTGTATTCCCAATGGTATCCACACCTACTTACCATGTGTGTATTCCCAATGATATCCACACCTACTTACCATGTGTCTATTCTCAATAGTATCCACACCTACTTACCATGTGTCGAGCCTGAATTTGTATAAACAATTAAATTTCTACCATATTGTCATGTACACAACTGTTATGTATATACGTATGTCTGAGCAACTGATTTTAGTTTTGCAAAAGGAATTATCATTGGCAGTGTGCCTGTTTTCCAATTGTCAAAATCAAAATGTTTAAATTCATGGTATCCACATCTGCTTACAACGTGTCCTAAGATCATTTGAGTCCAGTCCTGTGTTGTAGCGCCCTCTCGGACCCTCTCCCGTCCGGTTATCCCGCCCCGATGGCCCCCGTGGACCCGTGGCGCTGACCCGCGGCGCTGACCCGCGGCGCTGATCGCCCTCCCCACTGCGCCGAGAGGCTTGACAATGCGGCAGTGGCTAGCAGGTGGGCGCAGCTATCCTGGTGCAAAGCGGCGACTAACAAGGCACGATTACCTCTTTGCAAATATCCAGTGGAGTGGTGGTTGGAGAGGCTTTCCGCCTCGGCGTGTCAATTAACGTCGGTCTGACTACCGAGTAGCGTGCGTTCTGCTGGAGGGTCGCGTGCTGTGTGACTGCCTGCCTGGGCCGGGCGGTGAGCGGCGGAGCGGCCACTCGCCGGCGGGCTCTGGTCGCGGCCTCCAGTCGCGGCCTCTAGTCTCGGCCCTGGCTTATCTGCGGCATTGCTGTGCGGGCCCTGGTTTCGCTGGCTTGGCTCTTCTCCGCTTCTTGTTCCGCCGCCAGTGTCTGCCCTTATCTCGGCCTGGTCTCGCTGGCTGGGGTCCGGTCTCGCTCAGTGGCTGGAGAATGCGTTGCGTTGAAGGGCTGCACGAGTGCCACCGTGCCTCGCGGCTGCAAACTGCTCCGCCCGGGTGAGGTACCTGCGGCAGCGCAGAGATATGGTGACGGGCGGGGCAAAGTGACGGGCGGCATGGCAGGGATATGGTGACGGGCGGGGCAAAGTGACGGGCGGCATGGCAGGGATATGGTGACGGGCGGGGCAAAGTGACGGGCGGCATGGCAGGGATATGGTGACGGGTGGGGCAAAGTGACGGGCGGCATGGCAGAGATATGGTCACGGGCGGGGCAAAGTGACGGGCGGCATGGCAGGGATATGGTGACGGGCGGGGCAAAGTGACGGGCGGCATGGCAGGGATATGGTGACGGGCGGGGCAAAGTGACGGGCGGCATAGCAGAGATATGGTGACGGGCGGGGCAAAGTGACGGGCGGCATGGCAGGGATATGGTGACGGGTGGGGCAAAGTGACGGGCGGCATGGCAGGGATATGGTGACGGGCGGGGCAAAGTGACGGGCGGCAAGGCAGGTATATGGTGAAGGGTGGGGCAAAGTAACGGGCGGCATGGCAGGGATATGGTGACGGGCGGGGCAAAGTGACGGGCGGCATGGCAGGGATATGGTGACGGACGGGGCAAAGTGACGGGCGGCAGCGCAGAGATATGGTGACGGGCGGCGAAAAGTGACGGGCGGCATGGCAGGGATATGGTGACGGGCGGGGCAAAGTGACGGGCGGCATGGCAGGGATATGGTGACGGGCGGGGCAAAGTGACGGGCGGCATGGCAGGGATATGGTGACGGATGGGGCAAAGTGACGGGCGGCATGGCAGGGATATGGTGACGGGCGGGGCAAAGTGGCGGGTGGCATGGCAGGGATATGGTGACGGGTGAGGCAAAGTGACGGGTGGCATGGCAGGGATATGGTGACGGGTGGGGTGAAGTGACGGGCGGTATGGCAGGGATATGGTGACGGGTGGGGTGAAGTGACGGGCGGTATGGCAGGGATATGGTGACGGGTGGGGTGAAGTGACGGGCGGTATGGCAGGGATATGGTGACGGGTGGGGTGAAGTGACGGGCGGCATGGCAGGGATATGGTGACGGGTGGGGTGAAGTGACGGGTGGCATGGCAGGGATATGGTGACGGGTGGGGTGAAGTGACGGGCGGCATGGCAGGGATATGGTGACGGGTGGGGTGAAGTGACGGGTGGCATGGCAGGGATATAGTGACGGGCGCGGCAAAGTGACGGGCGGCATGGTAGGGATATGGTGACGGGTGGGGTGAAGTGACGGGCGGTATGGCAGGGATATGACGACGGGTGGGGTGAAGTGACGGGCGGCATGGCAGGGATATGGTGACGGGCGGGGCAAAGTGACGGGCGGCATGGCAGGGATATGGTGACGGGCGGGGCAAAGTGACGGGCGGCATGGCAGGGATATGGTGACGGGTGGGGCAAAATGACGGGGGGCATGGCAGGGATATGGTGACGGGCGGGGCAAAGTGGGGGGTGGCATGGCAGGGATATGGTGACGGGTGAGGCAAAGTGACGGGTGGCATGGCAGGGATATGGTGACGGGTGGGGTGAAGTGACGGGTGGCATGGCAGGGATATAGTGACGGGTGGGGTGAAGTGACGGGCGGCATGGCAGGGATATGGTGACGGGTGGGGTGAAATGACGGGTGGCATGGCAGGGATATAGTGACGGGCGGGGCAAAGTGACGGGCGGCATGGCAGGGATATGGTGACGGGTGGGGTGAAGTGACGGGCGGTATGGCAGGGATATGACGACGGGTGGGGTGAAGTGACGGGCGGCATAGCAGGGATATGGTGACGGGTGGGGCAAAGTGACGGGCGGCATGGCAGGGATATGGTGACGGGTGGGGTGAAGTGACGGGCGGCATGGCAGAGATATGACGACGGGTGGGGCAAAGTGACGGGCGGCATGGCAGGGATATGGTGCCGGGTGGGGCAAAGTGACGGGCGGCATGGCAGGGATATAGTGACGGGTGGGGTGAAGTGACGGGCGGCATAGCAGGGATATGGTGACGGGTGGGGTGGAGTGACGGGCAGTATGGCAGGGATATGGTGACGGGTGGGGTGAAGTGACGGGCGGCATAGCAGGGATATGGTGACGGGTTGGGCAAAGTGACGGGCGGCATAGCAGGGATATGGTGACGGGTGGGGCAAACTGACGGGTGGCATGGCAGGGATATGGTGACGGGCGGGGCAAAGTGACGGGCGGCATGGCAGGGATATGACGACGGGTGGGGCAAAGTGACGGGCGGCATGGCAGGGATATGACGGCGGGTGGGGCAAAGTGACGGGCGGCATGGCAGGGATATGGTGACGGGTGGGGCAAAGTGACGGGCGGCATAGCAGGGATATGGTGACGGGTGGGGCAAACTGACGGGCGGCATAGCAGGGATATGGTGACGGGTGGGGCAAAGTGACGGGCGGCATAGCAGGGATATGGTGACGGGTGGGGCAAACTGACGGGCGGCATGGCAGGGATATGGTGACGGGTGGGGTGAAGTGACGGGCGGCATAGCAGGGATATGGTGACGGGTGGGGCAAAGTGACGGGCGGCATAGCAGGGATATAGTGACGGGTGGGGCAAACTGACGGGCGGCATAGCAGGGATATGGTGACGGGTGGGGTGAAGTGACGGGCGGTATGGCAGGGATATGGTGACGGGTGGGGTGAAGTGACGGGCGGCATAGCAGGGATATGGTGACGGGTGGGGCAAAGTGACGGGCGGCATAGCAGGGATATGGTGACGGGTGGGGCAAACTGACGGGCGGCATAGCAGGGATATGGTGACGGGTTGGGTGAAGTGACGGGCGGTATGGCAGGGATATGGTGACGGGTGGGGTGAAGTGACGGGCGGCATGGCAGAGATATGGTGACGGGTGGGGTGAAGTGACGGGCGGCATAGCAGGGATATGGTGACGGGCGGCATGGCAGGGATATGGTGACAGGTGGGGTGAAATGACGGGCGGGATGGCAGGGATATGGTGACGGGTGCGGCGAAGTGACGGGCGGCATGGCAGGGATATGGTGACGGGCATGCTAAAGTGACGGGCGGGCTAAAGTGACGGGCGGGATGGCAGGAACATGGTGGCGGACTGTCCTCGGCCGCTGGGTGAGGAGGGTCGGACGTCAGATTGTCCTCGGCCGCTGGGTGAGGCGGGTCGCACGGCGGACTGTCCTCGGCCGCTGGGTGAGGAGGGTCGGACGTCAGATTGTCCTCGGCCGCTGGGTGAAGCGGGTCGGACGTCGGACTGTCCGCGGCTGCTGGTTGAGGGGGGTCGGACGTCGGACTGTCCTCAGCCGCTGTATGAGGCGGGTCGGACGTCGGACTGTCCGCGGCCGCTGGGTGAGGAGGTCACACGTCGGACTGTCCTCAGCCGCTTGGTGAGGCGGGTCGGACGTCGGACTGTCCTCAGCCGCTTGGTGAGGCGGGTCGAACGTCGGTCTGTCCTCGGCCGCTGGGTGAGGAGGTCGCACGGCGGACTGTCCGCGGCCGCTGGGTGAGGAGGTCACACGTCGGACTGTCATGTAAGTGACAATGTTGAGCTTCCATAGGGTGTTTGGGTGGGGCAGTTCAATCTCATATTGCAAACAAAGAACTAGCCCGAAGAAACACAAAAGAGAGCAATGCTAAACTTGGAAAGGGGGGGGGGGGGGTGGATTCAACAAACCTGAAGACATCCCATTTTTGCGCTACCATTGTATCAGTAAATAACAAGCAAACATGGCATTACTGATGGCTATACATATCGAAAATAAAGGACGTGTTTGCGTTATGATGTTGGCTGTCCGATACATTTCTATACTAACTAGAAATTGTGAAGCATAGCTTGAGAGGGAAGACGAAAATCGGGGGATAGGTGCAACTGACCATGAGCCGATAACTATGAAAGGTCACAGATAAAGTTCAGGGGCCATATTCATAATCCCGCTTATAACATAGCTGGAAGATAGCGAGAACGTATGAATCTCCAAAAAGTCTATAAAGAATACTCTAAAACAAACCGCGGACATCCACCCAATATTACCCAATGTGGACCTGTTTCTGTTGTGGTTTCTGTATTCGGTTGGCTCGCAAGGTTATAATAAATTCCAAATTTATTCCAGTGGGTTATTAGTAACACTCGTATCTGAGATTCACAGACACAAACAGGAAGTTTTACCTGGTAGACCATTAAGGGATTAATGTTTACTTTAAAACTTGAGTGCATTATGAATGTAGGGTACGTTATGCTACATAACTCTCTTAAAGAAATATGTTACTCATAAGCATGACATCGGTATCTACATTCTTAATTTAGATTACAGATCAAGGCGAACCGGTACTTTAATGTGACGACTAGATCTCCTGACTGGTGGTTGTGGATTTGTATCAGTCACTGGCACAGGCGGTGTGGTTGGTTCATCGCTGCAGTAGCGGGGCCGGGCAGGCATGTCCTCCTCCTCGGGGTTGAACACTTCTCTGGTCTTCCTGATGTGGAGGCGGTTTCGGCGGTAGGTGCCATTCCCTGTGTCCACATAATAAGACCTAGGGGCCTCTGCGGTGGCGGTCAGCTTGCCTGGGTTCCACACCTTGGTATGTGGGTTGAACAATCGCACGTGCTCCTGCGCGGGACAGAGTGGAGGCAAAGTCTTAGCACCATGGTCGTAGTATGCTTTGCTGATGTCATGTTGGCGCTGCAGGTTGTCATTGAATCGCTGAGGTGCTCCGGCTGATACCACAGGCACATTGGATCTGTATTTCCTGCTGTTGAGTATCTCACAGGGTGCAGGTGTTTGGTGATTCACAGGAGTTGTACGCAGACATAGCATGGCGAGATGGGGATCGGACCCAGACTCTCGAGCCTTGGTGAAGAGCTGCTTTAAGGTCTGCACCATCCTCTCGATGAATCCATTCGATTGAGGATACAGCGGTGATGAGGTTATGTGATCGAAACCCCAAGTGATGGCGAAGTTGCGGAATTCCTCGGCTGAGAACTGAGGCCCGTTGTCGCTCATCAGTCGCTCTGGGATGCTATGCTCCTCAAATATCCCCTTTAAGTGTGCGATAATAGAGCGGGATGTAGTGCTGTGAAGTTTCCTCACTACTGGGAACTTGCTGTAGCTGTCAGGAACAAGGAGGTAATTGGTTTGTTCCCAGTAGAACAAGTCCGTAGCCAGTGTGTGCCATTGATGGGGTGGCACATCCATTGGCATCAGTGGCTCCTTGCTTTTTGCCAGAGCGCCTGGAAGTTGGGGGTTCGAACCCGACTTTTTCAATTGTTAAGCTATCGCTCTCCAGTATTTAACACAGGCTGGGGCATAACTTAGGACCTTATATTTAAAATTTCACTAAAATCAGACCAGCGGTTATCACGTAACAGGTCATTTCAAGTTAAAATTAACGAAATTCACGGCGCCCTCAATATTGACCGTACAAAGTTCAAAATGGTATAGGACACTGTGGAATTATATTGCCCGTCAGGAAAAGGTTAGGGTTAGGGTGAAAAGACTATCTTTCAGCTATAATGTGAGACCCTACTATATCAGCTATGATTTTCAATTTCATACTCACGATTAACGAAAAGGGATTCAAGCCTGCGCGGGTCTAAGCTCGGAGTGTGGAACGGTATATTATTACGAGTTGGTGGGCATGTTAACTAGTACAATAGCGTTACATCTGAAGGCCTCTAAAATGCCGTATTCTGACCCAAACCGCCCTGCTGCCCATGCAATCGACAATCGTTGCCATGGCGACGCTGCATAGAACAATGAAATATGACGTCACGCACAAAAGAATTGTAGTTATAGCTTTAAATAGCCCGCTTCCATGACTAGTTGCCTAGTTGCACATGCTATGTTTCTTGGCAACATATATATGGTATAAAAAGGCGACTGGCCAACTATATGTGGAAAGGCTTGCGATTTGCGGACAGTCAGTCCCAAAATGCTTTACTTTGGTCGTTGCATGCGGAAATTAAACCAAAGAAGCAGAGACAAGTCAACGCCTTTAATTTAAATTCAACTCGTAATAATAGTAATAGCGCGAGTTTTGCTTGGCGTTAGGCATTTTATTGGCCCTTCATCAAGCTGTAGCAGCCCTTCATTTTCATTATCTGCCCTCGGCCTTGCGGCCTCGGGCCGATAATGAAAATTGGCGGGCTGCTACAGCTTGATGTCGGGCCAATAAAATTGCCTAACGCCCCGCAAACTCGCGCTATTGTCATATTCACCTTGGCTTTGGGACGTATACGACCTATGATCTAGCTAAAACGACTTGCGTGTCACTGTAAAGGTTCGCGTTCTGTGCATCAACCAAAAATTGTGCCTAGTGAATTAATGTGATGTCCCGCTTTCCATAGCTGGCTGGGTGCCCTACATATATTCTGTGTCACGGACCTACGGCCAGCCTGGGCGTAGTGTTAGACTACTACTGTGGCCCATAGGTACAACGGTTGCGCTGAGGGTATTTGTTCGCTCCGCGCAGTGAAACGGCTCCGCGCGGTAAATTTCTCCGCTCCGCGCGGTATATCCTCGAAATATACCGAGCGGAGCGGAGAAATAAACTGCGCGGAGCGGAGAAATAATGAACTGCGCGGAGCGGAGAAATGAACTGCGCGGAGCGGAGACTCGATCAGATCCGCGTGACTACAGTTCATTATTTACATACTACTGTACATATCCTCCCGTTCAGCAAAGATACCCTCAGCGCAACCGTTTCACCGCGCAGAGCGAAGAAATACCCTCAGCGCAACCGTTGTACCTATGGGCCACTGTAGACTACCCTACATAAACACTGCCGCTGACGACAGAGCTACATTTCTGGAGTTGGGAGAGGCGCAGTGAGCACTGTGTAGTGAGACACGCCAGCGACTAGTTGACATAAGCTCTGACTGCATACTCAGAGTACATCTGCGCGACACTCGACCAAAGGCAGATTAGCTTGTTGGTCAAAGAGTCCGGAAATCTAAGAAAGAGACATTGATTTCGAGAACAACGGCCAATATAGATCAGGGAAGTGCCTCTGCCCGGCATGTATAACAACACGGTAAGGCAGGCCATTGCTCTATAAATAGGACATGAACTGTAGTCACGCGCCTCTGAGTCACGTCTTGTGACATATCCTGGTTGACGCGGGGTGTCACCACCCAACCCGTGATCGTCGACTCGCTAAGCTTAGACTGTTTCATTTAATTTAATGTTATAGCGGGTTACTTATACTTTATGGCCATTTTTTACTTTCATTATGATATTTGAAAAATATTAGAAAAATGTTCTGGGCACATTCTTTAGCTATGTAACTGTTAGCGTGATGAGAAATAAATGTGTCATCACCTATGAAAAATGCTGTAATGTGCATATTTTAATGTACACTTTTCCACATATATTTTAGCCAAAGAAACGCACTTAAATTACTCATACAGCAATAATTTCATTAGGAAACTGAAATTGTTTTTGACTGCATGGAAATGATATATTTATATTTCTTAACATGTAAGTGTAACTAGTGGGATGATAAGAAGTAGCACAGCATATGGGAACTAGCGGGGGGCGGCAGGGGGCGTGTGGGTGAGATTGGGTAGTAAATATCCACCAGGACAAGAAAGAAGTTTGAGCAGGTTCAGGAGAAAGAACATTTAGAGGATTCGAGTATTTATCGCCAGTATATTTATGAATGGTTTATGTATCTTTTTATGCAAGTTGTTAAGCAAGTTTTCCCAGAAGTTTTAAAGGATAATGATGAGCATTTTGACCCTATTTTTAAGTGTATAAATACAGTTGCTTTCATTATCGCTCATTGGTCAGTTTAGCGGGTAGCATCACTGGAGTTAGCGTCTCTAGTTTGAGGGTATAAAAGGCCCTGAATCACAGCCAGAAAGTCAGTTGGAGTTTGGGGGACAGCGCAGCATCAGAACACCTCTAACTCTCTCTCAGCGCAACATCCCTGCACCTCTCTCTCCTCTTAGCACAGCATCAGCGCACCTCTTTACCTTTTCTTCATAGTGCAGCATCTGCGCACCCCTTTACCCTCTCCCCTCAGTGCAGCATCCGCACACCTCTTTACCCTCTCCCCTTAGCGCAGCATCCGCGCACCTCTTTACTCTCTCCCCTTAGCGCAGCATCCATACACCTCTTTACCCTCTCCCCTTAGCGCAGCATCCATGCACCTCTTTACCCTCCCCCCTTAGCACAGCATCCGCGCACCTCTTTACCCTCTCCCCTTAGCGCAGCATCCGCGCACCTCTTTACCCTCTCCCCTTAGCGCAGCATCCGCGCACCTCTTTATCTTCTCCTCCTAGCACAGCATGCGAGCACCTCTTTACCCTCTCTCCTTAGCACAGCATCCGCACACCTCTTTACTCTTTTATTTGAGTCTTTGCTATTTTGTTTTATAAGTATTTATGTAGTAACAGGAAGGTAAAGTGTGTGAATAAACTTGTCTTGGAGGTCTAGGTCAGAGAGCTGTATTTTGGAGAAATATTGAGAAGAATCAGCAGTAGTATGTAAAGAATGAGCTTGGGGATAAGAGAAATACTGTGATAGATTGATGTGACCAGGCAACGGGAGGATATATTGAATGTGAAGAGAGAATTTATGCAGCATGTACAGTGATACCTCAGTTTAATGGTGGTTCTTTGTAATATAGTTACCAGTATTTACCGAGCGGCTTTTGCCTACCACAAATGTACCAAGTATTCCTGTGCCTACTGTCAAAGTACCAAGTACTCCTGTGCCTACTGTCAATGTACCAAGTACTCCTGTGCCTACTGTCAATGTACCAAGTACTCCTGTGCCTACCACCAATGTACCAAACCAAGTACTCCTGTGCCTACCATCAATGTACCAAGTACTCCTGTGCCTACCACCAATGTACCAAGTAATCCTGTGCCTACCATCAATGTACCAAGTACTCGTGTGCCTACCACCAATGTACCAAGTACTCCTGTGCCTACCATCAATGTACCAAGTACTCCTGTGCCTACCACCAATGTTCCAAGTACTCCTATGCCTACCCCCTACCACCAATGTTCCAAGTACTCCTGTGCCTACCAACAATGTACCAAGTACTCCTGTGCCTACCATCAATGTATCAAGTTCGCCTGTGTCCACGACCAATGTACCAAGTACTCCTGTGCCTACCACCAATGTTCCAAGTATTCCTATGCCTACCACCAATGTTTCAAGTACTCCTGTGCCTACCACCAATGTTTCAAGTACTCCTGTGCCTACCAACAATGTACCAAGTACTCCTGTGCCTACCATCAATGTATCAAGTACTCCTGTGTCTACCACCAATGTTCCAAGTACTCCTGTGCCTACCAACAATGTACCAAGTACTCCTGTGTCTACCATCAATGTATCAAGTACTCCTGTGCCTACCACCAATGTACCAAGTACTCCTGTGCCTACCACCAATGTTCCAAGTATTCCTATGCCTACCACCAATGTTTCAAGTACTCCTGTGCCTACCACCAATGTACCAAGTACTCCTGTGCCTACCAGCAATGTTTCAAGTACTCCTGTGCCTACCATCAATGTATCAAGTTTGCCTGTGTCCACCACCAATGTTCCAAGTATTCCTATGCCTACCACCAATGTTCCAAGTACTCCTGTGCCTACCACCAATGTTCCAAGTACTACTGCGCCTACCAACACTGTACCAAATACCCCTATGCCTACCACCAATGTATCCATAGCCAAGACGTCATTTTGTAGTATTCCGGTTAATAGTTTATTAGTTTCATTAATGTTTAGGTAATCCGTGCGTTGGGAACACGTCGAGAGGAAACCCCCAGAGGATGCCGCAGGTCTCCTAAAAACCTCGCGCGTTACCAAAACGTGACAGTTCCGATTTTATACTTTGGAAAGGGAAGGCCGGCAGCTCCCCTATTCGGAGATGCCCCACTCATATATAATACGTCAGTTCCTCCCTCGCCTAAACCGCAGAAACGAACCTGGCAGTGAGAAGGACGATTTATATACAGATATTTCTCGGTTCCCTGTAACCATCAGATTGCGGCGGAGAAATACCACAATTGTCGTAATAGAGTTGGTAGAGAGATGACATGCCACACCACCAATGTACCGAATGCATTGGTGGTAGACACAGGAGTACTTGGTACGTTGGTAGGAGGGACACTGGTGCTTCGCACATTAGTGGTGTTGGTGGATGAGGTGTGTAGGAGGCATGGAATCACACCGCTCACAAACCATCCTTATTAACAGGTTAATAGAAGCGGTAGACATGACTTTGTTTCTTCTGGTTCTGACAGGCTTACCCCGGCGGCGGCTACCAGCACCCCCCGGCGTACGGGGGCGCCACACCTGCCGGTAAGTCATTGCCTCTCAATCAGATTGCCCGAAAACAATTTCACAACAGCATTTGCAATCAGTATCGAGATCGGTTTATAGTTCTTCAGTCATTCGATCTGCAAGTTGAACAAATCTTGGAAACTTATTGCCCCCAAAGGGCATAAAATTATTGATAAATTCTAAGTACCATAATCCTTATATATCATGTCCTGATATATCACACAAACTACTAAAATATGTATCCTCATATGCCTAATCTCCCTCATGTGATACCTCTCATTCACTCACTCCCCCTCACCTCCCTCGTGTGACACCCCACTCACTCACCCTTCCTCACCTCCCTCTTGTGACACCCCACTCACTCACCCCTCCTCACCTCCCTCGTGTGATATACTTCTTACAGGCATGGCCCAGCAGATGGCGCCACCGGAAGAACATTGTTTTTTCATTCGGAGCGCAATGAACGACTTGGTAGCCAGCGTCAAGGACGGCAGCACGTCGCCCGGGGCAACCATCGTCATGATGCCACAAAAACAAGGCTGGAAGGACGATCAACTCTGGTACGAAGACCCGATGACCGGAAGCATCAGGATCCGGCTCAACACCTTCTGTCTGGACGTCACAGGTGAGACAGCATCAGGATCCGGGTCTTCACGTTCTGTCTGTACGTCACAGGTGAGACAGCATCAGGATCCGGGTCATCACGTTCTGTCCTGACGTCACAGGTGAGACAGCATCAGGATCAGAGTCATCACGTTGTGTCTGGACGTAACAGGTGAGACATCATCAGGATCAGGGTCATCACGTTCTGTCTGGACGTCACTGGTGAGACAGTATCAGGATCAGGGACTTTACGTTCTGTCTGGACGTCACAGGTGAGACCGCATCAATTTCGGGTCATCACATTCTGTCTTGACGTCACAGGTGAGACAGCATCAGGATCCGGGTCATCACGTTCTGTCTTGACGTCACAGGTGAGACAGCATCAGGATCCGGGTCATCAAGTTCTGTCTGTACGTCACAGGTGAGACAGCATCAGGATCCGGGTCATCAAGTTCTGTCTGGACGTCACAGGTGAGGCAGCATCAGGATCCGGGTCTTTACGTTCTGTCTTAACGTCACAGATGAGACAGCATCAGGATCCGGGTCTTCACGTTTTATCTTGACGTCACAGGTGAGACAGCATCAGGATCAGGGACTTTACGTTCTGTCTGGACGTCACTGGTGAGACAGCATCAGGATCAGGGACTTTACGTTCTGTCTGGACGTCACAGATGAGACAGCATCAGTTTCGGGTCTTCACGTTTTGTCTTGACGTCATAGGTGAGACAGCATCAGGATCAGGGTCATCACGTTCTGTCTGGACGTCACTGGTGAGATAGCATCAGGATCAGGGACTTTACGTTCTGTCTGGACGCCACAGGTGAGACAGCATCAGTTTCGGATCTTCACGGTTTGTCTTGACGTCATAGGTGAGACAGCATCAGGATCAGGGTCATCACGTTCTGTCTGGACGTCACTGGTAAGACAGCATCAGGATCAGGGACTTTACGTTCTGTCTGGACGTCACAGGTGAGACGGCATCAGTTTCGGGTCTTCACGATTTGTCTTGACGTCATAGGTGAGACAGCATCAGGATCCGGGTCTTTACGTTCTGTCTGGACGTCACAGGTGAGACAGCATCAGGATCCCGGTCATCACGTACTGTCTGGACGTCACAGGTGAGACCGCATCAGGATCCGGGTATTTACGTTTTGTCTTGACGTCACAGGTGAGACAGCATCAGGATCCGGGTCTTCACGTTCTGTCTGTACGTCACAGGTGAGACAGCATCAGGATCCGGGTCATCACGTTCTGTCTGGACGTCACAGGTGAGACAGCATCAGGATCCCGGTCATCACGTACTGTCTGGACGTCACAGGTGAGACAGCATCAGGATCCGGGTCTTTACGTTCTGTCTTGTCCGGGTCATCATGATCTGTCTGAACGTCACAGGTGAGACAGCATCAGGATCCGGGTCTTTATGTTCTGTCTGGATGTCACAGGTGAGACAGCATCAGGATTAGGGTTATCACGTTCTGTCTGGACGTCACAGGTGAGACAGCATCAGGATCCCGGTCATCACGTACTGTCTGGACGTCACAGGTGAGACCGCATCAGGATCCGGGTATTTACGTTTTGTCTTGACGTCACAGGTGAGACAGCATCAGGATCCGGGTCTTCACGTTCTGTCTGTACGTCACAGGTGAGACAGCATCAGGATCCGGGTCATCACGTTCTGTCTGGACGTCACAGGTGAGACAGCATCAGGATCCCGGTCATCACGTACTGTCTGGACGTCACAGGTGAGACCGCATCAGGATCCGGGTATTTACGTTTTGTCTTGACGTCACAGGTGAGACAGCATCAGGATCCGGGTCTTCACGTTCTGTCTGTACGTCACAGGTGAGACAGCATCAGGATCCGGGTCATCACGTTCTGTCTGGACGTCACAGGTGAGACAGCATCAGGATCCCGGTCATCACGTACTGTCTGGACGTCACAGGTGAGACAGCATCAGGATCCGGGTCTTTACGTTCTGTCTTGTCCGGGTCATCATGATCTGTCTGAACGTCACAGGTGAGACCGCATCAGGATCCGGGTATTTACGTTTTGTCTTGACGTCACAGGTGAGACAGCATCAGGATCAGGGTCTTTACGTTCTGTCTGGACGTCACAGGTGAGACAGCATCAGGATCCCGGTCATCACGTACTGTCTGGACGTCACAGGTGAGACCGCATCAGGATCCGGGTATTTACGTTTTGTCTTGACGTCACAGGTGAGACAGCATCAGGATCCGGGTCTTCACGTTCTGTCTGTACGTCACAGGTGAGACAGCATCAGGATCCGGGTCATCACGTTCTGTCTGGACGTCACAGGTGAGACAGCATCAGGATCCCGGTCATCACGTACTGTCTGGACGTCACAGGTGAGACAGCATCAGAATCCGGGTGATCACGTTCTGTCTGGACGTCACAGGTGAGACAGCATCAGGATCCCGGTCATCACGTACTGTCTGGACGTCACAGGTGAGACAGCATCAGGATCCGGGTCTTTACGTTCTTTCTTGTCCGGGTCATCATGATCTGTCTGAACGTCACAGGTGAGACAGCATCAGGATCCGGGTCTTTATGTTCTGTCTGGATGTCACAGGTGAGACAGCATCAGGATTAGGGTTATCACGTTCTTTCTGGACGTCATAGGGGAGACAGCATCAGGATCCGGGTTATCACGTTCTGTCTGGACGTCACAGATGAGACAGCATCAGGATCAGGTTTATCACGTTCTGTCTGGACGTCACAGGTGAGACAACATCAGGATTCGGGTCTTTATGTTCTGTCTGGACGTCACAGGTGAGACAGCATCAGGATCCGGGTCATCACATTCTGTCTTGACGTCACAGGTGAGACATCATCAGGATCCGGGTCTTCACGTTGTGTCTGGACGTCACAGGTTAGACAGCATCAGGATCCGGGTGATCACGTTCTGTCTGGACGTCACAGATGAGACAGCATCAGGATCCCGGTCATCACATTCTGTCTTGACGTCACAGGTGAGACATCATCAGGATCCGGGTCTTCACGTTGTGTCTGGACGTCACAGGTTAGACAGCATCCAGCATCAGGATCCGGGTCTTCACGTTCTGTCTGGACGTCACGGGTGAGACAGCATCAGGTTCCGGGTCTTCACGTACTGGCTTGACGTCACAGGTTAGACAGCATCAGGATCCTTATCTTCACGTTCTGTCTGGACGTCACAGGTGAGACAGCATCGGGATCCGGGTGATCACGTTCTGTCTGGACGTCATAGGTGAGACAGCATCAGGATCCGGGTTATCATGTTCTGTCTGAACATCACAGGTGAGACAGCATCAGGATCCGGGTCTTCACGTTCTGTCTGGACGTCACAGGTGAGACAGCGTCAGGTTCCGGGTCTTCACGTACTGGCTTGACGTCACAGGTGAGACAGCATCAGGATCCGGGTCTTCACGTTCTGTCTGGACGTCACAGGTGAGACAGCATCAGAATCCGGGTGATCACGTTCTGTCTGGACGTCACAGGTGAGACAGCATCAGGATCAGGGTTATCACGTTCTGTCTGGACGTCACAGGTGAGACAGCATCAGGATCTAGTGATCACGTTCTGTCTGGACGTCACAGGTGAGACAGCATCAGAATTCGGGTCTTCACGTTCTGTCTGGACGTCACAGGTGAGACAGCATCAGGATCTAGTGATCATGTTCTGTCTGGACGTCACAGGTGAGACAGCATCAGGATTCGGGTCTTCACGTACTTTCTGGACGTCACAGGTGAGACAGCATCAGGGTCAGGGTGATCACGTTCTGTCTGGACGTCACAGGTGAGACAGCATCAGGATCCAGCCCAACTTTTGCTCCTGATTTGACATCCTTCTGTTTTAGGTGAAAGAGACATTTTAATTTCGTAACAGTCGTCTAGTAATGTGGTGATGTTTATTTTGGCTGTAGGTCAGTCCAGCGTGGTGGTTAAGCCGTTTACCCCTGGCAGCCCCAATCAGCAGTGGAAGAAGCAGGGGGAGGGGGTACGTATGGGCCACGATCCCACCAAGGTGCTGGACGTGGCGGAAGCCAACCGTTCCATCGGCGCCAAGCTCTGCGCCTGGCGCTACAATGGAGGCAGCAATCAGCGCTGGACGTTCCCCCACCCCAAGGTGACCGGTCAGCACGCCCCGGCACCCCTGCCAGATTATGCTCCACCCCCTTACGGGGCGACCTTTCCTGCTGGAGCCGCTCAGCCTCCCCATGCGGCACCCTGGCAACCTCCAACAGTGTGTCCACCCGGCCCAGGCTACCCGACCGGGGTGGTACCCCCTCCAGGAGCAGCGTACCCCCCCGCCCCGGGCTACCCCGCAGGAATGGCACCCCCTGCAGGTGCAGCTTACCCCCCCGCCCCGGGCTACCCCGCAGGAATGGCACCCCCTGCAGGTGCAGCTTACCCCCCCGCCCCGGGCTACCCCGCAGGAATGGCACCCCCTGCAGGTGCAGCTTACCCCCCCGCCCCGGGCTACCCCGCCGGGGTGGCTCCTCCTGCCGGCGCTGCGGGACACAAGGCTCATAAACATCACAAGGGACACCAGCATGGCAGGTAAAGGAGCTTGCAAGACCTGTGGTTGCCTGCCACTGCAGGACCACCCCTGGGAAGGATAAACGGCATAAAACCCCACTGCACAGACCTCCACAGAATATGAATCCGCAATATAAAACCGCACGGACTAAAATCCCACGGCACAAAACTCAATGGAATAAAACTCCGCTGAATAAAAGTCCATTGGACAAAACACCATGGAATAAACGCCGCATCGAAGAGTAAAAGCTCAAAACGAACTTTGAGACCATGCAACCCCACAAGATAACACCCCATGGAATAAAGACTATATAGTCCATGAGAAGTCTTGCGAGAGGCCGACTCCCTAAGCATTTGATCTATACAATGTGCAAAAAGGTGAACCTAACGTTTGCGCTTAAGCCAGCCTGGCCTCTAACGCTGCTTTACCGATACGTATAACATCCAAGTGTAGCCTCCAAATTACAGAATTTTTCCGTCCTGTCTGTAGCTCACTATATAATTTAGAAGTGACCGCTAGCCACGATTTGGCCGCGTAGCCAGGCGGCAGCCCTTCATGGAGGTGTGTCCGCGATTGACAAATTAGGAGGCGATACTCAAATTATATTCAAACCGGGAATGACGCATACTGTGTGAGCGAAACAACAGCGCGGTGATCATCGCTAATATAAATAGCTGCGATTCACCGAGACCATGTTCGCAAGACGTATATCAATTTGTTTGGATGCTATTTTCCATGAAACACTAAGATCATGGTCTACTGCGCGGCTTGGAATTCCCGCCATTCATCCGTAAATTGCGGCCCTGATCTCTCGTTTCACGCGATTTCCCTGAAGGGAGCCTCCACTGGGATAAGTTCCCTCCGCGGGATAATTTTTAGTTATAATGTAAGGCGACGCCACATGAAGGGTCACAATATACGTCACTTGCTCCGGCAAAATGGCGCGCTGCTCAACATTGATGGGGGCGGGTTGCCTTAAGTTTTGTCTTCTTACCAGTCGGCCGAAATGAAGCGTTAACGTACACTCGCCAAATTAATTTTAAGATCTAAGATTAAGTTGGACACCCACTTTAACAACTTACCCTTATTTTGATAACCGCTAATGAGACCGTGGCACCCCTAACGGCTTATCTTACTTCGAATGTGTAAAAGCAGGCGTTGCAGCGGTGTCTCACCTATAGGATGTCTCACCTATAGGATGTCTCACCTATAGGATGAAGACCGACGATGGATTTATGGAAGTTTTTCTCTCCCGTGTGAAGTCTTCACCGTGGTTTTTAATTTGGGAAATTCTTTTCCATAACATCTTTAACCCGCAGACTTTATAGTCGATAACATTTATCGAATATCTTTAGATCGCCGGCTTCATTTCCAATAGAAAGTAAGCCACCAAATCCTAACTCTAAACAAATAGTTAAACCTATGTAGAATCATAACTAGCCCTGACTGCCCCTTTTGTGACGACTCAGTGGAGACAATATGTCATTGTGTCACCAGGTGCCAGCATTTTACTCGGACGAAAGGGCTCTTTAGAAAATTATTCAATTCTCTTAGCTCCTTTTCGTTATTCCGTACATATACCATGCGCGACCCGCCCAAAATGTTATTACGTACCTTGGAGTGACTCTCCTGGAAAATGAAAGTTGGGTGCCGTGTTTAACAACACTTTACATGGGAAAATTGTTGCAAGACAGTTTTGCGCTCCCGACACCACTTCGACACGAACAGTTTGGACAAGTAAAGGGGATGGAAAGAACTTTTTATATGAATTAGACGGGAATTTCAAAATTACTGCCCCCTCCCCACATATCCTCCAAACTCAAATAATCCCCTATCCTCAAAGCCCGCCCCACTTTTCGTCTGATATGTTTAGAAAAAAATGTTTAATACCACATGTAATGTATTGAAATCTAGATTGTATCTCCTGTACACGTGCTATATGTTGTTATGTATGTGTTAAATGATTTGGGAATAAAGCAAAATATATATATTGAATGTAAGTAGCCACTATGATGCTGCTGTATTGGCTACATTGATCTGCTATGATGCTAACATAGTGAATGGATAGATCCACTATCATAACACATTGAATGCATGAATCTACTATGATAATATATTGGATGCATGAATCCACTATGATAACATATTGAATGCATGAATCCACTATGATAACTTATTGGATGCATGAATCCACTATGATAACATATTGGATGCATGGATCCACCATGATAACATAATGGATGCATGGATCCACTATGATAACATAATGGATGCATGGATCCACTATGTAAATATATTGGATGCATGAATTCACTATGATAACATATTGGATGTCTGGATCCACTATGATAATATAGTGTATGCATGGATCCACAATGATAACATGTTGTATGCATGGACCCAATATGATAACATGTTGAATGCATGGAGCCACTATGACAACATATTGTATGCCTGGATCCACTATGATAACATATTGAATGCATGGATCCACTGTGATAACATATTGGATGCCTGGATCCACAATGATAACATATTGGATGCATGGACCCACTATGATAACATGTTGAATGCATGGATCCACTATGACAACATGTTGAATGCATGGACCCAATATGATAACATATTGTATGCCTGGACCCACTATGATAACATATTGTATGCCTGGATCCACTATGATAACATGTTGAATGCATGGACCCACTATGATAACATATTTTATGCCTGGATCCACTATGATAACATATTGGATGCATCAATCCACTATGATAATATATTGAACCCCTGGATCTACTATGATAACATGTTGGATGCACGAATCCACTATGATAATATATTGGATGCGTTGATCCACTATGATAGATGCTATGCCTGGATCCACTGTGATAACATATTGGATGCATGGATCCACAATGATAACATATTGGATGCATGGATCCACAATGACAACATGTTGAATGCCTGGACCCACTATGATAACATATTGTATGCATGGATCCACTATGATAACATATTGGATGCATGGATCCACTATGATAACATGTTGAATGCATGGATCCACTATGATAACATGTTGACTGCATGGACCCACTATGATAACATATTGTATGCATGGATCCACTATGACAACATATTGTATGCCTGGATCCACTATGATAACTTATTGGATGCATGAATCCACTATGATAACATATTGGATGTCTGGATCCACTATGATAATATATTGTATGCATGGATCCACAATGATAACATGTTGTATGCATGGACCCAATATGATAACATGTTGAATGCATGGAGCCACTATGACAACATATTGTATGCCTGGATCCACTATGATAACATATTGAATGCATGGATCCACTGTGATAACATATTGGATGCCTGGATCCACAATGATAACATATTGGATGCATGGACCCACTATGATAACATGTTGAATGCATGGATCCACTATGACAACATGTTGAATGCATGGACCCAATATGATAACATATTGTATGCCTGGACCCACTATGATAACATATTGTATGCCTGGATCCACTATGATAACATGTTGAATGCATGGACCCACTATGATAACATATTTTATGCCTGGATCCACTATGATAACATATTGGATGCATCAATCCACTATGATAATATATTGAACCCCTGGATCTACTATGATAACATGTTGGATGCACGAATCCACTATGATAATATATTGGATGCGTTGATCCACTATGATAGATGCTATGCCTGGATCCACTGTGATAACATATTGGATGCATGGATCCACAATGATAACATATTGGATGCATGGATCCACAATGACAACATGTTGAATGCCTGGACCCACTATGATAACATATTGTATGCATGGATCCACTATGATAACATATTGGATGCATGGATCCACTATGATAACATGTTGAATGCATGGATCCACTATGATAACATGTTGACTGCATGGACCCACTATGATAACATATTGTATGCATGGATCCACTATGACAACATATTGTATGCCTGGATCCACTGTGATAACATATTGGATGCATGGATCCACTATGATAACATATTGGATGCATGGATCCACTATGATAACATGTTGAATGCCTGGATCCACTGTGATAACATATTGGATGCATGGATCCACAATGATAACATATTGGAGGCATGGATCCACTATGAAAACATGTTGAATGCCTGGATCCACTGTGATAACATATTGGATGCATGGATCCACAATGATAACATATTGGATGCATGGATCCACTATGATAACATGTTGAATGCATGGATCCACTGTGATAACATATTGGATGCCTGGATCCACAATGATAACATATTGGATGCATGGATCCACTATGATAACATGTTGAATGCATGAACCCACTGTGATAACACATTGGATGCCTGGATCCACAATGATAACATATTGGATGCATGGATCCACAATGATAACATGTTGAATGCATGGATCCACTGTGGTAACATATTGAATGCATGGATCCACAATGATAACATGTTGAATGCATGGACCCACAATGATAACATGTTGAATGCATGGACCCACTATGATAACATATTGGATGCATGGATCCACTATGATAACATGTTGAATGCATGGATCCACTATGATAACATGTTGAATGCCTGGATCCACTGTGATAACATATTGGATGCATGGATCCACAATGATAACATATTGGATGCATGGATCCACTATGATAACATGTTGAATGCATGAACCCACTGTGATAACACATTGGATGCCTGGATCCACAATGATAACATATTGGATGCATGGATCCACTATGATAACATGTTGAATGCATGGACCCACAATGATAACATGTTGAATGCATGGATCCACTATGATAACATGTTGAATGCATGGACCCACAATGATAACATGTTGAATGCATGGATCCACAATGATAACATGTTGAATGCATGGATCCACTATGATAACATGTTGAATGCATGAACCCACAATGATAACATGTTGAATGCATGGATCCACTATGATAACATGTTGAATGCATGAACCCACTGTGATAACACATTGGATGCCTGGATCCACAATGATAACATATTGGATGCATGGATCCACAATGATAACATATTGGATGCATGGATCCACTATGATAACATGTTGAATGCATGAACCCACTGTGATAACACATTGGATGCCTGGATCCACAATGATAACATATTGGATGTCTGGATCCACAATGATAACATGTTGAATGCATGGATCCACAATGATAACATGTTGAATGCATGGACCCACTATGATAACATGTTGAATGCATGGACCCACTGTGGTAACATATTGGATGCATGGATCCACAATGATAACATATTGGATGTCTGGATCCACAATGATAACATGTTGAATGCATGGACCCACAATGATAACATGTTGAATGCATGGACCCACTATGATAACATGTTGAATGCATGGACCCACTATGATAACATGTTGAATGCATGGACCCACTGTGGTAACATATTGGATGCATGGATCCACAATGATAACATATTGGATGTCTGGATCCACAATGATAACATGTTGAATGCATGGATCCACTGTGATAACATGTTGGATGCCTGGATCCACTATGATAACATATTGGATGCCTGGACCCACTATGATAACATGTTGAATGCATGGATCCACAATGATAACATGTTGAATGCATGGACCCACTATGATAACATGTTGAATGCATGGACCCACTGTGGTAACATGTTGAATGCATGGATCCACTATGATAACATGTTGAATGCATGGACCCACTATGATAACATGTTGAATGCATGGATCCACAATGATAACATGTTGAATGCATGGACCCACTATGATAACATGTTGAATGCATGGACCCACTGTGGTAACATATTGGATGCATGGATCCACAATGATAACATATTGGATGTCTGGATCCACAATGATAACATGTTGAATGCATGGACCCACAATGATAACATGTTGAATGCATGGACCCACTATGATAACATGTTGAATGCATGGACCCACTATGATAACATATTGAATGCATGGACCCACTGTGGTAACATATTGGATGCATGGATCCACTATGATAACATGTTGAATGCATGGACCCACAATGATAACATGTTGAATGCATGGACCCACTATGATAACATGTTGAATGCATGGACCCACTATGATAACATGTTGAATGCATGGACCCACTGTGGTAACATATTGGATGCATGGATCCACAATGATAACATATTGGATGTCTGGATCCACAATGATAACATGTTGAATGCATGGATCCACTGTGATAACATGTTGGATGCCTGGATCCACTATGATAACATATTGGATGCCTGGATCCACAATGATAACATATTGGATGTCTGGATCCACAATGATAACATGTTGAATGCATGGATCCACTGTGATAACATGTTGGATGCCTAGATCCACTATGATAACATATTGGATGCCTGGATCCACAATGATAACACATTGGATGCCTGGATCCACTATGACAACATGTTGAATGCATGGACCCAATATGATAACATATTGTATGCCTGGACCCACTATGATAACATGTTAAATGCATGGACCCACTATGATAACATGTTGACTGCATGGATCCACAATGATAACATGTTGAATGCATGGATCCACTATGATAACATGTTGAATGCATGGACCCACTATGATAACATGTTGAATGCATGGACCCACTATGATAACATGTTGAATGCATGGACCCACTGTGATAACATGTTGAATGCATTGATCCACTGTGATAACATATTGTATGCCTGGATCCACTATGATAACATATCGGATGCATGAATTCACTATGATAATATATTGGATGCATGGATCCACTGTGATAACATATTGTATGCCTGGATCCACTGTGGTAACATATTGAATGCATGGATCCACTTATGCTAAGATATGTAACACATTGATCCGCTATGATGCTAATTTATTGAATGCATGGCTCGTCTAGTATACTAAAATAGTCTTTGCATGCATGCGTGCACATATGATGTTATATAATATATCTTAAACGTTTACTTTGTAATACAGTGGTTCGTTCTACATCCGGAGTTGTCTGAATAACAAGGTATTCGATGTGAAGGGTGCCAGCGCCGCCGCCAACACTCAGGTCATCATGTGGCAGCGCAAGGCCAATCCGTCGAGCAATCAGCTTTGGTATCTCGGCCAAGACAACGTCATCTACTCCAAACTCAACGGATTCGCTCTGAAGAACGTCGGTCAGTATTAGTGCCGGGGTCAATTTGCTACCGATTAATTATTACCGTTAATTTGTTAATTAATTGTTATTACCGATGCAACAAACTGTTATATCTTTATAATCAAAGAAATTTATTGCTTATGACTTAGGCCTTGACTGAATGATTGTCCATCTCGGGGTATCCCTCTATTATACGACTCCCTCCTTTATACGGTCTTTTCGGGCTGGCAGAAGAGAAGTCGTATATCTCGGGGACCACTGTATCCCGTTCGTGTGCCCCGAACGGATATTTTACGCATGCGCATTTACATTTCCGCACCTACAGAAACCAAACGGGAAATCCAAGTTATCCGACAACAACATGACATGGCAGGGGATAAACTATGCACTTGGCTTTTTGGTTTAAGCGATTATTGGAAGAAGACAGTTCTGTTGTCGATGAAGACGATACGCTCAAGTCATACGGTCCTGAAGTTGAGCATGGTAACGCTCAGCGATTTGACCCCCCCCCCCCCACCAACCATTAATCTGACTTGGCACTACACTAGCCGCAGACGCCGCAGTCGGCAGTGGCCAGTGCCGGTGGCACTAGTGCCCTGCCAGTAGCAGTGCGACAACCACAAACTTGATCGCATAAATAGTTCTTTTAACTGACAGCAACACATTGACATCCAACAAAAGCTTCGTAAATTTAATATTGGTTCATCTTTATAATACAATATTGTCACTAGAACATCAAAATAGTGATTAATAGTGTTATAATAAGCAAATATTTTTTTTATTTACAAATAAAGTGGTAAATAAAGTTACCACTTTTCCGCGCCAGCTCCCGCCATCTTGGATATCCTTGTGCCCCTGCCCTGGGCCGGGAGTACGCGAGGCGGTGAAATAGGTCATGTGGCACACGGCTCGGAGCTCGAATTGCGTCATTTGATTTACAAATCCTTGTGGCCGGAGTACTCCGCGTGCATAAGCGAAAACTCCCCAGGTTACATCCGACCCCCTAATGGCTGCTCAAGGCTATCAGTGATACTGACATATGTCAACGTTAGCATTATCTATAGGAGAGCCATGTAACATCAGCCTACGCACGATCTCGTGATAGACATGGATGATATTCAGCAAATGGGTGATCATTTGTTATACTGAACCGACAGTGGGGTCTTGCACGTAACGTTGAGACAGATATATCAAGTGTCAGCCCGTAAAATGAGACCCACGGACGTGTGTTTGACGTAACATTGAGATAGACATGTCAGGTGTCGCCCGTAACATGAGGCAGACAGACAAGTGTTGGACGTAACATTGAGACAGACCTATCAGATGTCGCCCGTAACATGAGGCAGACAGACAAGTGTTGGACGTAACATTGAGATAGACATGTCAGGTGTCGCCCGTAACATGAGGCAGACAGACAAGTGTTGGACGTAACATTGAGACAGACCTATCAGATGTCGCCCCTAACATGAGACAGACAGACAAGTGTTGGACGTAACATTGAGACAGACATGTCCGGTGTCGCCCGTAACATGAAGCAGACAGACAAGTGTTGGACGTAACATTGAAATAGACATGTCAGGTGTCGCCCGTAACATGAGACAGACAGACAAGTGTTGGACGTAACATTGAGACAGACCTATCAGATGTCGCCCGTAACATGAGGCAGACAGACAAGTGTTGGACGTAACATTGAGATAGACATGTCAGGTGTCGCCCGTAACATGAGGCAGACAGACAAGTGTTGGACGTAACATTGAGACAGACCTATCAGATGTCGCCCCTAACATGAGACAGACAGACAAGTGTTGGACGTAACATTGAAATAGACATGTCAGGTGTCGCCCGTAACATGAGACAGACAGACAAGTGTTGGACGTAACATTGAGACAGACAGACAAGTGTTGGACGTAACATTGAGACAGACATGTCCGGTGTCGCCCGTAACATGAGGCAGACAGACAAGTGTTGGACGTAACATTGAGACAGACAGACAATTGTTGGACGTAACATTGAGACAGACAGACCAAGTGTTGGACGTAACATTGAGACAGACAGACAAGTGTTGGACGTAACATTGAGACAGACAGACAAGTGTTGGACGTAACATTGAGGCAGACAGACAGGTGTTGGACGTAACATTGAGACAGACATGTCCGGTGTCGCCCGTAACATGAGGCAGACAGACAAGTGTTGGACGTAACATTGAGACAGACAGACAAGTGTTGGACGTAACATTGAGACAGACAGACAAGTGTTGGACGTAACATTGAGACAGACAGACAAGTGTTGGACGTAACATTGAGACAGACATGTCCGGTGTCGCCCGTAACATGAGGCAGACAGACAAGTGTTGGACGTAACATTGAGACAGACAGACAAGTGTTGGACGTAACATTGAGACAGACAGACAAGTGTTGGACGTAACATTGAGACAGACAGACAAGTGTTGGACGTAACATTGAGACAGACAGACAAGTGTTGGACGTAACATTGAGACAGACAGACAAGTGTTGGACGTAACATTGAGACAGACAGACAAGTGTTGGACGTAACATTGAGACAGACAGACAAGTGTTGGACGTAACATTGAGACAGACATGTCCGGTGTCGCCCGTAACATGAGGCAGACAGACAAGTGTTGGACGTAACATTGAGACAGACAGACAAGTGTTGGACGTAACATTGAGACAGACAGACAAGTGTTGGACGTAACATTGAGACAGACAGACAAGTGTTGGACGTAACATTGAGACAGACAGACAAGTGTTGGACGTAACATTGAGACAGACAGACAAGTGTTGGACGTAACATTGAGACAGACATATCAGATGAGACGACGCAGATTTATATTAGGTAGACTCAAAGCCAGCCCCCAAAACGATCCTGGTATGGAAAAAAACCTACAAGGATCTATAGCTTTTCATTTTAAGTTCTAATAACTTTTATAGAACACATTATGCCAGCAAGATTGTCTGAAATCAGCTAAACGCAAGAAAAACTCAATGTATATGTTTGTACCTTTCTCTATTTTGCATCTTGACGCAAAGCAAAACCGATATACTATGGTCAATGCCAGAGTTCTGTCCAAAACTTGCGATATTACTCTGTTATCTGTCCTATGTTCGTCAACACTCTTCACAAACTTTTCAATTTGTCTCACTGAATCATTGTTTAGTGGTCCAAAGTTGCTTAGCATTTTCAGAAACGTTCTCCTCATTACACTAAGATCTTCAACGCTTCAGCTGTTCACTGTGGGAATGGAATGGAATGTTGGTGTTTTAGGCCACTTTTGTGCACATACAGGCTAAATTGGGCCAAGGAACCTCCCGAGACGATGAAGGATGAAGGAATGAAACATGCCCCAGATTAGGTGCCCGAGCCCGGATTCGAACCCAGGACCTATTGATCTGCGGTCTAGTGCGCTAACCACTACACCAGGGAGGCCCCCGTTCACTGTGGGAAATAGTAAGAAGGGAAAATGCTTTTGTAATTTACCTCGGTCTATCTTGTTGGTCCGACACTTTGGATTATCTTTCTTCACTTATACAGATTTTATATCCATTCAGATATATTTCACAATCTAGTAAAGCATTGAATGTTATTTGCCTTCATGAACATTAAATTAAAATGTAAAAGTCTTACAACAGAATTGAAAAATACCCAAATATTTATGTCGGTCTCTGTTCGTCCGACTCCAAGCACCACCACCTCCATTTAAGATGATAAGCTTAATATAAGATTTGCTTCGCGGCATTTGTGACCGACAAAGCTTACCGCAGTCGTCGCATCGATAGGTCTTCGTTAATACTCACTGTATGCCTAGATTGGCGTTTCCAATCCCATTTCTCAAACCACAGCCCGTCGTGGTTGGCTTCTGTCTGGCCCGAGACGTGCCCATTCGCTCTTTTGGGTGTCTAGGTCCTCCCAAGAATGCGAATCGAGGCCGAAAGCCAACATCCTTAAACCTGAGCTTTGGCCGTCCAGTTGGCCTTTTGCCGTCAGCAAACTCTTCGTAGAGCACATCCTTCGGAATGCATTCATTTTGCATACGATGAACGTTCCCAAGCCAAAGAAGACGTCTTTGTTTTCAAAGAACAAGAATGCTTGGTAGTCTGGCCCTTGCTAACACTTTAGCATTCGTTACCGTGTCTTGCCAAAATATGCCTAAAATGTTTTGCAGGCAACGAAAGTGGAAATTGTTTAATTTCCTTTCTTGGCCACAATATGTAGTACACGTTTCACTTCAATACACCAGGCTGCTTAGAACTCACGCCATATAGACCAGCATTTTGGTGCGAACGTTTTGAATTAGTTTTGAATTCTGCTATGCACGTTTGTTCAACCTACCAAAGATGGTGGCGGCCTTCCCAATGCGAGTATTTATTTCCTCCTCCACGGACACATTTTAAAGAAACCATATTATTCAGGGTAATCACTGGCGGGGTCATAGCCCCTTGGCTCCGTACGACTGTAAATCCATCTTCTTTCGCAGACGAATGGATGGCAGCCAAAAACCGAATTTTATAATATTCATACTATTTGATCAGTGTTTGGACAAAAAAAAGTCACCAGTCATGTCACGCTTTTTGTGAGGCCTTAGCGTATTATGACTCATTTTATATTTATTCAGTAAGGACGTGCTTCCATTTGAATATTTATAACTAGAAAAAAACATGTCGGTCAATACTGCCGCATGCTCTGTTTACTGTGTGTCGACCGTCACATCCTGTGTGTTGACTGTCACATCCTGTGTGTTGACTGTCACATCCTGTGTGTTGACTGTCACATCCTGTGTGTTGACTGTCACATCCTGTGTGTCGACTGTCACATCCTGTGTGTCGACTGTCACATCCTGTGTGTCGACTGTCACATCCTGTGTGTTGACTGTCACATCCTGTGTGTCGACTGTCACATCCTGTGTGTCGACTGTCACATCCTGTGTGTCGACTGTCACATCCTGTGTGTTGACTGTCACATCCTTTGTGTTGACTGTCACATCCTGTGTGTCGACTGTCACATCCTGTGTGTCGACTGTCACATCCTGTATGTCGACTGTCACATCCTGTGTGTCGACTGTCACATCCTGTGTGTTGACTGTTTGTTGCTTTACGTTGTCTTTTTTTCTTCTCTTTTGCATCTAGGCAACCTAATCTGTGTTGCACCATACGACCCACGTAGCAACCAGCGCTGGGCGCTCCAGGGGAACAAGATAGTTAATCTGGCCCACCCTAAGCGATGTGTCGACATCAGCGGCGCCAACAAGTCTGACGGAGCCAGCCTCATCGCCTACGACTACAAGGGCAGCCCCAACCAGCACTGGCAGACAGACTACATCTGATAACTGGGGCCATCCGCATCCCCTATGACCACAAGAGAAATCCCAACCAGCACTGGCAGACAGACTACATCTGATAACTGGGACCATCCGCATCCCCTATGACCACAAGAGAAATCCCAACCAGCACTGGCAGACAGACTACATCTGATAACTGGGGCCATCCGCATCCCCTATGACCACAAGAGAAATCCCAACCAGCACTGGCAGACAGACTACATCTGATAACTGGGGCCATCCTGATCCCCGATCATTACAAGGGCAACCCCGACCAGCACTGGCAGACAGACTACATTTGATAACTGGGGCCATCCGCATCCCCTATGACCACAAGAGAAATCCCAACCAGCACTGGCAGACAGACTACATCTGATAACTAGGGCCATCCGCATCCCCTATGACCACAAGAGAAATCCCAACCAGCACTGGCAGACAGACTACATCTGATAACTGGGGCCATCCGCATCCCCTATGACCACAAGAGAAATCCCAACCAGCACTGGCAGACAGACTACATCTGATAACTGGGGCCATCCTGATCCCCTATCATTACAAGGGCACTACTGGGAGGCCCATGTCAGTAACATTGTGAGGAAATCCCCGATATCCGTCACCCTTCTGAAGCTGACTAAGCTTACTAGGCTGATTGATGAGCAACCCCGGACCATTACTTGAGTACGCAAACCTTGTATCCCACGGAAGTCTGACTAGACAGTCAGGCACCTTAGCGAGTGTTCAACGCCGAGCACGGCAGCCAGAGCATACTTCAGTACGTTACACGAAAGGCTCTTATCAGAGGCCGGCGTTAATTTTTTTGGGTTGGAATAATTGGGCGTCGAGAATAATTCAGCTTGTGTATTCTTTATAAAATGATTAACGGATGTATATGTATTTATGCATAGAAATCAATATTTTACATCCCCAAATGCCCATAACGATATGTTCTCTTGTGCCGCGTCGGTGCACCAAAGCTGACATCGTCGCGGCCTGAGCGGTCTCCGTGTTCGCAGGAAAAATAATGGCTTTATTGAGAGCAGCGCCTGCCCTTCATGTTCTGCGAGGCATGGAGACGCTGTACATTCTCTGTAGGGTTAGGGTTAGGGTTACCCTAACCCTAGCGCCTGCCCTTCATGTTCTGCGAGGCATGGAGACGCTGTACATTCTCTGTAGGGTTAGGGTTAGGGTTACCCTAACCCTAGTGCCTGCCCTTCATGTTCTGCGAGGCATGGAGACGCTGTACATTCTCTGTAGGGTTAGGGCTAGGGTTACCCTAACCCTAGCGCCTGCCCTTCATGTTCTGCGAGGCATGGAGACGCTGTACATTCTCTGTAGAAATGTCCTGTGCATACTGTTACGATATACCGGGATAACAATGCGAAAGGGTGATATAGCTGGCTCGCCCGCAGCTCGTTCCCTGTATCCTACAATAGAATAACACAAAGAGTTATGTAAGTTGTTGGATAGGGCAACTTTATTGCCGAGAATACAAGGTTCAAGATTATCAGTGGCGGAAAAACCACATCGACACTGATAAACATGTGGCGGAAAGCAGCATCGCCACTAATAAAGATGTGGCGGAAAGCAGCATCGCAAATGGAAAAACATTTGTCGGAAAAAATATCGCCAAGCAAAGTGGTGAGGCGAAAACACATCGCTAATGACAAATGTGGTGGCAAACACATTGCCACCGATAATTAAATGTAATACATATTACTGTGGCAATCAGATGTTAGACCGGCAAATATTAATAGATACTTATTGATACATATATATATATATATATATATATATATACCACATTATGCAGTGCACTATGTATATTTATTAAAAAAATATGAAAATAGATGTTGCCTTCATGCTTAGCAGGGAAGGTGAGGGGACATGCGCCACAACTGATCAAACGATCAGCCCCCCACCCAAGGGCGCAGCCAGCAAATCCAACAAGGAAATAAATGTCCATACATAGAATAGCTTGAAAGAATTATTTCACCATTTCATTATAGTTCCTCAGCCCTGGCTGAGCTGAACCGAAAGGGTTTCTTACAAAATATAGGAGTATCAAAATGTGCCCCTCATTGCCCAGCAAAATATACCGTTCCTCAGCCCTGGCCGAACAGAACGGAACAGAATCAAACGATAGTATTTACCATTCCCCAGCTTCTGCTGAGTTCACGCTCATATTCGCAACATACGTTTATGTCTTATTATACTACAAAAACATGCCAACCATTTCAAATTGTCAGCAGCATATTATCGACCGGTAATTAGTTGCTCAACCCTCTTTGTGTGGAACATACACAGATGAATGCAACGGATTATAAACGTAACTAGTGATTCGGTTCTCTGTGCGCTCAATGCTGAACAATTATATATAACCATTACCTATTTTACTGCCACATACAGCAAATAATCAAACGTAATCAAGGTTTAGTGACAGGAATGCAATGGCGCTAAATTGTTTTCATCGTCTCATCGACTAGCTATCCGCTCAGCCCTGGAGAGTTGAACAAACGTCGTAAACAAACAAACCTAAGAACTAGTGGCACGGCTCTGTCAGCTCAAGGCTCAAAATTATATGTAACTCTTACCATACAGAGCCAATAATCAAAAAAATGAAAAGAAGTATTATGACAGTATTATTGTCATGAAGTATTATTTTTCATCAACCGATTATCCGTTCCAATTATTTATTGACCCCTAAAAGAGGAGAACTAGTGCAAATCTGAATACGTAACCCTGGATGTTTTCTTTAAAACTAGGTTTCTATCTTACGGGAAAAATATTGTCGATACAGTAAATGTGAAATACCCAAAAACATGTCCTATGTACCCTCTACCGATAGGTCAAAGCAAGGTCAAAAAGAAACAAAATTCAGGAAATTATTACGAAACAGGGTTAGAACGCCAATATTTTTTTTATGTGCATTTTAGACTACTCCGGGTTTTCGCGAGTTCTCCAAACAGCGAGTGACGTCCAGTCTCACGTGCCTCCGCGGTAACAAAAATGGCGAGAGCAAGTGATCCGACTTAACCATTCCGCTGTCAACAACATGTGCACTGCATGGAGTAGCAACACACAGATGCGTCATTAAACCACATGGTAAAGGTAAAATAAGACGTCACCGGGGAGAATCCGTGTGACGTCATAATGCCTCGTTTTCGTATGATAAACTAAAAAAAACGTTAGTTTCTCAGCCGGGTTGTCCCGTCGTAACAAATATTCGTCATTTTGATGGCGCAAATGAATGAAAAATATATCGTCTATCCGTTTTGTGCAGCTATATTTCTTAAATATTCTTATTCATATCGCTAGGCCTTCCGCAATGGACCCACCCCTCGGCGCCTGGCTCTTGCGCAGGTAGTCTGGTTCCCAGTCTCTCGCTTTGCGTAACATACACGTCACGCCTACGTCACAGATAGTCAGGATACCAGTGTGCGCAGGGATTCTAAACTCGTTCCAAACACGTGCTTCGTGTGTTTGTCCCCAAAATGAGAAAACCGGAAGTCTAGGCGAACGAGACTTTATAGCCCTATTGAAATGGACAAAGCAAAAAGAGAACAGGTCTTTCGTTTGATACTTTATTGGTCAGACGTTTGCAAACAAGCACGTGTGACACTGCCAAGGCCAAAAGTCCTGACAGTACCAGTCTCTAACTGAGGCCTTCTTACACTAAATAGTCTCAAACAAACTACCGACGGCAGGAACAGCTGAAAACTAAACCGTGATCATTCAGGACAACGATTGTGGGTAACTGAGGGAAAGTGGGCGTCGAGATAACCACCGACACCCGTAACGGATGTGTGGAGGCTACCGACACCCGTAACGGATGTGTGGAGGCTACCGACACCCGTAACGGATGTGTGGAGGCTACCGACACCCGTAACGGATGTGTGAAGGCTACCGACACCCGTAGCGGATGTGTGGAGGCTACCGACACCCGTAACGGATGTGTGGAGGCTACCGACACCCGTAACGGATGTGTGGAGGCTACCGACACCCGTAACGGATGTGTGGAGGCTACCGACACCCGTAACGGATGTGTGGAGGCTACCGACACCCGTAGCGGATGTGTGGCGGCTACCGACACCCGTAACGGATGTGTGGAGGTCACCGACACCCGTAACGGATGTGTGGAGGTCACCGACACCCGTAACGGATGTGTTGAGGCTACCGACACCCGTAGCGGATGTGTGGAGGCTACCGACACCCGTAACGGATGTGTGGAGGCTACCGACACCCGTAACGGATGTGTGGAGGCTACCGACACCCGTAACGGATGTGTGGAGGCTACCGACACCCGTAACGGATGTGTGGAGGCTACCGACACCCGTAGCGGATGTGTGGAGGCTACCGACACCCGTAGCGGATGTGTGGAGGCTACCGACACCCGTAACGGATGTGTGGAGGCTACCGACACCCGTAACGAATGTGTGGAGGCTACCGACACCCGTAGCGGATGTGTGGAGGCTACCGACACCCGTAACGGATGTGTGGAGGCTACCGCCACCCGTAACGGATGTGTGGAGGCTACCGACACCCGTAACGGATGTGTGGAGGCTACCGACACCCGTAACGGATGTGTGGAGGTTACCGACACCCGTAACGGATGTGTGGAGGCTACCGACACCCGTAGCGGATGTGTGGAGGCTACCGACACCCGTAACGGATGTGTGGAGGCTACCGACACCCGTAACGGATGTGTGGAGGCTACCGACACCCGTAACGGATGTGTGGAGGCTACCGACACCCGTAGCGGATGTGTGGAGGCTACCGACACCCGTAGCGGATGTGTGGAGTCTACCGACACCCGTAGCGGATGTGTGGAGTCTACCGACACCCGTAACGGATGTGTGGAGGCTACCGACACCCGTAACGGATGTGTGGAGGTCACCGACACCCGTAACGGATGTGTGGAGGCCACCGACACCCGTAACGGATGTGATGCCCACCGACACCCGTAACGGATGTGATGCCCAGGCCAATGGTACACAAAAGTGAAAAATATATAAATAGTTTTGCAGCAAATCACACATCAATATCCGGGAACTGGAATAACTAATAGATGCGGCGCCTGTTTAGCTCTGGGCTGAATCTACATCAACACCATCCTAGACCAGCTTGGTCTCAATACAAACGTGTGGGTAAACCTACGTGTCGTGAACACTCAAGACACTTATAGTAACAGACAGACACACAGTTTATCTAGCTTTTCATGTGTGATCAGTTACCTTCAAGTTGAACCTTTTCAGCCCCTCCTAGCTCTAACAAAATAGGAAAATGCATATGATAGCAATCTGTCACACCGCCTCACCCCAAAACCAGTCTTCAATATATTATTGTTTCGTGTCGTCTCCGCGACATTGTAAAAACGCTGACGAAAGTCGACGGCAGGTACCTCTTAACAAAGAGAAGTGGCAAGACCTAACCAGATCCGTGACGTCATAACCACCGCTATCACGTCATTTTATAGCGCGTGACGTCATCATCACAATCACGTTATCTCGTATAGAGTGACTTAATAATCACGGTTATAACGTGATCCCCAGATAGAAAGCAATGGCGTAAGCTTAATATCATTTCATCATATTCACCTATGTATAAACATTTTCAATACCACTTATTTACCACTCGGACACAAAACGCAATCTGTCAAACATTTACACCAGACATCCCCACTAAATGGGTTTAAACAGATGCAATGATACCTAACACTCACTTTTCATGCCCGATCATAAAGAGAGATGGATATCACACTTCTCGTCATTTCTTGTAAACTACACAGCAGACAATGAAACATATCTAATGGGTGACAACGAATCGAAGACACAACATCACTTTCCTAGTCGTACAGGCGTGAACCCTCCATGTACACAAGATCACTTTCCTAGTCGTACAGGCGTGAACCCCTCCATGTACACAGGATCACTTTCCTAGTCGTACAGGCGTGAACCCCTCCATGTACACAGGATCACTTTCCTAGTCGTACAGGCGTGAACCCTCCATGTACACAGGATCACTTTTCTAGTCGTACAGGCGTGAACCCTCCATGTACACAAGATCACTTTCCTAGTCGTACAGGCGTGAACCCCTCCATGTACACAGGATCACTTTCCTAGTCGTACAGGCGTGAACCCCTCCATGTACACAAGAGCACTTTCCTAGTCGTACAGGCGTGAACCCCTCCATGTACACAAGATCACTTTCCTAGTCGTACAGGCGTGAACCCCTCCATGTACACAGGATCACTTTCCTAGTCGTACAGGCGTGAACCCCTCCATGTACACAAGAGCACTTTCCTAGTCGTACAGGCGTGAACCCTCCATGTACACAAGAGCACTTTCCTAGTCGTACAGGCGTGAACCCCTCCATGTACACAGGATCACTTTCCTAGTCGAACAGGCGTGAACCCTCCATGTACACAAGATCACTTTCCTAGTCGTACAGGCGTGAACCCTCCATGTACACAAGATCACTTTTCTAGTCGTACAGGCGTGAACCCTCCATGTACACAAGATCACTTTCCTAGTCGTACAGGCGTGAACCCCTCCATGTACACAAGATCACTTTCCTAGTCGTACAGGCGTGAACCCCTCCAAGTACACAAGATCACTTTCCTAGTCGTACAGGCGTGAACCCCTCCAAGTACACAAGATCACTTTCCTAGTCGTACAGGCGTGAACCCCTCCATGTACACAGGATCACTTTCCTAGTCGTACAGGCGTGAACCCCTCCATGTACACAAGATCACTTTCCTAGTCGTACAGGCGTGAACCCCTCCATGTACACAGGATCACTTTCCTAGTCGTACAGGCGTGAACCCCTCCATGTACACAAGATCACTTTCCTAGTCGTACAGGCGTGAACCCTCCATGTACACAAGATCACTTTCCTAGTCGTACAGGCGTGAACCCTCCAAGTACACAAGATCACTTTCCTAGTCGTACAGGCGTGAACCCCTCCATGTACACAAGATCACTTTCCTAGTCTTACAGGCGTGAACCCTCCATGTACACAAGATCACTTTCCTAGTCGTACAGGCGTGAACCCTCCATGTACACAAGATCACTTTCCTAGTCGTACAGGCGTGAACCCTCCAAGTACACAAGATCACTTTCCCAGTCGTACAGGCGTGAACCCCTCCATGTACACAAGATCACTTTCCTAGTCGTACAGGCGTGAACCCTCCAAGTACACAAGATCACTTTCCTAGTCGTACAGGCGTGAACCCTCCAAGTACACAAGATCACTTTCCTAGTCGTACAGGCGTGAACCCCTCCATGTACACAAGACCACTTTCCTAGTCGTACAGGCGTGAACCCCTCCATGTACACAAGATCACTTTCCTAGTCGTACAGGCGTGAACCCCTCCATGTACACAGGATCACTTTCCTAGTCGTACAGGCGTGGACCCCTCCATGTACACAAGATCACTTTCCTAGTCGTGCAGGCGTGAACCCTCCATGTACAAAAGATCACTTTCCTAGTCGTACAGGCGTGAACCCCTCCATGTACACAGGGTCACTTTCCTAGTCGTACAGGCGTGAACCCTCCATGTATACAAGATCACTTTCCTAGTCGTACAGGCGTGAACCCTCCATGTACACAGGGTCACTTTCCTAGTCGTACAGGCGTGAACCCCTCCATGTACACAGGGTCACTTTCCTAGTCGTACAGGCGTGAACCCTCCATGTATACAAGATCACTTTCCTAGTCGTACAGGCGTGAACCCTCCAAGTACACAAGATCACTTTCCTAGTCGTACAGGCGTGAACCCCTCCATGTACACAGGGTCACTTTCCTAGTCGTACAGGCGTGAACCCCTCCATGTACACAAGATCACTTTCCTAGTTGTACAGGCGTGAACCCCTCCATGTACACAAGATCACTTTCCCAGTCGTACAGGCGTGAACCCCTCCATGTACACAGGATCACTTTCCTAGTCGAACAGGCGTGAATTCCTCCATGTAAACAGGGTCACTTTCCTAGTCGTATCACTTTTTTCTTTCATTGTGGGAGGTGAAGCTAAGCGTCTCGACGCATCCCGTCTTGTCAGCGGTGTGATGGTAGCGGGTATCTTACCAACTGCTACCTTCGTGGCAAGGTAATTTATAGAACCTTGTGGCTTTGTTCAATTGTTTATACACCACAATATAAGTCACCCGAAAGAGTACGGCGGTTCAATCATATGGTTAAGCTCTTGCGCTATGTGCTACTTCTGTCCATTTAATTCCATCCTTTTCTCCTGGTCATGCAATTCCTTATTACGACACTTCTGGCCATGTAGTTCCTTCCTTTAATTTTGGCCAATTAGTTCCTCATATAAGACACTTCTGGCCATGAAATTCCTTATTACGACACTTCTGGCCATGTAGTTCCTTCCTTTAATTTTGGCCAATTAGTTCCTCATATAAGACACTTCTGGCCATGAAATTCCTTATTACGACACTTCTGGTGCCCTGCAATTCTTTTTACGACACTTCTGGTGCCCTGCAATTCCTTATTACGACACTTCTGGCCCTGCAACTCCTTATTACGACACTTCTGGCCCTGCAACTCCTTATTACGACACCTCTGGTGCCCTGCAATTCCTTATTACGACACTTCTGGTGCCCTGCAATTCCTTATTACGACACTTCTGGCCATGCAATTCCTTATTACAACACTTCTGGTGCCCTGCAATTCCTTATTACGACACTTCTGGCCCTGCAATTCCTTATTACGACACTTCTGGCCCTGCAATTCCTTATTACGACACTTCTGGTCATGCAATTCCTTATTACGACACTTCTGGCCATGCAACTCCTCATTACGACACTTCTGGCCATGTACTTCCTTATTACACTTCTGGCCATGTACTTCCTCATTACACTGCTGGCCATCTACTTCCTCATTACACTTCTGGCCATGTACTTCCACATTACACTTCTGGCCATGTACTTCCTCATTACACTTCTGGCCATGTACTTCCACATTACGACACTTCTGGCCATGTACTTCCTCATTACGACACTTCTGGCCATGTACTTCCTCATTACACTTCTGGCCATGTAATTCTTTATTACACTTCTGGCCATGTACTTCCTCATTACACTTCTGGCCATGTACTTCATTTTACTTCTGGCCATGTACTTCATTACACTTCTGGCCATGTAGTTCCTCATTACGACACTTCTCGCCATGTACTTCCTCATTACACTTCTGGCCATGTACTTCATTACACTTCTGGCCATGTACTTCCTCATTACACTTCTGGCCATGTAGTTCCTCATTACACTTCTGGCCAAGTAGTTCCTCATTACGACACTTCTGGCCATGTAGTTCCTCATTACACTTCTGGCCATGTACTTCCTCATTACACTTCTGGCCATGCACTTCATTTTACTTCTGGCCATGTACTTCATTACACTTCTGGCCATGTAGTTCCTCATTACACTTCTGGCCATGTACTTCCACATTACACTTCTGGCCAAGTAGTTCCTCATTACGACACTTCTGGCCATGTACTTCATTTTACTTCTGGCCATGTACTTCATTACACTTCTGGCCATGTAATTCTTTATTACACTACTGGCCATGTACTTCCTCATTATACCTTCACTCAAGCCACCACCTCACAAAAAAATCATATTTGATGAGTGGTGAAGAGCAGAGTACTACCTGCCAGTGTCACAGAGGACAAATGGGTACCTAAACGTCATGCCGGGGTCAAACAGTATGACACAGAATCTCCGATTCCTGTGCTTGTGTAACTTACCAGATCATATGACCTAGCTATCAGTCGTAATCGCCCCGGCAATCATCCTGGGTCGCATGTGGAAATAAATGTATATGCGTAACCCTAGATTAAAATCCTTAATTGCCATAAATTACATTAACACTTTTTTTGGCCCGAGGGTATTTTATTGGTTTGCATATCGAAAATAAATGTAGATGCATTAACCATTTTTTTTTATTAATTACTTTAAGATACGTTCAATCATTGCCACTTAACTGATTAAACCAGAAATCGCTACAGAAGTCATTTCTAATGTAAAGAAGCCCCTTCGCTTCCTTGCCATTCTGCCAATGCTTGCCTTGCTCATACCGTGTGCAATACCGTTGTGACAATGACACAGTCTTCATTTAATGAGGACCCCACTGTCTGCCTGGGGCACCCCTGGCACCCGGGGCCGCATAGCTACCATACGGACATCGCAATCCCTTGAGAACCCACCGCCAGTCTGACTAGCTGGGTCAACCATGTAACAGGCTGTCACCCATCACCAGACCGACTAGCTGGGCCCTGCTATAACCACGTAACAGACTGTCACTCATCACCAGACCGACTAGCTGGGCCCTGCTATAACCACGTAACAGGCTGTCACTCATCACCAGACCGACTAGCTGGGCCCTGCTATAACCACGTAACAGGCTGTCACCCATCACCAGACCGACTAGCTGGGCCCTGCTATAACCACGTAACAGGCTGTCACCCATCACCAGACCGACTAGCTGGGCCCTGCTATAACCACGTAACAGGCTGTCACCCATCACCAGACCGACTAGCTGTGCCCTGCTATAACCACGTAACAGGCTGTCACCCATCACCAGACCGACTAGCTGTGCCCTGCTATAACCACGTAACAGGCTGTCACCCATCACCAGACCGACTAGCTGGGCCCTGCTATAACCACGTAACAGGCTGTCACCCATCACCAGACCGACTAGCTGGGCCCTGCTATAACCACGTAACAGGCTGTCACCCATCACCAGACCGACTAGCTGGGCCCTGCTATAACCACGTAACAGACTGTCACTCATCACCAGACCGACTAGCTGGGCCCTGCTATAACCACGTAACAGGCTGTCACTCATCACCAGACCGACTAGCTGGGCCCTGCTATAACCACGTAACAGGCTGTCACCCATCACCAGACCGACTAGCTGGGCCCTGCTATAACCACGTAACAGACTGTCACCCATCACCAGACCGACTAGCTGGGCCCTGCTATAACCACGTAACAGGCTGTCACTCATCACCAGACCGACTAGCTGTGCCCTGCTATAACCACGTAACAGGCTGTCACTCATCACCAGACCGACTAGCTGGGCCCTGCTATAACCACGTAACAGGCTGTCACCCATCACCAGACCGACTAGCTGGGCCCTGCTATAACCACGTAACAGGCTGTCACCCATCACCAGACCGACTAGCTGGGCCCTGCTTTAACCACGTAACAGGCTGTCACCCATCACCAGACCGACTAGCTGTGCCCTGCTATAACCACGTAACAGGCTGTCACCCATCACCAGACCGACTAGCTGTGCCCTGCTATAACCACGTAACAGGCTGTCACCCATCACCAGACCGACTAGCTGGGCCCTGCTATAACCACGTAACAGGCTGTCACTCCTCACCAGACCGACTAGCTGGGCCCTGCTATAACCACGTAACAGGCTGTCACCCATCACCAGACCGACTGAGCCTGCCAGGGCCGTTCACTTGGCCCGAGGTTTGGCATAACCAAGGAGACTCTCGAGGCCGTTCACTTGGCCCGAGGTTTGGCATAACCAAGGAGACTCTCGAGGCTGTTCACTTGGCACGAGGTTTGGCATAACCAAGGAGACTCTCGAGGCCGTTCACTTGGCCCGAGGTTTAATGTCGATTGGTAGACTGCAGGCCTTGGTCTTGTCCTTGCCTTGCTGCCTATGGTAGGTGATATATGTTGTTTTGCATCTCTCCGTCTCGCCACGTAGGCCTCTCCGGGGCTTGACAGACCGCGCGGGAGGACCGGGGGGGCGGCCGGCCGGGCGCGCTGCCAGGTCATCCCCGCTGGACCCCACACCGCCACCGTCGGGACCCGAGCCCGCTCCGTCCGACTCGGAGCCGGCCCCGCTGGGCGTGTCGCTGCCGCTGCCGCTGCCGTCGTCCTCCTGGCGCCACTGCACAGAAAGAACACCACGCATCGTAAGGAGGCAACCTTCGGCATGGGTAAGAAAGGCACACCTCAAACACACTGTACACCCCAAACACACTGTACACCTCAAACTCTGTACACCCCAAACACACTGTACACCTCAAACTCTGTACACCCTAAACACACTGTACACCCCGAACACACTGTACACCCCAAACACACTGTACACCCCAAACACACTGTACACCTCAAACTCTGTACACCCCAAACACACTGTACACCCCAAACTCTGTACACCCCAAACACACTGTACACCCCAAACACACTGTACACCCCAAACACACTGTACACCCCAAACACACTGTACACCCCAAACACACTGTACACCTCAAACACACTGTACACCCCAAACATACTGTACACCCCAAACACACTGTACACCTCAAACTCTGTACACCCCAAACACACTGTACACCCCAAACACACTGTACACCTCAAACACACTGTACACCCCAAACACACTGTACACCTCAACCACACTGTACACCTCAAACACTGTACACCTCAAACACTGTACACCTCAAACACACTGTACACCTCAAACATACTGTACACCCCAAACACACTGTACACCCCAAACACACTGTACACCTCAACCACACTGTACACCTCAAACACACTGTACACCTCCATCACACTGTACACCTCAAACACTGTACACCCCAAACACACTGTACACCTCAAACACACTGTACACCTCCATCACACTGTACACCTCAAACACTGTACACCTCAAACACTGTACACCTCAAACACACTGTACACCTCAAACATACTGTACACCCCAAACACACTGTACACCCCAAACACACTGTACACCTCAAACACACTGTACACCTCCATCACACTGTACACCTCAAACACTGTACACCCCAAACACACTGTACACCTCAAACACACTGTACACCTCCATCACACTGTACACCTCAAACACTGTACACCTCAAACACACTGTACACCTCAAACATACTGTACACCTCAAACACACTGTACACCTCAACCACACTGTACACCTCAAACACACTGTACACCTCCATCACACTGTACACCTCAAACACTGTACACCCCAAACACACCGTACACCTCAAACACTGTACACCTCAAACATACTGTACACCTCAAACACACTGTAAACCTCATATATTATACAACTCAAATATATTGTACATCTCCAAGTCCCAGACACCAGTCCGCTGACACCACTCACTACTGACAAAGCCCCTGGACAACACCCACCCCCCCCCCAGACCACACCCACACCACCGCCTTCGGACACCTATTACTTACCACGGCGCTACTCAAAGCAGGAAAGTCGTCGTCCTCAGCGTTCAACGGTTTCTTCCTTTCATCCTTGGATTCACTGCAAAAGGATCCCAAAGTGTCAAAAGACTAAATGTCAAAACAATTCTTGTACAATTGTTACTTATCAATCCAATTCTTTAACCCAAGTTTTGCACAAGCAAAAGGCAACTTAATGACCACATAACTAGCTGTACGGAAAGGGACAAGTGGTGTCCTCGAAGGCTAAGATACACGTTTATGTGAATACGTGCACCTTGCATAGCGTGCAGAAAGGGACAGGCGGTGTCCTCGAAGGCTAAGATACACGTTTATGGGAATACGTGCACCTTGCATAGCGTGCAGAAAGGGACAGGCGGTGTCCTCGAAGGCTAAGATACACGTTTATGTGAATACGGGCACCTTGCATAGCGTGCAGAAAGGGACAGGCGGTGTCCTCGAAGGCTAAGATACACGTTTATGTGAATACGGGCACCTTGCATAGCGTGCAGAAAGGGACAGGCGGTGTCCTCGAAGGCTAAGATACACGTTTATGTGAATACGGGCACCTTGCATAGCCGTGCAGAAAGGGACAGGCGGTGTCCTCGAAGGCTAAGATACACGTTTATGTGACTACTGGCACCTTGCATAGCGTGCAGAAAGGGACAGGCGGTGTCCTCGAAGGCTAAGATACACGTTTATGTGAATACGTGCACCTTGCATAGCGTGCAGAAAGGGACAGGCGGTGTCCTCGAAGGCTAAGATACACGTTTATGTGAATACGTGCACCTTGCATAGCGTGCAGAAAGGGACAGGCGGTGTCCTCGAAGGCTAAGATACACGTTTATGTGAATACGGGCACCTTGCATAGCGTGCAGAAAGGGACAGGCGGTGTCCTCGAAGGCTAAGATACACGTTTATGTGAATACGGGCACCTTGCATAGCGTGCAGAAAGGGACAGGCGGTGTCCTCGAAGGCTAAGATACACGTTTATGTGAATACGGGCACCTTGCATAGCCGTGCAGAAAGGGACAGGCGGTGTCCTCGAAGGCTAAGATACACGTTTATGTGACTACTGGCACCTTGCATAGCGTGCAGAAAGGGACAGGCGGTGTCCGCGAAGGCTAAGATACACGTTTATGTGACTACGGGCACCTTGCATAGCGTGCAGAAAGGGACAGGCGGTGTCCTCGAAGGCAAAGATACACGTTTATGTGACTACTGGCACCTTGCATAGCGTGCAGAAAGGGACAGGCGGTGTCCTCGAAGGCTAAGATACACGTTTATGTGACTACTGGCACCTTGCATAGCCGTGCAGAAAGGGACAGGCGGTGTCCTCGAAGGCTAAGATACACGTTTATGTGACTACTGGCACCTTGCATAGCGTGCAGAAAGGGACAGGCGGCGTCCTCGAAAGCTAAGATACACGTTTATGTGACTACTGGCACCTTGCATAGCCGTGCAGAAAGGGACAGGCGGTGTCCTCGAAGGCTAAGATACACGTTTATGTGACTACTGGCACCTTGCATAGCGTGTAGAAAGGGACAGGCGGTGTCCTCGAAGGCTAAGATACACGTTTATGTGACTACTGGCACCTTGCATAGCCGTGCAGAAAGGGACAGGCGGTGTCCTCGAAGGCTAAGATACACGTTTATGTGACTACTGGCACCTTGCATAGCGTGCAGAAAGGGACAGGCGGCGTCCTCGAAGGCTAAGATACACGTTTATGTGACTACTGGCACCTTGCATAGCCGTGCAGAAAGGGACAGGCGGTGTCCTCGAAGGCTAAGATACACGTTTATGTGACCGGTACCTTGCATAGCCGTGCAGAAAGGGACAGGTGATGCCCTTGAAGCAGTCTCCGGCCTCCCAGAAGCGGCACGTGATGCTGGCCATGTCGTGGGCGAACCTGCAGTCTGTACGGCGACATTGGCCTTCCAGGAAGAAGCTGCAAGGCTTCTTGTGCGGTCCTGCTACAGAGTAAAGAACGCCTTTAACTACACATATTACTGTTTTGCATATCACCGGTCTGCATAGATACGATTGTACGATCCTGGTGTAAGCCTACAACACACACGGTACATCCAATAAACTCATGACAGTAAGTCTCAGCAGACTTCGAGGCACTTGCCAAGCCTCTGGGGAGCCCAGCAGACCAAAGAAGCGCTTTCCTCTTAATGCCAGTAACCTATAATTACAGACAGCGGTTGGCCCTACTCATACACAAGGCAGTATTGCTGGGTTAGCCTTCGCAGATGTATGGCTGGTGCCAGCACCGCGGGACTCACCTGACTTTGAGCCCTTGCGCGGAACTTGCACAGAGAAGTGGTCCTCAGACTGCAGCCACTGCTCCTCCAGGTCGGAGGAAAACACTGCACAGTCCTGTCGAACTTCAGGCTTGTCGAACTGGAATATCTGCAAAAACATATGCAGTACAATGCTGAGCGTGTGTTAATGTAATGTAGTTTACAACAAAGGAAACGACAGTTTATACTACTTTATATTAGAAATGTATTGAAACATACTCGCATGAATTGTGCAGAAATAGATTTGGCGATCCTCACCATTCCAGCTGATTCGGGGGATTCTATCCTGTGGGCGACCTCCGGCGACCACTCCGGACGCTCCGAAAGACGCCTGGAGTCCTGCTCGCTGGGCTGCCACGGGCTGCGGGGCGACTTCCGGCCCACCACGTCCGTGGCGCACTCAGGGGAGGGTAGCGTCTCCACCCGGGCCGCCGCCGCCTCCCCCTCACTCCTACCCACCGCGCTGTCCTCAAATCCCTCCAGCAGTCTGTCTGGCGGTAGGCGGCGGCCCGGCGCCGTGCCGGGAACCACGGGCGGCAGGATGACTGGCAGCCCGCAGTCGTCACCACAGCTCCAGATGGAGACGCAGGTTCCACTGGACAGCCCGACGCCACCACGTGACCCGCATGGCACAGAGTCTACGGCGGCAGATAAAGAATCACGTGACACATCAGGAGATTCCTTGGCAGCCGTCTCTACTCCACTTCCTGTCGCCATTGGGAGCTGGTCGTCCCATAGCTGGGCTAGAGACCACTGGCCAGCAGTACGCGGATCACACCCGTCAACCCCAGGGTCCGCCTTGTGCCACAGCGCGCCGCCCAACGCCCCGACGGCCACTTCCTGGCAAGGCCATTCCCCGCCCAGTGACTCGGCCACGTAGGACGCTGGATGAGCATTCCCCTGGTGAGCTTGACCACTGAGCCAGAGTCTGGCTAGCCCGTCACTTAATTCCCGAGGTGGGGAGGCCGGGAAAGCACCATCTTCGTCTCCGTCCGGACCATCTGTATCCACGATCCAGAGGCGGGTCAAACTCTCCTCGAGTCCTGGAGACTCGCTCTCCGTGTGCGGCGGGAAGCCTTCACGACAGGCCTCACGGGGCAAGTCGTCCCTCTCACGGTAGGCTGGGTCCGCGCGTAACGTCCAAGGGTCGTCCACGGCTGTCATTGGCAACTCGTGTGTAGTGGCCAGGCCCACCATGTCCTGTGTGGGGCTAGACTGGTAGGACTGTCTGGTGCTGGTCTCCCCAGAGACACTCTCCCACACCCGTGCCAGAGGGTCGGTTACCAGGCCCACCGTGTCCTGTGTGGGGCTAGACTGGTAGGACTGTCTGGTGCTGGTCTCCCCAGAGACAGTCTCCCACACCCGTGCCAGGGGGTCGGTTGCCAGGCCCACCGTGTCCTGGGTGGGGCTAGACTGGTAGGACTGTCTGGTGCTGGTCTCCCCAGAGACAGTCTCCCACACCCGTGCCAGGGGGTCGGTTGCCAGGCCCACCGTGCCCTGTGTGGGGCTAGACTGGTAGGACTGTCTGGTGCTGGTTTCCCCAGAGACAGTCTCCCACACCCGTGCCAGGGGGTCGGTTGCCAGGCCCACCGTGCCCTGTGTGGGGCTAGACTGGTAGGACTGTCTGGTGCTGGTCTCCCCAGAGACAGTCTCCCACACCCGTGCCAGGGGGTCGGTTGCCAGGCCCACCGTGCCCTGTGTGGGGCTAGACTGGTAGGACTGTCTGGTGCTGGTCTCCCCAGAGACAGTCTCCCACACCCGTGCCAGGGGGTCGGTTGCCAGGCCCACCGTGTCCTGTGTGGGGCTAGACTGGTAGGACTGTCTGGTGCTGGTCTCCCCAGAGACACTCTCCCACGCCCGTGACAGGGGGTCGGCTGAGATGTTATCCAGCATGGATTCGGTCTGCCAGAGATGTGCCAGGCCATACACAGAGGAGGCTGGAGACTGGGTTCCACTGCAGCAGGCTGGGTCTTGTGCGTTGTCCTCCAGCATGCTGGCCTGCCACAGACGGCCAAGCACGTCACTGACAGGAGGCTGGGCCTCAGTGTCCCACTCCGTGGCCTCCAAGCCAAGCAGGTTCAAGTCGAGGTCAGTCTCCGTCAGTGACAACAGTCGGTCTTCCTCCTCCATCGACAGCATTCTCCTCATGTCCATCCGAAGGCGCTCGCTCAACACCTGTAAGGCCAGCGCAGTATACACTCTAAGCCAAATGGCAACTCGTACAGTATTGTGTTTCAACCCTCGGCACCATTAGGTTGGAAGACTCTCATTCTCATTCATGATTAAATGACGTATGAGCGTGCTGAACTGACCCTTCTACGCAGTACGCTATTCTTGAACGTTCGCTGTTTACGTTTGGTGTGTGTTTCTCTCTTTTTGCACTATACTTTCCTCCCGGTTATAACGTACATTCTCCAACAAATGGAGGAAAGAGAGCAAAAATCAATCAATTACAACTTAGTTATTAAGTCTGGTATTAGCACAGTGGACTATATGTTAACATTTGTCGCCAGGAATTTGTCACTTCACAGCGAGTGTTGGGATTCCTATCACGCACAATCTGGGTCTTTCAGAACACGACCAAACAGGGAACACAAAGAATGTTTACCTTGGTACCATCGTCATTTTCCGGGGATGTCATGGTGCTCGTCTGGATGTATTTCTCATAATCCTGGTGAACTTTGAACTTCGGGATGAACGAAACATCCACCGTTTCTTGACCCTACAGTGAGTTAGAAAATGCTATATGGAATATGTTATACATACTATACTACATGTTATGCTTATTAGCCTGCTAGTCTTCGATACCCAGGTAGAACGGAGACCTTCACGGCTCATGGCCTGCTATTGCGACACACGGCTCATGGCCGCCTGCTATTGCGATACACGGCTCATGGCCGCCTGCTATTGCGACACACGGTTCATGGCCGCCTGCTATGGCGACACACGGCTCATGGCCGCCTGCTATGGCGATACACGGCTCATGGCCGCCTGCTATTGCGACACACGGCTCATGGCCGCCTGCTATTGCGACACACGGCTCATGGCCGCCTGCTATTGCGATACACGGTTCATGGCCGCCTGCTACGGTGACACACGGCTCATGGCCGCCTGCTATGACGATACACGGCTCATGGCCGCCTGCTATTGCGACACACGGCTCATGGCCGCCTGCTTTGCGACACACGGCTCATGGCCGCCTGCTATGGCGATACACGGCTCATGGCCGCCTGCTATGGCGATACACGGCTCATGGCCGCCTGCTATTGCGACACACGGCTCATGGCCGCCTGCTATGGCGATACACGGCTCATGGCCGCCTGCTATTGCGATACACGGCTCATGGCCGCCTGCTATTGCGATACACGGCTCATGGCCACCTGCTATTGCGACACACGGCTCATGGCCGCCTGCTATTGCGATACACGGTTCATGGCCGCCTGCTACGGCGACACACGGCTCATGGCCGCCTGCTATGACGATACACGGCTCATGGCCGCCTGCTATTGCGACACACGGCTCATGGCCGCCTGCTTTGCGACACACGGCTCATGGCCGCCTGCTATGGCGATACACGGCTCATGGCCGCCTGCTATGGCGATACACGGCTCATGGCCGCCTGCTATTGCGACACACGGCTCATGGCCGCCTGCTATGGCGATACACGGCTCATGGCCGCCTGCTATTGCGATACACGGCTCATGGCCGCCTGCTATTGCGATACACGGCTCATGGCCACCTGCTATTGCGATACACGGCTCATGGCCGCCTGCTATTGCGATACACGGTTCATGGCCGCCTGCTATTGCGACACACGGCTCATGGCCGCCTGCTATGGCGATACACGGCTCATGGCCGCCTGCTATGGCGATACACGGCTCATGGCCGCCTGCTATTGCGACACACGGCTCATGGCCGCCTGCTATTACGATACACGGCTCATGGCCGCCTGCTATGGCGATACACGGCTCATGGCCGCCTGCTATTGCGACACACGGCTCCTGGCCGCCTGCTATGGCGATACACGGCTCATGGCCGCCTGCTATTGCGATACACGGCTCATGGCCGCCTGCTATTGCGATACACGGCTCATGGCCACCTGCTATTGCGATACACGGCTCATGGCCGCCTGCTATTGCGATACACGGTTCATGGCCGCCTGCTATTGCGATACACGGCTCATGGCCGCCTGCTATTGCGATACACGGCTCATGGCCGCCTGCTATTGCGATACACGGCTCATGGCCGCCTGCTATTGCGACACACGGCTCATGGCCGCCTGCTATGGCGATACACGGCTCATGGCCGCCTGCTATGGCGATACACGGCTCATGGCCGCCTGCTATTGCGACACACGGCTCATGGCCGCCTGTTATTGCGATACACGGCTCATGGCCGCCTGCTATTGCGATACACGGCTCATGGCCGCCTGCTATTGCGATACACGGTTCATGGCCGCCTGCTATGGCGACACACGGCTCATGGCCGCCTGCTATGGCGATACACGGTTCATGGCCGCCTGCTATTGCGATACACGGCTCATGGCCGCCTGCTATTGAGATACACGGCTCATGACCGCCTGCTATTGCGACACACGGCTCATGGCCGCCTGCTATTGCGATACACGGCTCATGGCCGCCTGCTATTGCGATACACGGCTTACCTTGGTACTCTACATAAATTGACCGTGGCTGGCAATACCCCTCGTGCAGCCACTATCACTGGGCGCATTTCTTTGGGCCAAGATCGGTATCCCGCCCACTACCCGCAACACGTGACAGGGCACTTCCGGGTGCGCCGATAGGGATATGCGTATCCCCAATGAAATGCGCAAAACCGTCCGTTTGATATAACTGTTCATATTATAGCAAATCAAGCAGCATGGATTTCCAGTTCCGTGAACTCCCTCATACTTTCATATGATATCAATATATCGAGAACTAACCTGGTGTAACGCTAACACAGTTCGCGAAAGGCAACTTTCGTACTGGCAACTGTTTTAACATGGAACATGGATCTCTATTCTGTCATGAAGTGTGTTCACAACATTTATTGCATGCGTATCTTTGAACAGTTTTTATAGTATTTGAGTATTATTGAGTGAGTTGGACTATCTGTCAGAATTCTTTGGTGCAATGAATAATTTAAACATAAATATAAGAGCACATAGAAACAGGATTAAAAGTAGAAAAATTTATGTTACAGATTTATTTAATGAATAGGACACCTGGATATCTGAAGAACAGCTCTTACAAAAACTCTGTACATGCAACAATTGGATGACTGAATTTATAAGGGTTAAGAAGGCTATAGGATCGTCCTATGTGAAGTTGTCGGTAAGTACATTTATATCAAAATGAAAAAAAAAATTCCATCATGGGGGTCGTAAAGAACAAGAGGTAAGTCAAGCCTCTTATTGAATGGGACACAGCCGAGCCCCAGTCACTATTTTAACAAAGAGTAAACATTAGACGAGCGGGGCAGCACACGGCGAGAAAGGTTTCACGAGTTCAGAAGCAGGCGATACATATATCAGCAGTTGCATGCATGAAGCCCGATTCCAATTAACTTATTGCATGTACCCACGGCAACAACTCTTATTTAGGTTGAAAATTGGTTTTGATTACGAGGTACAATTTAGGATATTTCAAGACGTTTTTATGATCACAGAGGAAGAGGATACAACTACATCCGCAATATGTATACCACCTGGCATTGTAACATAATTATATTTTACAGGGTTCCCACAGAAAACACAAAAACAAATTCCCTGCTTGGTCCCTGAGTAACCGAAGAGCATGCGGCCCTCAAATCCCCTTATAGCCACACCGACTCCACCACATCCCCTTATAGCCACACTGACTCCACCAAATCCCCTTATAGCCACACCGACTCCACCACATCCCCTTATAGCCACACTGACTCCACCAAATCCCCTTATAGCCACACCGACTCCACCACATCCCCTTATAGCCACACCGACTCCACCACATCCCCTTATAGCCACACTGACTCCACCAAATCCCCTTATAGCCACACCGACTCCACCACATCCCCTTGTAACCACACCGACTCCACCAAATCCCCTTATAGCCACACCGACTCCACCACATTACCTTATAGCCACACTGACTCCACCAAATCCCCTTATAGCCACACCGACTCCACCAAATCCCCTTATAGCCACACCGACTCCACCACATCCCCTTATAGCCACACCGACTCCACCACATCCCCTTATAGCCACACTGACTCCACCAAATCCCCTTATAGCCACACCGACTCCACCAAATCCCCTTATAGCCACACCGACTCCACCAAATCCCCTTATAGCCACACCGACCCCACCAAATCCTCTTATAGCCACACCGACTCCACCAAATCCCCTTATAGCCACACCGACTCCACCACATCCCCTTATAGCCACACCGACTCCACCACATCCCCTTATAGCCACACCGACTCCACCACATCCCCTGATAGCCACACCGACTCCACCACATCCCCTTATAGCCACACCGACTCCACCACATCCCCTTATAGCCACACCGACTCCACCAAATCCCCTTATAGCCACACCGACTCCACCAAATCCCCTTATAGCCACACCGACTTAACCAAATCCCCTTATAGCCACACCGACTCCACCAAATCCCCTTATAGCCACACCGACTCCACCAAATCCCCTTATAGCCACACCGACTCCACCAAATCCCCTTATAGCCACACCGACTCCACCACATCCCCTTGTAACCACACCGACTCCACCAAATCCCCTTATAGCCACACCGACTCCACCACATCCCCTTGTAACCACACCGACTCCACCAAATCCCCTTATAGCCACACCGACTCCACCACATCCCCTTATAGCCACACTGACTCCACCAAATCCCCTTATAGCCACACCGACTCCACCAAATCCCCTTATAGCCACACCGACTCCACCACATCCCCTTATAGCCACACCGACTCCACCACATCCCCTTATAGCCACACTGACTCCACCAAATCCCCTTATAGCCACACCGACTCCACCAAATCCCCTTATAGCCACACCGACTCCACCAAATCCCCTTATAGCCACACCGACCCCACCAAATCCTCTTATAGCCACACCGACTCCACCAAATCCCCTTATAGCCACACCGACTCCACCACATCCCCTTATAGCCACACCGACTCCACCACATCCCCTTATAGCCACACCGACTCCACCACATCCCCTGATAGCCACACCGACTCCACCACATCCCCTTATAGCCACACCGACTCCACCAAATCCCCTTATAGCCACACCGACTCCACCAAATCCCCTTATAGCCACACCGACTCCACCAAATCCCCTTATAGCCACACCGACTTAACCAAATCCCCTTATAGCCACACCGACTCCACCAAATCCCCTTATAGCCACACCGACTCCACCAAATCCCCTTATAGCCACACCGACTCCACCAAATCCCCTTATAGCCACACCGACTTAACCAAATCCCCTTATAGCCACACCGACTCCACCAAATCCCCTTATAGCCACACCGACTCCACCAAATCCCCTTATAGCCACACCGACTCCACCAAATCCCCTTATAGCCACACCGACTCCACCAAATCTCCTTATAGCCACACCGACTCCACCATATCCCCTTATAGCCACACCGACTCCACCAAATCCCCTTATAGCCACACCGACTCCACCAAATCCCCTTATAGCCACACCGACTCCACCAAATCCCCTTATAGCCACACTGACTCCACCAAATCCCCTTATAGCCACACCGACTCCACCAAATCCCCTTATAGCCACACTGACTCCACCAAATCCCCTTATAGCCACACCGACTCCACCAAATCCCCTTATAGCCACACCGACTCCACCAAATCCCCTTATAGCCACACCGACTCCACCAAATCCCCTTATAGCCACACCGACTCCACCAAATCCCCTTGTAGCCACACCGACTCCACCAAATCCCCTTATAGCCACACTGACTCAACCAAATCCCCTTATAGCCACACTGACTCCACCAAATCCCCTTATAGCCACACTGACTCCACCAAATCCCCTTATAGCCACACCGACTCCACCAAATCCCCTTATAGCCACACCGACTCCACCAAATCCCCTTATAGCCACACCGACTCCACCAAATCCCCTTATAGCCACACCGACTCCACCAAATCCCCTTATAGCCACACCGACTCCACCACATCCCCTTATAGCCACACCGACTCCACCAAATCCCCTTATAGCCACACCGACTCCACCAAATCCCCTTATAGCCACACCGACTCCACCAAATCCCCTTATAGCCACACCGACTCCACCAAATCCCCTTATAGCCACACCGACTCCACCAAATCCCCTTATAGCCACACCGACTCCACCACATCCCCTTATAGCCACACCGACCCCACCACATCCCCTTATAGCCACACCGACTCCACCAAATCCCCTTATAGCCACACCGACTCCACCAAATCCCCTTATAGCCACACCGACCCCACCACATCCCCTTATAGCCACACCGACTCCACCACATCACCTTATAGCCACACCGACTCCACCACATCCCCTTATAGCCACACCGACTCTACCAAATCCCCTTATAGCCACACCGACTCCACCACATCCCCCTATAGCCACACCGACTCTACCAAATCCCCTTATAGCCACACCGACTCTACCAAATCCCCTTATAGCCACACCGACTCCACCAAATCCCCTTATAGCCACACCGACTCCACCAAATCCCCTTACAGCCACACCGACTCCACCAAATCCCCTTATAGCCACACCGACTCCACCAAATCCCCTTATAGCCACACCGACTCCACCAAATTCCCTTGTAGCCACACCGACTCCACCAAATCCCCTTATAGCCACACCGACTCCACCAAATCCCCTTATAGCCACACCGACTCCACCAAATCCCCTTGTAGCCACACCGACTCCACCAAATCCCCTTATAGCCAAACCAACTCCACCAAATCCCCTTATAGCCACACCGACTCCACCAAATCCCCTTATAGCCACACCGACTCCACCAAATCCCCTTATAGCCACACCGACTCCACCAAATCCCCTTATAGCCACACCGACTCCACCAAATCCCCTTATAGCCACACCGACTCCACCAAATCCCCTTATAGCCACACCGACTCCACCAAATCCCCTTATAGCCACACCGACTCCACCAAATCCCCTTATAGCCACACCGACTCCACCAAATCCCCTTATAGCCACACCGACTCCACCAAATCCCCTTATAGCCACACCGACTCCACCAAATCCCCTTATAGCCACACCGACTCCACCAAATCTCCTTATAGCCACACCAACTCCACCAAATCTCCTTATAGCCACACCAACTCCACCAAATCCCCTTATAGCCACACCGACTCCACCAAATCCCCTTATAGCCACACCGACTCCACCAAATCCCCTTATAGCCGCACCGACTCCACCAAATCCCCTTATAGCCACACCGACTCCACCAAATCCCCTTATAGCCACACCGACTCCACCAAATCCCCTTATAGCCACACCGACTCCACCAAATCCCCTTATAGCCACACCGACTCCACCAAATCCCCTTATAGCCACACCGACTCCACCAAATCCCCTTATAGCCACACCGACTCCACCAAATCCCCTTATAGCCACACCGACTCCACCAAATCCCCTTATAGCCACACCGACTCCACCAAATCCCCTTATAGCCACACCGACTCCACCAAATCTCCTTATAGCCACACCAACTCCACCAAATCTCCTTATAGCCACACCAACTCCACCAAATCCCCTTATAGCCACACCGACTCCACCAAATCCCCTTATAGCCACACCGACTCCACCAAATCCCCTTATAGCCACACCGACTCCACCAAATCCCCTTATAGCCACACCGACTCCACCAAATCCCCTTATAGCCACACCGACTCCACCAAATCCCCTTATAGCCACACCGACTCCACCAATTCCCCTTGTAGCCACACCGACTCCACCAAATCCCCTTATAGCCACACCGACTCCACCAAATCCCCTTATAGCCACACCGACTCCACCAAATCCCCTTATAGCCACACCGACTCCACCAAATCCCCTTATAGCCACACCGACTCCACCAAATCCCCTTATAGCCACACCGACTCCACCAAATCCCCTTATAGCCACACCGACTCCACCAAATCCCCTTATAGCCACACCGACTCCACCAAATCCCCTTATAGCCACACCGACTCCACCAAATCTCCTTATAGCCACACCAACTCCACCAAATCTCCTTATAGCCACACCAACTCCACCAAATCCCCTTATAGCCACACCGACTCCACCAAATCCCCTTATAGCCACACCGACTCAACCAAATCCCCTTATAGCCACACGGACTCCACCAAATCCCCTTATAGCCACACCGACTCCACCAAATCCCCTTATAGCCACACCGACTCCACCACATCTCCTTATAGCCACACCGACTCCACCAAATCCCCTTATAGCCACACCGACTTAACCAATTCCCCTTGTAGCCACACCGACTCCACCACATCCCCTTATAGCCACACCGACTCCACCAAATCCCCTTATAGCCACACCGACTCCACCACATCCCCTTATAGCCACACCGACTCCAACAAATCCCCTTACAGCCACACCGACTCCACCAAATCCCCTCATAGCCACACCGACTCCACCAAATCCCCTTATAGCCACACCGACTCCACCAAATCCCCTTATAGCCACACCGACTCCACCAAATCCCCTTATAGCCACACCGACTCCACCAAATCCCCTTATAGCCACACCGACTCCACCAAATCCCCTTATAGCCACACCGACTCCACTACATCCCCTTATAGCCACACCGACTCCACCAAATCCCCTTACAGCCACACCGACTCCACCAAATCCCCTTATAGCCACACCGACTCCACCAAATCCCCTTATAGCCACACCGACTCCACCAAATCCCCTTATAGCCACACCAACTCCACCAAATCGGCTGATAGCCACACCGACTCCACCAAATCCCCTTATAGCCACAATGACTCCACCAAATCCCCTTATAGCCACACCAACTCCACCACATCCCCTTATAGCCACACCGACTCCACCAAATCCCCTTATAGCCACACCGACTCCACCAAATCCCCTTATAGCCACACCGACTCCACCAAATCCCCTTATAGCCACACCGACTCCACCAAATCCCCTTATAGCCACACCGACTCCACCAAATCCCCTTATAGCCACACCGACTCCACCAAATCCCCTTATAGCCACACCGACTCCACCACATCTCCTTATAGCCACACCGACTCCACCAAATCCCCTTATAGCCACACCGACTTAACCAATTCCCCTTGTAGCCACACCGACTCCACCACATCCCCTTATAGCCACACCGACTCCACCAAATCCCCTTATAGCCACACCGACTCCACCAAATTCCCTTGTAGCCACACTGACTCCACCACATTCTCTTATAGCCACACCGACTCCACCAAATCCCCTTATAGCCACACCGACTCCACCACATCCCCTTATAGCCACACCGACTCCACCAAATCCCCTGGTAGCCACACCAACTCCACCAAATCCCCTGACAGCCACACCGACTCCACCAAATCCCCTTATAGCCACACCGACTCCACCAAATCCTCTTATAGCCACACCGACTCCACCAAATCCCCTTATAGCCACACCGACTCCACCAAATCCCCTTACAGCCACACCGACTCCACCAAATCCCCTTATAGCCACACCGACTCCACCAAATCCCCTTATAGCCACACTGACTCCACCAAATCCCCTTATAGCCACACCGACTCCACCAAATCCCCTTATAGCCACACCAACTCCACCAAATCGGCTGATAGCCACACCAACTCCACCATATCCCCTTGTAACCACACTGACTCCACCAAATCCCCTTATAGCCACACCGACTCCACCACATCCCCTTATAGCCACACTGACTCCACCAAATCCCCTTATAGCCACACCGACTCCACCACATCCCCTTATAGCCACACCGACTCCACCAAATCCCCTTATAGCCACACCGACTCCACCAAATCCCCTTATAGCCACACCGACTCCACCAAATCCCCTTATAGCCACACCGACTCCACCAAATCCCCTTATAGCCACACCGACTCCACCAAATCCCCTTATAGCCACACCGACTCCACCAAATCCCCTTATAGCCACACCGACTCCACCAAATCCCCTTATAGCCACACCGACTCCACCAAATCCTCTTATAGCCACACCGACTCCACCAAATCCCCTTATAGCCACACCGACTCCACCAAATCCCCTTATAGCCACACCGACTCCACCAAATCCCCTTATAGCCACACCGACTCCACCACATCTCCTTATAGCCACACCGACTCCACCAAATCCCCTTATAGCCACACCGACTTAACCAATTCCCCTTGTAGCCACACCGACTCCACCACATCCCCTTATAGCCACACTGACTCCACCAAATCTCCTTATAGCCACACCGACTCCACCAAATTCCCTTGTAGCCACACCGACTTCACCACATCCCCTTATAGCCACACCGACTCCACCAAATCCCCTTATAGCCGCACCGACTCCACCACATCCCCTTATAGCCACACCGACTCCACCAAATCCCCTGATAGCCACACCAACTCCACCAAATCCCCTGACAGCCACACCGACTCCACCAAATCCCCTTATAGCCACACCGACTCCACCAAATCCTCTTATAGCCACACCGACTCCACCAAATCCCCTTATAGCCACACCGACTCCACCAAATCCCCTTATAGCCACACCGACTCCACCAAATCCCCTTATAGCCACACCGACTCCACCAAATCCCCTTATAGCCACACCGACTCCACCAAATCCCCTTATAGCCACACCAACTCCACCATATCCCCTTGTAACCACATTGACTCCACCACATCCCCTTATGGCCACACCGACTCCACCACATGCCATTATAGCAACACCGACGCCACCAAATCCCCTGATAGCCACACCGACTCCACCATATCCTCTTGTAGCCACACCGACTCCACCACATCCCTTTATAGCCACACCGACTCCACCAAATCCCCTTATAGCCACACCGACTCCACCAAATCCCCTTATAGCCACACCGACTCCACCAAATCCCCTTATAGCCACACCGACTCTACCACATCCCTTTATAGCCACACTGACTCCAACAAATCCCCTTATAGCCACACTGACTCCACCACATCCCCTTATAGCCATACCAACTCCACCACATCCCCTTATAGCCACACCGACTCCACCACATCCCTTTATAGCCACACCGACTCCAACAAATCCCCTTATAGCCACACTGACTCCACCACATCCCCTTATAGCCATACCAACTCCACCACATCCCCTGATAGCCACACCGACTCCACCACATCCCCTTATAGCCACACCGACTCCACCAAATCCCCTTATAGTCACACCGACTCCACCAAATCCCCTTATAGCCACACTGACTCCACCAAATCCCCTTATAGCCACACCAACTCCACCAAATCGGCTGATAGCCACACCAACTCCACCATATCCCCTTATAGCCACACCGACTCCACCACATCCCCTTATAGCCACACCGACTCCACCAAATCCCCTTATAGTCACACCGACTCCACCAAATCCCCTTATAGTCACACCGACTCCACCAAATCCCCTTATAGCCACACTGACTCCACCAAATCCCCTTATAGTCACACCGACTCCACCAAATCCCCTTATAGCCACACTGACTCCACCAAATCCCCTTATAGCCACACCGACTCCACCAAATCCCCTTATAGCCACACTGACTCCACCAAATCCCCTTATAGCCACACTGACTCCACCACATCCCCTTATAGCCACACCGACTCCACCAAATCCCCTTATAGCCACACCGACTCCACCAAATCCCCTTATAGCCACACCGACTCCACCAAATCCCCTTATAGCCACACCGACTCCACCAAATCCCCTTATAGCCACACTGACTCCACCAAATCCCCTTATAGCCACACCGACTCCACCAAATCCCCTTATAGCCACACTGACTCCACCAAATCCCCTTATAGCCACACCGACTCCACCAAATCCCCTTATAGCCACACTGACTCCACCAAATCCCCTTATAGCCACACCGACTCCACCAAATCCTCTTATAGCCACACCGACTCCACCAAATCCCCTTATAGCCACACCAACTCCACCAAATCCCCTTATAGCCACACCGACTCCACCAAATCCCCTTATAGCCACACCGACTCCACCACATCTCCTTATAGCCACACCGACTCCACCAAATCCCCTTATAGCCACACCGACTTAACCAATTCCCCTTGTAGCCACACCAACTCAACCAAATCCCCTTATAGTCACACCGACGCCACCAAATCGGCTGATAGCCACACCAACTCCACCATATCCCCTTGTAACCACATTGACTCCACCACATCCCCTTATGGCCACACCGACTCCACCACATGCCATTATAGCAACACCGACGCCACCAAATCCCCTGATAGCCACACCGACTCCACCATATCCTCTTGTAGCCACACCGACTCCACCACATCCCTTTATAGCCACACCGACTCCACCAAATCCCCTTATAGCCACACCGACTCCACCAAATCCCCTTATAGCCACACCGACTCCACCAAATCCCCTTATAGCCACACCGACTCCACCAAATTCCCTTATAGCCACACCGACTCTACCACATCCCTTTATAGCCACACTGACTCCAACAAATCCCCTTATAGCCACACTGACTCCACCACATCCCCTTATAGCCATACCAACTCCACCACATCCCCTTATAGCCACACCGACCCCACCACATCCCTTTATAGCCACACCGACTCCAACAAATCCCCTTATAGCCACACTGACTCCACCACATCCCCTTATAGCCATACCAACTCCACCACATCCCCTTATAGCCACACCGACTCCACCAAATCCCCTTATAGCCACACCGACTCCACCAAATCCCCTTATAGCCACACTGACTCCACCACATTCCCTTATAGCCATACCAACTCCACCACATCCCCTTATAGCCACACTGACTCCACCAAATCCCCTTATAGCCACACCGACTCCACCACATCCCTTTATAGCCACATCGACTCCAACAAATCCCCTTATAGCCACACTGACTCCACCACATCCCCTTATAGCCATACCAACTCCACCACATCCCCTTATAGCCACACCGACTCCACCAAATCCCCTTATAGCCACACCGACTCCACCAAATCCCCTTATAGCCACACCGACTCCACCAAATCCCCTTATAGCCACACTGACTCCACCAAATCCCCTTATAGCCACACTGACTCCACCAAATCCCCTTATAGCCACACCGACTCCACCACATCCCTTTATAGCCACACCGACTCCAACAAATCCCCTTATAGCCACACTGACTCCACCACATCCCCTTATAGCCACACCGACTCCACCAAATCCCCTTATAGCCACACCGACTCCACCAAATCCCCTTACACATAATGGCCCTTAATTTTTACATAGCATGCAGTGAAAGACGTGAAGAGTGTGGGGGTCTCAGTATTTCAGCTAGCCCTCTTTTGGGATTATATTCAGGATTATGTGCTTCACAAATGGTGGACACTTTTCAGTATTAAAAGATAGCCAGATCAATTAGACTTAGAAAGGGTAAGGTTCAAGTGACTTTGTCGAAGGAGGCACGCAACGTTGAACTTGGAAACGAAGTTTATTTCACAGGAATCACCGACAGCAGGGCAATGCGAGGGACATGGCCGTATTTGGCACACAGTTATAACTACATCCTCAGAACTCGCAAGACAAAAAAAATGTCTGCTAACCCTGACAACTGCTAGATTTCTGGTTGGAATGCATCGAAATACAACACACCATGACAAAAAAAACAGTGACCGAAATGTGTCCAAAGTTTCAACATGTATGAATTTAAGACACATAGTGTCCACATCATTATCGCCATGATACATCTAAACGTATCGGTTTTTTGTCCGAAACTTGTCTCCAACACAAAGGTGTATCATGGCCATCAGATCATGGCCATTAGATCATGGCCATTAGATCATGGCCATTAAATCATAGCCATTAGATCTTGGCCATTAGATCATGGCCATTAGATCATAGCCATTAGATCATGGCCATTAGATCATGGCCATTAGATCATAGCCATTAGATCATGGCCATTAGATCATGGCCATTAGATCATAGCCATTAGATCATGGCCATTAGATCATGGCCATTAAATCATAGCCATTAGATCTTGGCCATTAGATCATGGCCATTAGATCATAGCCATTAGATCTTGGCCATTAGATCATGGCCATTAGATCATGGCCATTAGATCATAGCCATTAGATCTTGGCCATTAGATCATGGCCATTAGATCTTGAACTTCATAAATAGAGAGTTATTGCACTATGTGTTCGACTGTTTCGTATAAACATTTTTTCACAAAGAAGCATTACCAGTTGCAAATTGATAACATGAAAACAATACCTAAGTCCTCCTCCTTAGATGGCCCCCACTGCATGTGATAACATGATAACAATACTTAAGTCCTCCTCCTTAGATGGCCCCCACAGCATGTGATAACATGATAACAATACCTAAGTCCTCCTCCTTAGATGGCCCCCACTGCATGTGATAACATGATAACAATACCTAAGTCCTCCTCCTTAGATGGCCCCCACTGCATGTGATAACATGAAAACAATACTTAAGTCCTCCTCCTTAGATGGCCCCCACTGCATGTGATAACATTATAACAATACTTAAGTCCTCCTCCTTAGATGGCCCCCACTGCATGTGAAAACATGATAACAATACTTAAGTCCTCCTCCTTAGATGGCCCCCACTGAATGTGATAACATGATAACAATACCTAAGTCCTCCTCCTTAGATGGCCCCCACTGCATGTGATAACATTATAACAATACTTAAGTCCTCCTCCTTAGATGGCCCCCACTGCATGTGATAACATGATAACAATACTTAAGTCCTCCTCCTTAGATGGCCCCCACTGAATGTGATAACATGATAACAATACCGAAGTCCTCCTCCTTAGATGGCCCCCACTGCATGTGATAACATTATAACAATACTTAAGTCCTCCTCCTTAGATGGCCCCCACTGCATGTGATAACATGATAACAATACTTAAGTCCTCCTCCTTAGATGGCCCCCACTGAATGTGATAACATGATAACAATACCTAAGTCCTCCTCCTTAGATGGCCCCCACTGCATGTGATAACATGATAACAATACCTAAGTCCTCCTCCTTAGATGGCCCCCACTGCATGTGATAACATGAAAACAATACCTAAGTCCTCCTCTTTAGATGGCCCCCACTGCATGTGCAAGACTTTTAGACCATCACCCCCCCCCCCCCCACCAAGGATAATTTCCTCAATATTTTTTATAAGAATGCAGTTTTTGCAGTTATCGGGAGAGGAAACTTCACAGATGCTTGCATATTGCATTGGCTGTCTTTCGACGGGGTAAAGCAAAGAAATTTGTCGAATGTCAGTGGAAAATCTGTGGTCGTCTGCAGTGGCAGAGACCAGTGCAGTGGCCAGTCATCCAGTGCACAATGCCTCGACCACCAGCGTTATTTGAAAACAAACAGGTGTGTTTATATTTGCGACTAAGCCTGTACTATAGAAAGAGAGGCAAGGTACGATGGTGGGGTGTATGTAATCTCAGCAACTCAAGTTTCATATAAATTGTTTCCTCATAAAAGAAGCATTGCCAGACTGCACTTTTACTACTGCTCCTTTAGGTCGCCAAAACACCGGCTTCAACATAGACTTATATATATATATATAGATATATATTAAATTACAAATTCTTTGCAATACTACATGATAACAATACCTATAGGTATGCCTTCTAAGATGGCCCCCACTGCATGCGCGAGACTTTTAGACCAGCATCCTCCCATCCGCGACCGACCGAAAAATCCGAAATAAATACCAGAAGCCTGTGGAAGGTGGAACTTCCATAAGAGGTTTTTCTGGAAATTTCATCAAATAATTTCATCAGGTGTCCTAATCCATCAAGAAATCAGTCCTGAACAAACTGCTGTTACATATTCTTTGTGTTTTTGTTTAAAGGTGAGAGATTAAACAAAGTATTATTACACAAAACTACTCTCTGTTCTAGTTCAAAGTTTTATTCTGTTCTGCTTCTATTGTGCTTTCCTTCTTAAATTGCGAAGAATGCTGTAGCTTTACGGCTGTCGACTGAACATAGACTATAAAAACTCATTTGTGCGCCGCGCAATAGTGAAAAACCGGAACGTAAACGTATCGGCGCTAACGGATCGGGATGCTAATTATCTTTTTATAGCAAGAGTATGTCATACATGCTATTGCATAACATCATGCCCATAAACATTTACATATTAAAATATTAATAACCATATAAGATTTTTATGATAAGGGAATTCATACCTTCCAGATATTAGTAATAACTGGAATTGAACTGTTACCAAATGTAATCTAGGCTTCTGAAATTCCCAGATTTTTCCATGCAGCGAATTTTTTCCCCATCATTTTCCCTGTTTTCCATGGCCTGTGGGAACCTTGATTTTAAAACAGACACACACAACAAAAGTAATCAGTACGGACGTGGCTGGGGCAGTAGAATCCACACCGAGACTTACCTGGTACAGCTGGTAGCCTAGGCGCTGACTGGCAGGCGAGAGCAGGTAGCTGACGTCCTCCAAAGTGCGAACAGTGTCACATGAGCTGCCCGTTACCGTGGCCACGTTCTCGTCCTGCACGTGGTCTCCGCCACAGCTACAGTCCGCTCCCTGGCACCGCTCAGAGGTGTCGCTGCGGTCGCTGGCCGGGCTGTTCTGAGGCGTGCAGATGGGCTTGAAGTGGCAGTCTGGCGAGTACTCGATGTGGGTGCCGCCGCCCTCCTCCAGGTCCGGGCCCGACGCCAGGCCCAACTGGCGCAGGATGCTCGTGTCCGGCTTGTACAGGTGCTTCACCTGGACGGAGCGGTGGCAGGACGACTTGTGGGCGGCTGAGGCCTGTAGCGGCGACAGACTGGGTTCGCTGTGGATGTGCAACAGGTGAGTCAGCCGAGAGGGAATGGCGTCCTTGCTGAATGCTGACGTCTCCGATGCCCTGATCTCCACCCCCACCGCCACGCCGCCACTCCTGTCGTCCACAGCGCCACCAAGCGGAGAGGACGGCAGGTCATCAAACTCCGCGGCTTGGTCGATCAGTACACTGAGCTGTTCCAGAGAGCTGCTCTTATGACTGAGACTGAGCGGCGTCAATGAGAAGTCGATCCACATGCCTTCATCCGGATCGATGCCTTCGTCCTCGCTGCACTCCGAGCGGGCACGTGACCAGGCATCTCCGCCAGGGTCAGCCGTACCCAGCGCCCCCCCGTACAGACCCCCGGGGATGAAGGCCGCGTGCGCCCGGACCTCAGCCTGCTCACCCCCATCCAGCCGGATGTTGAGTAGGTACTTGTGAATGTTGTCCAGAGTGCCGGAGCGCTCCCGGTTGGGAGACTCCATCTCGCCTTTGATGTGGACGTTGACGTCCCAGATCTTGGAGGGCGGGGAGCGCTGCGTGTCCTCCCAGGGGGTCCTGTCTACCGCCAGCGGTGACCAATCATCCCTCCGGACGCCATTCCAGGCGGCCCCCTCTAGTCCGGACTTGTACCCGTCCTCCCACAGCTGTCCGGCGCACAGGTCCCACAGGTCGGTGACCCGCGACAGGAACGTCAGGTCGGCGGCCTGGCCGTAGAGCAGGGTGGAGGCGGGTCGTCTGGTGGAGGGGGATGCCGGCCCCAGCCCACACCTGACGGCCGAGGAGCAGGCCAGCAACTCATTCCGCTCCATGCCCAGGGGGCCGTCTGCATACAGCGCCCACCCCCTAGGTGAAGGTCTGGTCACCATATCACTGTTATATACATCGTGATCACACCACACGGACGAGTCAAATAAATAATTACTAAAATTACAACCACATATATGTACAAGGTTCGTTTGTTCATCTGCAATATGATTATTTCTATTTAAGTGTGTTACATTGTCTATCGTGTTGCAGTCGAGAGGCTGGAGACCGCCGCCCACATCTGGCCTGTCGTCCGGCACTTTGTTCTGTGTTATTTCAGGCTGGATGATGCCCTTATAGGCACTGGGGGGCTGGCGGGCTGCAGCCAGCCACGATGTCTCCGTAGACGCTAAGCCACCCTGACCAGGGGACTCCGCCTCCGCGCCGGTACAGAGGCAGACCGCGGACTCCTGGCGGCCGTCCAGTGTCTGCTGGGCACTCCGGGACTGACCCGTGGAGGCCTCCATCAAGGACTCGAACACACCTAGCCGCCTCTTCTCCTCGGCAGTGCTATCGCTGCCGGCCTCCACGCCCGACACCACCTCCATTATATCCTCCTTCGTCTCGATGCCTTCGTCTTCGGAATAAATGTCAAAGGCACATTTCGACTCATTGAACGGCGTTCCACAGACTCTCTGTGCTCCGGAAAGTTTGCCTAAATATCCGGGGGGCGTTCCACCCACTGTCCGTGTTTCAGATAGTTGGTCGAAATCTTCGGTGTGCGCCCCACCCACCCTCTGTGCTCCCGATATCTGTTCGGCCAGGTGGCTGATTTTAGAGGCGGCCGACACGGTGACCTCATAGAGCGTCGACTGCAGCATGTCTCTGAGAGGGGACAGAGACAGATCCGTCAAGACAGAGCTCGCCAAGTCCTCGTCCCGCCAGAGGCCCACAGGCCCTGGGGATCCATCAGGCCTCCTCGAGAAACACGTCGTTGGGTCGACATCGTCGCGCTGTAGCTTATTGTTGCAGTTGGACGTCTTAACATTTTCATTCTCATCTCGGCTGCTGGGGGCGTTCACAGTGGCATCGAGGAGGTGACATTGGGATATGAGCTGGTCACCCCAGTGATGTGCAAAGTCTGCCCTGAGGCCAGCTGGTTCTGCCGCGTGGTCCTGGCGCCCACAGTCGGCGGTGTCTTCCAAGGCTCCGCGCGCCCACACCTCCCGCAGCCTGCTGTGCTCCAAGGTGACCAGCAGGGAGTTCTGTGGGGAGAGTACCTCCAGAGGCTGGGCCTCCAGAAGACACTGCAGCAGAATCCTGCTCTCCTCATCCGAGAAATGCGACAGCTGCGGGCCGCCCTCCTTATAGAGGTGCCGCTCCAGAGCCAGGCTCCTTCTGTAGAGTCGCTCTCTGGGTGTGGGCGAGGCGGGCACCAGAGCATTGAGGGGCTCTGTGTACCAGGAGAGGTCCTCAGACATGTTGAAGAGGTCGTCGTCCTCACACGGCAGGTCCACCGGTGAGCCGGACTTTCTGGTGGATCTCTCGCTGCCCGAACCTCCCCGATCTGCCGCTCTCACGCCATCCTCACAGCCCGAACCTCCCCGATCTGCCGCTCTCACGCCATCCTCACAGCCCGAACCTCCCCGATCTGCCGCTCTCACGCCATCCTCACAGCCCGAACCTCCCCGATCTGCCGCTCTCACGCCATCCTCACAGCGCGACTTGGCCTTGTGATCGAGAAAAGATTGGTGCAACCTGAACAAAGGTACCTTCCCTGCTACTTTTGGCACAATAAAAGACGGCTGCGTGTCCACCATCTCGACGTCGGGCCAGCTCTTTGTTCTTCCTATTCTAGCTGTCGTTTTGATGGACGCCACAGGTGTCGCCTGAGGATTTCTCCGGTTTTCGGACGCACTCAGCTTGTTGTAAAAAGGTTCCTGCAACAATTGAGAAGGTGGCCCTTCTCTGAAGAGGGATCGACCTTTGATCACCCCAGCCCTCTTGCCCTCTTTCTTCCAGGATTCGTCCCCTTTCGAGCTCTGCTTGTGCTTCCTGCCCCCGCCGCACACGAGGCCTTGGTTGACGGACCCCGAAAGCTCCTTCCTTGCCGCGCCGCTCCCACCCCTCGCCATGGGCCTGGTCACGTGCCTGCTCGCGTGCCTGCTCACGTGCGCCAGCTGCCTGTCCTCCGACTTGGCCTTTTCTCGTTCTCGCACAACTCTCGCTTGTTCCGTGATCTCCTCGGCCCAGCTACGTTCTTGGGGTTGTGAGTTGGGGGAACGCTTGGCCACCGTGGCGGCCCATGGCGCCTTGTCGTGGGCCACCGCCTTGGGGGTCAACTCGCCACACCTGTCACTCAGAGCGGGGAAGGCAGCATAGTACCTGCAACGAAGGTCACTCATCGGTCACAATAGGTTGTTATAATAAATCATTCAAGGCACAAGCTCCTCAAATACACAATTCCTGAATAAAATCAAAATGTCCAATCCGGGAAAGTAAACCCTGCATCAGTCGACATTGCATTGCATCATCGGATAACCTCGTTCAACTTCTTCGCCAAACACCAAAGCATATAACAATTCTCAGCTAATGAGCCAATGAGATTTAAATTGCACGCTAGCACACCCAATGGGGTGTGATGACGCCTCTCACCGAAACACCCACTGACAGCATGCTCTTACCTCTCAGCTGGATCCACTGGCGAGGCAGAAATGATACCAATTTCATTGCCAACGTCGGTCAATTTCCTCAGGTTATCATCATGTGTAGCTCCTGAATAGAAAATGTGAATTTCATAAATAGACAAATGGTAACTAGAACTATTTTTGTGTCTGTCACGCTTGCTTAAGGAATATCATCAGCCAAGGATTCCACTTTTGCGCAATGGGAATGACAACCTTGAATGTGGGGAATGGCCACCTTGAATGTGGGGAATGGCCACCTTGAATGTGGGAAATGGCCACCTTCAATGTGGGGAATGGCCACCTTCAATGTGGGGAATGGCCACCTTCAATGTGAGGAATGGCCACCTTCAATGTGAGGAATGGCCACCTTCAATGTGAGGAATGGCCACCTTCAATGTGGGGAATGGCCACCTTCAATGTGGGGAATGGCCACCTTCAATGTGGGGAATGGCCACCTTCAATGTGGAGAATGGCCACCTTGAATGTGGGGAATGGCCACCTTCAATGTGGGGAATGGCCACCTTGAATGTGGGGAATGGCCACCTTGAATGTGGGGAATGGCCACCTTCAATATGGGGAATGGCCACCTTGAATGTGGGGAATGGCCACCTTGAATGTGGGGAATGGCCACCTTGAATGTGGGGAATGGCCACCTTCAATGTGGCGGGTGGTCTACCATAAGGTGGGGAATGGTCTACCAAAAGGTCGGGAATGGTCTACCATAAGGTGGGGAATGGTCTACCACAAGGTGGGGTATGGTCTACCACACGGTGGGGAATGGCCACCTTCAAAGTGGGGTATGGTCTGCCACAAGGCGGGGAATAGCCACCTTCAATGTGGGGGTGGTTTACCACAAGGTGGGGAATGGTCTACCACAAGGTGGGGAATAGCCACCTTCAATGTGGAGAATGGCCACCTTCAATGTGGGGAATGGCCACCTTTAATGCGGGGGATGGTCTGCCAGAAAGTGGGGAATGGTCTGCCACAAGGTGGGGAGTAGCCACCTTCAATGTGGAGGATGGTCTGCCACAAGGTGGGGAATGGTCTGTCATAGGATGGGGAATGATCTACCATAAGGTGGGGAATGACAACCTTCAATGTGGGGGATGGTCGGCCACAAGGTGGGGGATGGTCTACCACAAGGTGGGGAATGACCACCTTCAATCCAGGGGATGGTCTGCCACAAGGTGGGGAATGGTCTGCCACAAGGTGGGGAATGGCCACTATCAATGTAGGGAATGGCCACCTTCAAGGTGGGGAATGGTCTACCACAAGGTGGGGAATGGCCACTATCAATGTAGGGAATGGCCACCTTCAAGGTGGGGAATGGTCTACCAGAAGGTGGGGAATGGTCTACGACAAGGTTGGGAATGGCCTACCACAAGGTGGGGAATGACCACCTTCAATGTGGGGGATGGTCTGCCACAAGGTGGGGAATGGTCTACCACAAGGTGGGGAATGGTCTGCCACAAGGTGGGGAATGGCCACCTCCAATGTGGGGGATGGTCTGCCACAAGGTGGGGAATAGCCACCTTCAATGTGGGGGATGGTCTGCCACAAGGTGGGGAATGGTCTACCACAAGGTGGGGAATGGTCTGCCACAAGGTGGGGAATGGCCACCTTCAATGTGGGGGATGGTCTGCCACAAAGTGGGGAATGGCCACCTTCAATGTGGGGGATGGTCTACCGCAAGGTGGGGAATAGCCACCTTCAATGTGGAGGATGGTCTGCCATAAGGTGGGGAATGATCTGCCATAGGTTGGGGAATGGTCTACCATAAGGTGGCGACTTAATATATAAGTTGGTTGATGAGACAATTATATCAGAGAATGAAATTATGTTAGGTTTTCATGACAGATCAGTTTTCTTTATTACTTCAGACTTTACTTACTGCAATAAACATATCTTAGTGGTAAAGAAATGTACCTGTAAAATTAAACTCGGCCATCGAGAACCTGTAAAGTGTATTTTTGCTAGGGAAATATACCTATGCGAACGAATGCACTTAATTTGATGCACTTGATTTGATGCGGATATTCTAAAACCTGCGCCTGGGGAGGGGGGTGCTGAAAATGTGCGTTCACAGAGCGGGTTTCCGCATGAAAAATACCCCTTCCGTGCGCATTTTGGCGGTGAAAATATGGCTTTACCACGGACCCCCCACCCCCCCCCCCCTGCCCATAGCAATGTATGAAGAACCCCCCGCGGGTCTCAGTCTCATTTAGCCCTCTTTTTGGATTATTATTAAGGATTATGTGTTTCAGTAATAGTGGACACTTTTCATTGTTTACAGACCGCCAGATTAATTAGAATTCATCAGGGCAACTCTCATAACTTAGTTCAAGGAGGAATGCGACGTTTTGCTCGGGAACAAAGTTTGTACCACACGAATCACCCACAGCAGAGGCGAATAGTCCACCACAAGGTGGGGAATGGCCACCTTCAAGGTGGGGAATGGCCACCTTCAAGGTGGGGAATGGCCACTTTCAAGGTGGGGAATGGCCACCTTCAAGGTGGGGTATGGTCTATCACAAGGCAGAGAATGGTCTACCACAAAGTTGGGAATGGTCAACTTTAAGGTGGGGAAGGCCACCTTCAAGGTGGGGAATGCCCCCTAGAGTACCCACATACGGCGCGCGAGTACCTCTACCTTCATGCTTCATGGATGTATTGTGGTTAACACAATTGGTAACGTGCAGTGAGCCAACCTTCGCATTGTGGAAATAATATCACTTTGAGAGCCGTATCAATTTTAGTAAACTGAAACAATAATTCTGCCTTATTGGGTTACGTGTGACCGTTCAGTGTTTACTCCTAACGCCAACAATTGACAATGTTGTCTACCAACTTATAAATCTCGATTGACGTGTTTCCTCTACAAACCCCCTATGCTTGCAAACCTCATAGATCTGTTTATAATATTATGTCAAGTTTCCTAAGGCTAATGGGGTTATATACGGCGCATCCTACCTTGGCTGTCTCATACCAATGCCAGAACATGGGTTTATAGTCCGGTGTGTCTCCTTCCACAACCGGCCACCTCATCCCTCCGTTGTCTTGTTTATCATTCACCTCCACAAAATGTCACCAAATAGAGTTAAGCTGCTCAGTTCATTCGTTTTCCAGCTTGATACGTAATTTGCAGAAGCAGACGTTCTATTGTGGGCGCAGTGGGCGCCCTCTGGCGGCAGAGAAGGTACTGGCGCGAACAAAGACATGGCCTCAGTCCAACCACTAGGACTCCTGGGTTCACATCAGGCGGCGGGCGGCAGGCTCAGTCACTGCACAGGCCAACTACCCACTGCGTAGGCATCCAGAGCACAACACTGGCTCGGCGCCAGAACAGGGGCGGCCGTCACTCGGGTAAGCTCGGGAGCCTCCGAGGTCGAGTCCCGCTCGCCCGAGTTACCGCATCAGTCACTGGCCTCAGCAACGCCAGCCATTATCGGTGTGCCATCGATTCTTCGCACCGAAAACCCCCGATTATGGTTAATCATCAGGCAGACTGGCCTCCCTGCAGCCCTCCCCAAACCCTTACAGCAGAATGAACATCCTTAGGGTCCAACATACACAGCTAACCTCCCCGTCATAACACTCATACCCACCCAGGGTCCAACATATACAGCTAACCTCCCCGTCATACCACTCTCATACCCACCAAGGGTCCAACATATACAGCTGACCACCCCGTTATAACACTCATACCCACCAAGGGTCCAACATACACAGCTAACCCCCCCGTCATAACACTCTCATACCCAGCAAGGGTCCAACATATACAACTAACCACCTCGTCAGAACACTCATACCCACTAAGGGTCCAACATATACAGCTAACCTCCCCGTCATACCACTCTCATATCCACCAAGGGTCCAACATATACAGCTAACCTCCCCGTCATAACACTCTCATACCCACCAAGGGTCCAACATATACAGCTAACCTCCCCGTCATAACACTCTCGTACCCACCAAGGGTCCAAAATATACAGCTAACCTCCCCGTCATAACACTCTCATACCCACCAAGGGTCCAAAATATACAGCTAACCTCCCCGTCATACCACTCTCATACCCACCAAGGGTCCAACATATACAGCTAACCTCCCCGTCATAACACTCTCATACCCACCAAGGGTCCAACATATACAGCTAACCTCCCCGTCATAACACTCTCGTACCCACCAAGGGTCCAAAATATACAGCTAACCTCCCCGTCATAACACTCTTATACCCACCAAGGGTCCAAAATATACAGCTAACCTCCCCGTCATAACACTCTCATACCCACCAAGGGTCCAACATATACAGCTAACCTCCCCGTCATAACACTCTCATACCCACCAAGGGTCCAACATATACAGCTAACCCCCCCGTCATACCACTCTCATACCCACCAAGGGTCCAACAGATACAGCTAACCACCCCGTTATAACACTCATACCCACCAAGGGTCCAACATATACAGCTAACCTCCCTGTCATACCACTCACATACCCACCAAGGGTCCAACATATACAGCTTACCTCCCCGTCATAACACTCTCATACCCACCAAGGGTCCAACATATACAGCTAACCTCCCTGCCATACCACTCTCTTTCCCACCAAGGGTCCAACATATACAGCTTACCTCCCCGTCATACCACTCTCATACCCACCAAGGGTCCAACATATACAGCTAACCACCCCGTCATACCACACTCATACCCACCAAGGGTCCAACATATACAGCTAACCACCCCGTCATAACACTCATACCGACCAAGTGTCCAACATATACAGCTAACCTCCCTGTCATACCACTCTCATACCCACCAAGAGGTCCACCATACACAGCTAACCTCCCCGTCATACCACTCTCATACCCACCAAGGGTCCAACATATACAACTAACCACCCCGTCATAACACTCATACCCACCAAGGATCCAACATATACAGCTAACCACCCCGTCATACCACTCTCATACCCACCAAGGCTCCAACATATACAACTAACCTCCCCGTCATACCACTCTCATACCCACCAAGGGTCCAACATATACAGCTAACGTCCCCGTCATACCACTCTCATACCCACCAAGGGTCCAACATATACAGCTAACCTCCCCGTCAAAACACTCTCATACCCACCAAGGGTCCAACATATACAGCTAACCACCCCGTTATAACACTCATACCCACCAAGGGTCCAACATATACAGCTAACCTCCCTGTCATACCACTCTCATACCCACCAAGGGTCCAACATATACAGCTTACCTCCCCGTCATAACACTCTCATACCCACCAAGGGTCCAACATATACAGCTAACCTCCCTGTCATACCACTCTCATACCCACCAAGGGTCCAACATATACAGCTTACCTCCCCGTCATACCACTCTCATACCCACCAAGGGTCCAACATATACAGCTAACGTCCCCGTCATACCACTCTCATACCCACCAAGGGTCCAACATATACAGCTAACCTCCCCGTCATACCACTCTCATACCCACCAAGGGTCCAACATATACAGCTAACGTCCCCGTCATACCACTCTCATACCCACCAAGGTTCCAACATATACAGCTAACGTCCCCGTCATAACACTCATACCCACCAAGGGTCCAACATATACAACTAACCACCCCGTCATACCACTCTCATACCCACCAAGGTTCCAACATATACAGCTATCCACCCCGTCATAACACTCTCATACCCACCAAGGGTCCAACATATACAGCTAACCTCCCCGTCATACCACTCTCATACCCACCAAGGGTCCAACATATACAACTAACCACCCCGTCATACCACTCTCATACCCACCAAGGGTCCAACATATACAGCTAACCTCCCCGTCATACCACTCTCATACCCACCAAGGGTCCAACATATACCACTAACCACCCCGTCATACCACTCTCATACCCACCAAGGGTCCAACATATACAGCTAACCTCCCCGTCATACCACTCTCATACCCACCAAGGGTCCAAAATATACAGCTAACGTCCCCGTCATACCACTCTCATACCCACCAAGGGTCCAACATATACAGCTATCCACCCCGTCAAAACACTCTCATACCCACCAAGGGTCCAACATATACAGCTAACCTCCCTGTCATACCACTCTCATACCCACCAAGGGTCCAACATATACAGCTCACCTCCCCGTCATACCACTCTCATACCCACCAAGGGTCCAACATATACAGCTAACCTCCCCGTCATACCACTCTCATACCCACCAAGGGTCCAACATATACAGCTAACGTCCCCGTCATACCACTCTCATACCCACCAAGGGTCCAACATATACAGCTATCCACCCCGTCACAACACTCTCATACCCACCAAGGTTCCAACATATACAGCTAACCTCCCTGTCATACCACACTCATACCCACCAAGGGTCCAACATATACAGCTAACCTCCCCGTCATACCACTCTCATACCTACCAAAGTTCCAACATATACAGCTAACGACCCCGTCATACCACTCTCATACCCACCAAGGGTCCAACATATACAGCTAACCACCCCGTCATAACACTCATACCGACCAAGTGTCCAACATATACAGCTAACCTCCCTGTCATACCACTCTCATACCCACCAAGAGGTCCACCATACACAGCTAACCTCCCCGTCATACCACTCTCATACCCACCAAGGGTCCAACATATACAACTAACCACCCCGTCATAACACTCATACCCACCAAGGATCCAACATATACAGCTAACCACCCCGTCATACCACTCTCATACCCACCAAGGGTCCAACATATACAACTAACCTCCCCGTCATACCACTCTCATACCCACCAAGGGTCCAACAGATACAGCTAACGTCCCCGTCATACCACTCTCATACCCACCAAGGGTCCAACATATACAGCTAACCTCCCCGTCAAAACACTCTCATACCCACCAAGGGTCCAACATATACAGCTAACCACCCCGTTATAACACTCATACCCACCAAGGGTCCAACATATACAGCTAACCTCCCTGTCATACCACTCTCATACCCACCAATGGTCCAACATATACAGCTTACCTCCCCGTCATAACACTCTCATACCCACCAAGGGTCCAACATATACAGCTAACCTCCCTGTCATACCACTCTCATACCCACCAAGGGTCCAACATATACAGCTTACCTCCCCGTCATACCACTCTCATACCCACCAAGGGTCCAACATATACAACTAACCTCCCCGTCATACCACTCTCATACCCACCAAGGGTCCAACATATATAGCTAACGTCCCCGTCATACCACTCTCATACCCACCAAGGGTCCAACATATACAGCTAACCTCCCCGTCATACCACTCTCATACCCACCAAGGGTCCAACATATACAGCTAACGTCCCCGTCATACCACTCTCATACCCACCAAGGTTCCAACATATACAGCTAACGTCCCCGTCATAACACTCATACCCACCAAGGGTCCAACATATACAACTAACCACCCCGTCATACCACTCTCATACCCACCAAGGTTCCAACATATACAGCTATCCACCCCGTCATAACACTCTCATACCCACCAAGGGTCCAACATATACAGCTAACCTCCCCGTCATACCACTCTCATACCCACCAAGGGTCCAACATATACAACTAACCACCCCGTCATACCACTCTCATACCCACCAAGGGTCCAACATATACAGCTAACCTCCCCGTCATACCACTCTCATACCCACCAAGGGTCCAACATATACAACTAACCACCCCGTCATACCACTCTCATACCCACCAAGGGTCCAACATATACAGCTAACCTCCCCGTCATACCACTCTCATACCCACCAAGGGTCCAAAATATACAGCTAACGTCCCCGTCATACCACTCTCATACCCACCAAGGGTCCAACATATACAGCTATCCACCCCGTCAAAACACTCTCATACCCACCAAGGGTCCAACATATACAACTAACCACCCGTCTTAACACTCATACCCACCAAGGGTCCAACATATACAGCTAACCTCCCTGTCATACCACTCTCATACCCACCAAGGGTCCAACATATACAGCTCACCTCCCCGTCATACCACTCTCATACCCACCAAGGGTCCAACATATACAGCTAACCTCCCCGTCATACCACTCTCATACCCACCAAGGGTCCAACATATACAGCTAACGTCCCCGTCATACCACTCTCATACCCACCAAGGGTCCAACATATACAGCTATCCACCCCGTCACAACACTCTCATACCCACCAAGGTTCCAACATATACAGCTAACCTCCCTGTCATACCACACTCATACCCACCAAGGGTCCAACATATACAGCTAACCTCCCCGTCATACCACTCTCATACCTACCAAAGTTCCAACATATACAGCTAACGTCCCCGTCATACCACTCTCATACCCACCAAGGGTCCAACATATACAGCTATCCACCCCGTCATAACACTCTCATACCCACCAAGGGTCCAACATATACAGCTAACCTCCCTGTCATACCACTCTCATACCCACCAAGGGTCCAACATATACAGCTAACCTCCCTGTCATACCACTCTCATACCCACCAAGGGTCCAACATATACAGCTAACGTCCCCGTCTTACCACTCTCATACCCACCAAGGGTCCAACATATACAGCTATCCACCCCGTCATACCACTCTCATACCCACCAAGGGTCCAACATATACAGCTATCCACCCCGTCATAACACTCTCATACCCTCCAAGGGTCCAACATATACAGCTAACCTCCCTGTCATACCACTCTCATACCCACCAAGGGTCCAACATATACAGCTAACCTCCCCGTCATACCACACTCATACCCACCAAGGGTCCAACATATACAGCTAACCTCCCTGTCATACCACTCTCATACCCACCAAGGGTCCAACATATACAGCTAACCTCCCCGTCATACCACACTCATACCCACCAAGGGTCCAACATATACAGCTAACCTCCCTGTCATACCACTCTCATACCCACCAAGGGTCCAACATATACAGCTCACCTCCCCGTCATACCACTCTCATACCCACCAAGGGTCCAACATATACAGCTAACCTCCCCGTCATGCCACTCTCATACCCACCAAGGGTCCAACATATACAGCTAACGTCCCCGTCATACCACTCTAATACCCACCAAGGGTCCAACATATACAGCTAACGTCCCCGTCATACCACTCTCATACCCACCAAGGGTCCAACATATACAGCTATCAACCCCGTCATAACACTCTCATACCCACCAAGGGTCCAACATATACAGCTAACCTCCCTGTCATACCACTCTCATACCCACCAAGGGTCCAACATATACAGCTAACCTCCCTGTCATACCACTCTCATACCCACCAAGGGCCCAACATATACAGCTAACCTCCCCGTCATACCACTCTCATACCCACCAAGGGTCCAACATATACAGCTAACCTCCCCGTCATACCACTCTCATACCCACCAAGGGTCCAACATATACAACTAACCTCCCCGTCATACCACTCTCATACCCACCAAGGGTCCAACATATACAACTAACCTCCCCGTCATACCACACTCATACTCACCAAGGGTCCAACATATACAGCTAACCTCCCCGTCATACCACCCTCATACCCACCAAGGGTCCAACATATACAACTAACCTCCCCGTCATACCACACTCATACTCACCAAGGGTCCAACATATACAGCTAACCTCCCCGTCATACCACCCTCATACCCACTAAGGGTCCAACATATACAGCTAACCTCCCCGTCATACCACACTCATACCCACCAAGGGTCCAACATATACAGCTAACCTCCCCGTCATACCACACTCATACTCACCAAGGGTCAACATATACAGCTAACCTCCCCGTCATACCACCCTCATACCCACTAAGGGTCCAACATATACAGCTAACCTCCCCGTCATACCACACTCATACCCACCAAGGGTCCAACATATACAGCTAACCTCCCTGTCATACCACTCTCATACCCACCAAGGGTCCAACATATACAGCTAACCTCCCCGTCATACCACTCTCATACCCACCAAGGGTCCAACATATACAACTAACCACCCCGTCATACCACTCTCATACCCACCAAGGGTCCAACATATACAGCTAACCTCCCCGTCATACCACTCTCATACCCACCAAGGGTCCAAAATATACAGCTAACGTCCCCGTCATACCACTCTCATACCCACCAAGGGTCCAACATATACAGCTATCCACCCCGTCAAAACACTCTCATACCCACCAAGGGTCCAACATATACAACTAACCACCCGTCTTAACACTCATACCCACCAAGGGTCCAACATATACAGCTAACCTCCCTGTCATACCACTCTCATACCCACCAAGGGTCCAACATATACAGCTCAGCTCCCCGTCATACCACTCTCATACCCACCAAGGGTCCAACATATACAGCTAACCTCCCCGTCATACCACTCTCATACCCACCAAGGGTCCAACATATACAGCTAACGTCCCCGTCATACCACTCTCATACCCACCAAGGGTCCAACATATACAGCTATCCACCCCGTCACAACACTCTCATACCCACCAAGGTTCCAACATATACAGCTAACCTCCCTGTCATACCACACTCATACCCACCAAGGGTCCAACATATACAGCTAACCTCCCCGTCATACCACTCTCATACCTACCAAAGTTCCAACATATACAGCTAACGTCCCCGTCATACCACTCTCATACCCACCAAGGGTCCAACATATACAGCTATCCACCCCGTCATAACACTCTCATACCCACCAAGGGTCCAACATATACAGCTAACCTCCCTGTCATACCACTCTCATACCCACCAAGGGTCCAACATATACAGCTAACCTCCCCGTCATACCACACTCATACCCACCAAGGGTCCAACATATACAGCTAACCTCCCTGTCATACCACTCTCATACTCACCAAGGGTCCAACATATACAGCTAACCTCCCTGTCATACCACTCTCATACCCACCAAGGGTCCAACATATACAGCTCACCTCCCCGTCATACCACTCTCATACCCACCAAGGGTCCAACATATACAGCTAACCTCCCCGTCATGCCACTCTCATACCCACCAAGGGTCCAACATATACAGCTAACGTCCCCGTCATACCACTCTCATACCCACCAAGGGTCCAACATATACAGCTAACGTCCCCGTCATACCACTCTCATACCCACCAAGGGTCCAACATATACAGCTATCCACCCCGTCATAACACTCTCATACCCACCAAGGGTCCAACATATACAGCTAACCTCCCTGTCATACCACTCTCATACCCACCAAGGGTCCAACATATACAGCTAACCTCCCTGTCATACCACTCTCATACCCGCCAAGGGTCCAACATATACAGCTCACCTCCCCGTCATACCACTCTCATACCCACCAAGGGTCCAACATATACAGCTAACGTCCCCGTCATACCACTCTCATACCCACCAAGGGTCCAACATATACAGCTATCCACCCCGTCATAACACTCTCATACCCACCAAGGGTCCAACATATACAGCTAACCTCCCTGTCATACCACTCTCATACTCACCAAGGGTCCAACATATACAGCTAACCTCCCCGTCATACCACTCTCATACCCACCAAGGGTCCAACATATACAGCTAACCTCCCCGTCATACCACTCTCATACCCACCAAGGGTCCAACATATACAACTAACCTCCCCGTCATACCACTCTCATACCCACCAAGGGTCCAACATATACAACTAACCTCCCCGTCATACCACACTCATACTCACCAAGGGTCCAACATATACAGCTAACCTCCCCGTCATACCACCCTCATACCCACCAAGGGTCCAACATATATAACTAACCTCCCCGTCATACCACACTCATACTCACCAAGGGTCCAACATATACAGCTAACCTCCCCGTCATACCACCCTCATACCCACTAAGGGTCCAACATATACAGCTAACCTCCCCGTCATACCACACTCATACCCACCAAGGGTCCAACATATACAGCTAACTTCCCCGTCATACCACACTCATACTCACCAAGCGTCCAACATATACAGCTAACCTCCCCGTCATACCACCCTCATACCCACTAAGGGTCCAACATATACAGCTAACCTCCCCGTCATACCACACTCATACCCACTAAGGGTCCAACATATACAACTAACCTCCCTGTCATACCACTCTCATACCCACCAAGGGTCCAACATATACAACTAACCTCCATGTCATACCACTCTCATACCCACCAAGGGTCCAACATATACAACTAACCACCCCGTCATACCACTCTCATACCCACCAAGGATCCAACATATACAGCTAACCTCCCCGTCATACCACTCTCATACCCACCAAGGGTCCAACATATACAACTAACCACCCCGTTATAACACTCATACCCACCAAGGATCCAACATATACAGCTAACCACCCCGTCATACCACTCTCATACTCACCAAGGGTCCAACATATACAACAAACCACCCCGTTATAACACTCATACCCACCAAGGGTCCAACAAATAGTAGATACAGGACAAGGGGGTAAGCCTCGCATCTCTCAAAGGTTAATTACTGGACAAACGGACAAACCTCGCCTCTCCCAAAGACTGCCGGTACAGATATGATATGATCTGGTAGCTATGTTGGCAGACAGATCACTGCATTTTGATCATGGATTATTCAGGTCAACATGTGACATAACTATACGCGTCCACCGACCTTTTCTTTTGGTAAGCTGTTCCTGTAGTTTCAAGTACAGTTCATCAACCAGGCCTTCTATTCCAGAATCCTGCAAAACGGAAACAATTGATACATGCAACATGTTCCAACACATTATCACGAAGTGCAAATATCTGCTTAAAAAATGAATCTAGGACAAATAATGCACCTAGAGGTACACGATAAAACGACATTCAAGTTAACATAGAGGTTGTTCCCGTGGGTGTTGTGAGAAGACTACTTGACATGCACTGGGATATCGCCTTAAATACCTTGACATTAACATGTATGGACAGGGCAAGGACTTAGTTGGCCCGGTGACTCACATCATCGGAGACCGACAGCAGACACTCGATGGCCGCGCTCTTCTTCAGCTCCTCGTCCCCGTCGACGGAGACGGCCGGCTGGGGCACAGGTCGCTTCTTGCCGCCCAGTGGCTTCCACCCCTTGGCCTGGGTGAGCAGGGTGCCGTGGGAGCCCTGTCCGTGGGAGCCTTGCCCGCCCCGCGGACTGACCAGCACGCCGGCCCGTTTATCCGGCGGGAAGAAGTGCGCGTCGGTCAGGTGGGCGTCCGTGTGGTCCTGCTGCAGCAGGCTCAGGATGTAGCGCGTGTAGATGAGAGCGTCGATGCCGCGGCTCTCCAGCTCCTGCCCCAGCCAGCTCTGGAGGGAGGCTGACAGACTCCAGTCCCGCGGCATCCTGCCCACATTCATCTTACACTTCATCCAACCCGCTCCTCCCTCGCCACGGGCCGGCCTCAGGCTAACACCTCCATCGTCTTCTTCTTCGGCACTTCCAATTCTTGGCGGTTCTTGGTCGAATGTGGATAGCGAACTAGCAGAGGAGGCAGATCAGGCATTGGTCGGTGGGCGAGAAGACACGCACCATATTATACTCGGAATACGTCCACTAAAACGACAAATGGCATTTGCACCAAGTAACTATAGGATTCAATTCCACCGACGGTGTGTGTGCAATGGTGGCAGCCTGGGGCACAGTGCGGAGAGACCGGGCCCGCTGGGAGCGCTCGACGGCGCGCTGTGGGACCTCACCAGAGAGATGGGCGGCCGCCACACACCCCATGATGGGGGCACGTCTTACTCAGCCACCTCGCGCACTACCCGCGCCTTTGTGCCCCCGCTTGACCTGCTGGTAGCGGACCACCGTGAGACCCCCATCACTCGTCACATTCCATTCAGGCCCTGAAATAGAGAAAGCCAGCTCACTATAACACCCAGGTGTCACGCATCACTTTAATAGTAAATTTAATCAATTTAATTTAAATTTAAATTTAATCGAAAACAAAATATCTATTGCTTGTGGACACGATAAAATAGGTTTACATTATAGTACATATTGGTGCCGAGTGTCTTCCACAACTACGAATGTGGCAGCTTTAGGGGAACTTGGCAGATATTATATATATTATGCAAATGTAATAGCATGTCAAAGTTGAAATCGGTAAACTCAATGGAGTAGCAGGAGTAAAAAGAAGTGCCAGTATGGGGTTTGTGTAGTCTTCATTAGTCACGAGGTAGAAGGTTCTTGAGGAACCTGCCTAATTCCATGGTACATTGCAATGAGACACATGATTACATTTTACCTTGATTCAATAATATACTTCATTCTCTGCCACAGGGTACAGATTGGATCCGTATTCATTGAATCGGCTTGTCCCATCATTAGCGGCCCGACAAGAGGATCGCCCCCATCCAAGCGCTCTGGTGCCCGGACGTAGCGTCCTACATAAAATCTGAGCTTTAGATCTAAATCATCTAAAGATGAACCTTGTTTACGATATAACGGAAAGACTACAGCTGCAGCTTCTGTTGCCAATTTTTGAGGATTGAAAAAACATGGTCACAGTCCGTATGTTTATCATAGGGCCAAATGTTCCGTTGCCATGGCAATGGTTAGTTGAAAATTCAGGAAACTTTAACCACTTTTGGCCATATCGCCTGAATGGGAGAAGCAATGGAGAGCGGAGCTATTTCCCCGGGGGTAACCCCCTACTCTTTGCGAAGAAGGACATGGAATCTTTATCCCTACTCTTTGCGAAGAAGGACATGGAATCTTTATCCCTACTCTTTGCGAAGAAGGACGTGGGATATTTATCCTTTGCCCACACAGACATGGCCACAGCCAAGCGCAAACCACCGATCCATATGCCGTTAAGCTCTCAGGTGACCAGAGCACTCAGTGCGATCTATCTAGACTACTGAATACATTAAAATCGGGGCGTGAAATCGCTATTTTTGTTTATTATTCATGATTATACATTAGAGCACTCGTCGGAACATTGTTCGCGATTTGTGTGCCAATCGATCGAGTAGTTTTTGCATAAAGAGGTTTGCATTTTCTCTCATTAAAATACTGACAGGGACACCGTGAACTATGATGTCATTTTGCGCGAAACTGTTTTCTATATGCAAAAAAATTATCCATTATAAAGTTGTGTGCCCCTAAGCGTAAAAAACACTGTCACGCAAGTCCTATGTTACTGAGACCAACATTAGGGAAATCACAGACCCTCAAACAGAGAACCGGTGGGGGGCCTGAAAGTTAGGGATGGGTGGAGGGGATTACTGCTATGTCAGTCTATTCAGGATAGGCCAGACTGTGGCACCTCGAGGATAGGCTGGAGTGTGGCACCTCGAGGATAGGCTGGAGTGTGGCACCTCGAGGATAGGCTGGAGTGTGGTACCTCGAGGATAGGCTGGAGTGTGGTACCTCGAGGATAGGCTGGAGTGTGGTACCTCGAGGATAGGCTGGAGTGTGGTACCTCGAGGATAGGCTGGAGTGTGGTACCTCGAGGATAGGCTGGAGTGTGGTACCTCGAGGATAGGCTGGAGTGTGGTACCTCGAGGATAGGCTGGAGTGTGGTACCTCGAGGATAGGCTGGAGTGTGGTACCTCGAGGATAGGCTGGAGTGTGGCACCTCGAGGATAGGCTGGAGTGTGGTACCTCGAGGATAGGCTGGAGTGTGGTACCTCGAGGATAGGCTGGAGTGTGGCACCTCGAGGATAGGCTGGAGTGTGGTACCTCGAGGATAGGCTGGAGTGTGGTACCTCGAGGATAGGCTGGAGTGTGGTACCTCAAAGATAGGCTGGAGTGTGGTACCTCAAAGATAGGCTGGAGTGTGGTACCTCGAGGATAGGCTGGAGTGTGGTACCTCGAGGATAGGCTGGAGTGTGGTACCTCGAGGATAGGCTGGAGTGTGGTACCTCGAGGATAGGCTGGAGTGTGGTACCTCGAGGATAGGCTGGAGTGTGGTACCTCGAGGATAGGCTGGAGTGTGGTACCTCGAGGATAGGCTGGAGTGTGGTACCTCGAGGATAGGCTGGAGTGTGGTACCTCGAGGATAGGCTGGAGTGTGGTACCTCGAGGATAGGCTGGAGTGTGGTACCTCGAGGATAGGCTGGAGTGTGGTACCTCGAGGATAGGCTGGAGTGTGGTACCTCGAGGATAGGCTGGAGTGTGGTACCTCGAGGATAGGCTGGAGTGTGGCACCTCGAGGATAGGCTGGAGTGTGGTACCTCGAGGATAGGCTGGAGTGTGGTACCTCGAGGATAGGCTGGAGTGTGGTACCTCGAGGATAGGCTGGAGTGTGGTACCTCGAGGATAGGCTGGAGTGTGGTACCTCGAGGATAGGCTGGAGTGTGGTACCTCGAGGATAGGCTGGAGTGTGGTACCTCGAGGATAGGCTGGAGTGTGGTACCTCAAAGATAGGCTGGAGTGTGGTACCTCAAAGATAGGCTGGAGTGTGGTACCTCGAGGATAGGCTGGAGTGTGGTACCTCGAGGATAGGCTGGAGTGTGGTACCTCGAGGATAGGCTGGAGTGTGGTACCTCGAGGATAGGCTGGAGTGTGGTACCTCGAGGATAGGCTGGAGTGTGGTACCTCGAGGATAGGCTGGAGTGTGGTACCTCGAGGATAGGCTGGAGTGTGGTACCTCGAGGATAGGCTGGAGTGTGGTACATCGAGGATAGGCTGGAGTGTGGTACCTCGAGGATAGGCTGGAGTGTGGCACCTCGAGGATAGGCTGGAGTGTGCTACCTCGAGGATAGGCTGGAGTGTGGTACCTCGAGGGTAGGCTGGAGTGTGGTACCTCGAGGATAGGCTGGAGTGTGGTACCTCGAGAATAGGCTGAAGTGTGGTACCTCAAAGATAGGCTGGAGTGTGGTACCTCGAGGATAGGCTGGAGTGTGGTACCTCGAGGATAGGCTGGAGTGTGGCACCTCGAGGATAGGCTGGAGTGTGGTACCTCGAGGATAGGCTGGAGGGTGGTACCTCGAGAATAGGCTGGAGTGTGGTACCTCGAGGATAGGCTGGAGTGTGGTACCTTGAGGATAGGCTGGAGTGTGGCACCTCGAGGATAGGCTGAAGTGTGGTACCTCGAGGATAGGCTGGAGTGTGGCACCTCGAAGATAGGCTTGAGTGTGGTACCTCGAGGATAGGCTGGAGTGTGGCACCTCGAGGATAGGCCAGACTGTGGCACCTCGAGGATAGGCTGGAGTGTGGTACCTCGAGGATAGGCTGGAGTGTGGTACCTCGAGGATAGGCTGGAGTGTGGCACCTCGAGGATAGGCCAGACTGTGGCACCTCGAGGATAGGCTGGAGTGTGGTACCTCGAGGATAGGCTGGAGTGTGGTACCTCGAGGATAGGCTGGAGTGTGGCACCTCGAGGATAGGCTGGAGTGTGGTACCTCGAGGATAGGCCAGACTGTGGTACCTCGAGGATAGGCTGGAGTGTGGTACCTCGAGGATAGGCTGGAGTGTGGTACCTCGAGGATAGGCTGGAGTGTGGTACCTCGAGGATAGGCTGGAGTGTGGCACCTCGAGGATAGGCTGGAGTGTGGTACCTCGAGGATAGGCTGGAGTGTGGTACCTCGAGGATAGGCTGGAGTGTGGTACCTCGAGGATAGGCTGGAGTGTGGTACCTCGAGGATAGGCTGGAGTGTGGTACCTCGAGGATAGGCTGCAGTGTGGTACCTCGAGGATAGGCTGGAGTGTGGCACCTCGAGGATAGGCTGGAGTGTGGTACCTCGAGGATAGGCTGGAGTGTGGTACCTCGAGGATAGGCTGGAGTGTGGCACCTCGAGGATAGGCTGGAGTGTGGTACCTCGAGGATAGGCTGGAGTGTGGTACCTCGAGGATAGACTGGAGTGTGGTACCTCGAGGATAGGCTGGAGTGTGGCACCTCGAGGATAGGCTGGAGTGTGGTACCTCGAGGATAGGCTGGAGTGTGGTACCTCGAGGATAGGCTGGAGTGTGGCACCTCGAGGATAGGCTGGAGTGTGGTACTTCGAACATAGGCTGGAGTGTGGTACCTCGAGGATAGGCTGGAGTGTGGCACCTCGAGGATAGGCTGGAGTGTGGCACCTCGAGGATAGGCTGGAGTGTGGTACCTCGAGGATAGGCTGGAGTGTGGTACCTCGAGGATAGGCTGGAGTGTGGTACCTCGAGGATAGGCTGGAGTGTGGCACCTCGAGGATAGGCTGGAGTGTGGTACCTCGAGGATAGGCTGGAGTGTGGTACCTCGAGGATAGGCTGGAGTGTGGCACCTCGAGGATAGGCTGGAGTGTGGTACCTCGAGGATAGGCTGGAGTGTGGTACCTCGAGGATAGGCTGGAGTGTGGTACCCCGAGGATAGGCTGGAGTGTGGTACCTCGAGGATAGGCTGGAGTGTGGTACCTCGAGGATAGGCTGCAGTGTGGTACCTCGAGGATAGGCTGGAGTGTGGCACCTCGAGGATAGGCTGGAGTGTGGTACCTCGAGGATAGGCTGGAGTGTGGTACCTCGAGGATAGGCTGGAGTGTGGCACCTCGAGGATAGGCTGGAGTGTGGTACTTCGAACATAGGCTGGAGTGTGGTACCTCGAGGATAGGCTGGAGTGTGGTACCTCGAGGATAGGCTGGAGTGTGGTACCTCGAGGATAGGCTGGAGTGTGGTACCTCGAGGATAGGCTGGAGTGTGGCACCTCGAGGATAGGCTGGAGTGTGGTACCTCGAGGATAGGCTGGAGGGTGGTACCTCGAGGATAGGCTGGAGTGTGGTACCTAGAGGATAGGCTGGAGTGTGGTACCTCGAGGATAGGCTGGAGTGTGGTACCTCGAGGATAGGCTGGAGTGTGGTACCTCGAGGATAGGCTGGAGTGTGGTACCTCGAGGATAGGCTGGAGTGTGGTACCTCGAGGATAGGCTGGAGTGTGGTACCTCGAGGATAGGCTGGAGTGTGGTACCTCGAGGATAGGCTGGAGTGTGGTACCTCGAGGATAGGCTGGAGTGTGGTACCTCGAGGATAGGCTGGAGTGTGGTACCTCGAGGATAGGCTGGAGTGTGGTACCTCGAGGATAGGCTGGAGTGTGGTACCTCGAGGATAGGCTGGAGTGTGGTACCTCGAGGATAGGCTGGAGTGGGGTACCTCGAGGATAGGCTGGAGTGTGGTACCTCGAGGATAGGCTGGAGTGTGGTACCTCGAGGATAGGCTGGAGTGTGGTACCTCGAGGATAGGCTGGAGTGTGGTACCTCGAGGATAGGCTGGAGTGTGGTACCTCGAGGATAGGCTGGAGTGTGGTACCTCGAGGATAGGCTGGAGTGTGGTACCTCGAGGATAGGCTGGAGTGGGGTACCTCGAGGATAGGCTGGAGTGTGGTACCTCGAGGATAGGCTGGAGTGTGGTACCTCGAGGATAGGCTGGAGTGTGGTACCTCGAGGATAGGCTGGAGTGTGGTACCTCGAGGATAGGCTGGAGTGTGGTACCTCGAGAATAGGCTGAAGTGTGGTACCTCAAAGATAGGCTGGAGTGTGGTACCTCGAGGATAGGCTGGAGTGTGGTACCTCGAGGATAGGCTGGAGTGTGGCACCTCGAGGATAGGCTGGCGTGTGGTACCTCGAGGATAGGCTGGAGGGTGGTACCTCGAGAATAGGCTGGAGTGTGGTACCTCGAGGATAGGCTGGAGTGTGGTACCTTGAGGATAGGCTGGAGTGTGGCACCTCGAGGATAGGCTGGAGTGTGGTACCTCGAGGATAGGCTGGAGTGTGGCACCTCGAGGATAGGCTTGAGTGTGGTACCTCGAGGATAGGCTGGAGTGTGGTACCTCGAGGATAGGCTGGAGTGTGGCACCTCGAGGATAGGCCAGACTGTGGCACCTCGAGGATAGGCTGGAGTGTGGTACCTCGAGGATAGGCTGGAGTGTGGTACCTCGAGGATAGGCTGGAGTGTGGCACCTCGAGGATAGGCCAGACTGTGGCACCTCGAGGATAGGCTGGAGTGTGGTACCTCGAGGATAGGCTGGAGTGTGGTACCTCGAGGATAGGCTGGAGTGTGGTACCTCGAGGATAGGCTGCAGTGTGGTACCTCGAGGATAGGCTGCAGTGTGGTACCTCGAGGATAGGCTGGAGTGTGGCACCTCGAGGATAGGCTGGAGTGTGGTACCTCGAGGATAGGCTGGAGTGTGGTACCTCGAGGATAGGCTGGAGTGTGGCACCTCGAGGATAGGCTGGAGTGTGGTACCTCGAACATAGGCTGGAGTGTGGTACCTCGAGGATAGGCTGGAGTGTGGTACCTCGAGGATAGGCTGGAGTGTGGTACCTCGAGGATAGGCTGGAGTGTGGTACCTCGAGGATAGGCTGGAGTGTGGTACCTCGAGGATAGGCTGGAGTGTGGTACCTCGAGGATAGGCTGGAGGGTGGCACCTCGAGGATAGGCTGGAGTGTGGTACCTCGAGGATAGGCTGGAGTGTGGTACCTCGAGGATAGGCTGGAGTGTGGTACCTCGAGGATAGGCTGGAGTGTGGTACCTCGAGGATAGGCTGGAGTGTGGCACCTCGAGGATAGGCCAGACTGTGGCACCTCGAGGATAGGCTGGAGTGTGGCACCTCGAGGATAGGCTGCAGTGTGGTACCTCGAGGATAGGCTGGAGTGTGGTACCTCGAGGATAGGCTGGAGTGTGGTACCTCGAGGATAGGCTGGAGTGTGGTACCTCGAGGATAGGCTGGAGTGTGGCACCTCGAGGATAGGCTGGAGTGTGGTACCTCGAGGATAGGCTAGAGTGTGGTACCTCGAGAATAGGCTGGAGTGTGGTACCTCGAGGATAGGCTGGAGTGTGGTACCTCGAGAATAGGCTGGAGTGTGACACCTCGAGGATAGGCTGGAGTGTAGTACCTCGAGGATAGGCTAGAGTGTGGTACCTCGAGAATAGGCTGGAGTGTGGTACCTCGAGGATAGGCTGGAGTGTGGTACCTCGAGGATAGGCTGGAGTGTGGTACCTTGAGGATAGGCTGGAGTGTGACACCTCGAGGATAGGCTGGAGTGTGGTACCTCGAGGATAGGCTGGAGTGTGGCACCTCGAGGATAGGCTGGAGTGTGGTACCTCGAGGATAGGCTGGAGTGTGGTACCTCGAGGATAGGCTGGAGGGTGGTACCTCGAGGATAGGCTGGAGTGTGGTACCTCGAGGATAGGCTGGAGGGTGGTACCTCGAGGATAGGCTGGAGTGTGGTACCTTGAGGATAGGCTGGAGTGTGGCACCTCGAGGATAGGCTGGAGTGTGGTACCTCGAGGATAGGCTGGAGTGTGGTACCTCGAGGATAGGCTGGAGTGTGGTACCTTGAGGATAGGCTGGAGTGTGGCACCTCGAGGATAGGCTGGAGTGTGGTACCTCGAGGATAGGCTGGAGTGTGGTACCTCGAGGATAGGCTGGAGGGTGGTACCTCGAGGATAGGCTGGAGTGTGGTACCTCGAGGATAGGCTGGAGGGTGGTACCTCGAGGATAGGCTGGAGGGTGGTACCTCGAGGATAGGCTTGAGTGTGGTACCTTGAGGATAGGCTGGAGTGTGGTACCTCGAGGATAGGCTGGAGTGTGGTACCTCGAGGATAGGCTGGAGTGTGGTACCTCGAGGATAGGCTGGAGTGTGGTACCTTGAGGATAGGCTGGAGTGTGACACCTCGAGGATAGGCTGGAGTGTGGTACCTCGAGGATAGGCTGGAGTGTGGTACCTCGAGGATAGGCTGGAGTGTGGTACCTCGAGCATAGGCTGGAGTGTGGTACCTCGAGGATAGGCTGGAGTGTGGTACCTCGAGGATAGGCTGGAGTGTGGTACCTCGAGCATAGGCTGGAGTGTGGTACCTCGAGGATAGGCTGGAGGGTGGTACCTCGAGGATAGGCTGGAGTGTGGTACCTCGAGGATAGGCTGGAGTGTGGTACCTCGAGGATAGGCTGGAGTGTGGTACCTCGAGGATAGGCTGGAGTGTGGTACCTCGAGGATAGGCTGGAGTGTGGCACCTCGAGGATAGGCTGGAGGGTGGTACCTCGAGGATAGGCTGGAGTGTGGTACCTCGAGGATAGGCTGGAGTGTGGTACCTCGAGGATAGGCTGGAGTGTGGTACCTCGAGGATAGGCTGGAGTGTGGTACCTCGAGGATAGGCTGGAGTGTGGTACCTCGAGGATAGGCTGGAGTGTGGTACCTCGAGGATAGGCTGGAGTGTGGCACCTCGAGGATAGGCTGGAGTGTGGTACCTCGAGGATAGGCTGGAGTGTGGTACCTCGAGGATAGGCTGGAGTGTGGTACCTCGAGGATAGGCTGGAGTGTGGTACCTCGAGGATAGGCTGGAGGGTGGTAGCTCGAGGATAGGCTGGAGTGTGGTACCTCGAGGATAGGCTGGAGTGTGGTACCTCGAGGATAGGCTGGAGTGTGGTACCTCGAGGATAGGCTGGAGTGTGGTACATCGAGGATAGGCTGGAGTGTGGTACATCGAGGATAGGCTGGAGTGTGGTACCTCGAGGATAGGCTGGAGTGTGGTACCTCGAGGATAGGCTGGAGTGTGGTACCTCGAGGATAGGCTGGAGTGTGGTACCTCGAGCATAGGCTGGAGTGTGGTACCTCGAGGATAGGCTGGAGTGTGGTACCTCGAGGATAGGCTGCAGTGTGGTACCTCGAGGATAGGCTGGAGTGTGGTACCTCGAGGATAGGCTGGAGTGTGGCACGAGGATAGGCTGGAGTGTGGCACGAGGATAGGCTGGAGTGTGGTACCTCGAGGATAGGCTGGAGTGTGGTACCTTGAGGATAGGCTGGAGTGTGGCACGAGGATAGGCTGGAGTGTGGTACCTCGAGGATAGGCTGGAGTGTGGTACCTCGAGGATAGGCTGGAGTGTGGTACCTCGAGGATAGGCTGGAGTGTGGTACCTCGAGGATAGGCTGGAGTGTGGTACCTCGAGGATAGGCTGGAGTGTGGTACCTCGAGGATAGGCTGGAGTGTGGTACCTCGAGGATAGGCTGGAGTGTGGCACCTCGAGGATAGGCTGGAGTGTGGTACCTCGAGGATAGGCTGGAGTGTGGTACCTCGAGGATAGGCTGGAGTGTGGTACCTCGAGGATAGGCTGGAGTGTGGTACCTCGAGGATAGGCTGGAGGGTGGTAGCTCGAGGATAGGCTGGAGTGTGGTACCTCGAGGATAGGCTGGAGTGTGGCACGAGGATAGGCTGGAGTGTGGCACGAGGATAGGCTGGAGTGTGGTACCTCGAGGATAGGCTGGAGTGTGGTACCTTGAGGATAGGCTGGAGTGTGGCACGAGGATAGGCTGGAGTGTGGTACCTCGAGGATAGGCTGGAGTGTGGTACCTCGAGGATAGGCTGGAGTGTGGTACCCCGAGGATAGGCTGGAGTGTGGTACCTCGAGGATAGGCTGGAGTGTGGTACCTCGAGGATAGGCTGGAGTGTGGCACCTCGAGGATAGGCTGGAGTGTGGTACATCGAGGATAGGCTGGAGTGTGGCACCTCGAGGATAGGCTGGAGGGTGGTACCTCGAGCATAGGCTGGAGTGTGGTACCTCGAGCATAGGCTGGAGTGTGGTACCTTGAGGATAGGCTGGAGTGTGGTACCTCGAGGATAGGCTGGAGTGTGGTACCTCGAGGATAGGCTGGAGTGTGGTACCTCGAGGATAGGCTGGAGTGTGGTACCTCGAGGATAGGCTGGAGTGTGGTACCACGAGGATAGGCTGGAGTGTGGCACCTCGAGGATAGGCTGGAGTGTGGTACCTCGAGGATAGGCTGGAGTGTGGTACCACGAGGATAGGCTGGAGTGTGGCACCTCGAGGATAGGCTGGAGTGTGGCACGAGGATAGGCTGGAGTGTGGTACCTCGAGCATAGGCTGGAGTGTGGCACGAGGATAGGCTGGAGTGTGGTACCTCGAGGATAGGCTGGAGTGTGGTACCTTGAGGATAGGCTGGAGTGTGGTACCTCGAGGATAGGCTGGAGTGTGGTACCACGAGGATAGGCTGGAGTGTGGTACCTCGAGGATAGGCTGGAGTGTGGTACCTCGAGGATAGGCTGGAGTGTGGTACCTCGAGGATAGGCTGGAGTGTGGTACCTCGAGGATAGGCTGGAGTGTGGTACCTCGAGGATAGGCTGGAGTGTGGTACCTCGAGGATAGGCTGGAGTGTGGTACCTCGAGGATAGGCTGGAGTGTGGTACCACGAGGATAGGCTGGAGTGTGGTACCTCGAGGATAGGCTGGAGTGTGGTACCTCGAGGATAGGCTGGAGTGTGGCACGAGGATAGGCTGGAGTGTGGTACCTCGAGGATAGGCTGGAGTGTGGCACCTCGAGGATAGGCTGGAGTGTGGTACCTCGAGGATAGGCTGGAGTGTGGTACCTCGAGGATAGGCTGGAGTGTGGTACCTCGAGGATAGGCTGGAGTGTGGTACCTCGAGGATAGGCTGGAGTGTGGTACCTCGAGGATAGGCTGGAGTGTGGTACCTCGAGGATAGGCTGGAGTGTGGTACCTCGAGGATAGGCTGGAGTGTGGTACCTCGAGGATAGGCTGGAGTGTGGTACCTCGAGGATAGGCTGGAGTGTGGTACCTCGAGGATAGGCTGGAGTGTGGTACCTCGAGGATAGGCTGGAGTGTGGTACCTCGAGGATAGGCTGGAGTGTGGTACCTCGAGGATAGGCTGGAGTGTGGTACCTCGAGGATAGGCTGGAGTGTGGTACCTCGAGGATAGGCTGGAGTGTGGTACCACGAGGATAGGCTGGAGTGTGGTACCTCGAGGATAGGCTGGAGTGTGGTACCTCGAGGATAGGCTGGAGTGTGGCACGAGGATAGGCTGGAGTGTGGTACCTCGAGGATAGGCTGGAGTGTGGTACCTCGAGGATAGGCTGGAGTGTGGCACGAGGATAGGCTGGAGTGTGGTACCTCGAGGATAGGCTGGAGTGTGGCACGAGGATAGGCTGGAGTGTGGTACCTCGAGGATAGGCTGGAGTGTGGTACCTTGAGGATAGGCTGGAGTGTGGTACCTCGAGGATAGGCTGGAGTGTGGTACCACGAGGATAGGCTGGAGTGTGGTACCTCGAGGATAGGCTGGAGTGTGGTACCTCGAGGATAGGCTGGAGTGTGGTACCTCGAGGATAGGCTGGAGTGTGGTACCTCGAGGATAGGCTGGAGTGTGGTACCTCGAGGATAGGCTGGAGTGTGGTACCTCGAGGATAGGCTGGAGTGTGGTACCTCGAGGATAGGCTGGAGTGTGGTACCACGAGGATAGGCTGGAGTGTGGTACCTCGAGGATAGGCTGGAGTGTGGTACCTCGAGGATAGGCTGGAGTGTGGTACCTCGAGGATAGGCTGGAGTGTGGTACCTCGAGGATAGGCTGGAGTGTGGTACCTCGAGGATAGGCTGCAGTGTGGTACCTTGAGGATAGGCTGGAGTGTGGTACCTCGAGGATAGGCTGGAGTGTGGTACCTCGAGGATAGGCTGGAGTGTGGTACCTCGAGGATAGGCTGGAGTGTGGTACCTCGAGGATAGGCTGGAGTGTGGTACCTCGAGGATAGGCTGGAGTGTGGTACCTCGAGGATAGGCTGGAGTGTGGTACCTCGAGGATAGGCTGGAGTGTGGTACCTCAAAGATAGGCTGGAGTGTGGTACCTCGAGGATAGGCTGGAGTGTGGCACCTCGAGGATAGGCTGGAGTGTGGTACCACGAGGATAGGCTGGAGGGTGGCACCTCGAGGATAGGCTGGAGTGTGGTACATCGAGGATAGGCTGGAGTGTGGTACCTCGAGGATAGGCTGGAGTGTGGTACCTCTAGGATAGGCTGGAGTGTGGTACATCGAGGATAGGCTGGAGTGTGGTACCTCGAGGATAGGCTGGAGTGTGGTACCTCGAGGATAGGCTGGAGTGTGGTACCTCGAGGATAGGCTGGAGTGTGGTACCTCGAGGATAGGCTGGAGTGTGGTACCTCGAGGATAGGCTGGAGTGTGGTACCTCGAGGATAGGCTGGAGTGTGGTACCTCGAGGATAGGCTGGAGTGTGGTACCTCAAAGATAGGCTGGAGTGTGGTACCTCGAGGATAGGCTGGAGTGTGGCACCTCGAGGATAGGCTGGAGTGTGGTACCACGAGGATAGGCTGGAGGGTGGTACCTCGAGGATAGGCTGGAGTGTGGTACATCGAGGATAGGCTGGAGTGTGGTACCTCGAGGATAGGCTGGAGTGTGGTACCTCTAGGATAGGCTGGAGTGTGGTACATCGAGGATAGGCTGGAGTGTGGTACCTCGAGGATAGGCTGGAGTGTGGTACCTCGAGGATAGGCTGGAGTGTGGCACCACAGATAGGCTGGAGTGTGGTACCACGAGGATAGGCTGGAGTGTGGTACCTCGAGGATAGGCTGGAGTGTGGTACCTCGAGGATAGGCTGGAGTGTGGTACCTCGAGGATAGGCTGGAGTGTGGTACCTCGAGGATAGGCTGGAGTGTGGTACCTCGAGGATAGGCTGGAGTGTGGCACCACAGATAGGCTGGAGTGTGGTACCTCGAGGATAGGCTGGAGTGTGGTACCTCGAGGATAGGCTGGAGTGTGGTACCTCGAGGATAGGCTGGAGTGTCGTACCTCGAGGATAGGCTGGAGGGTGGTACCTCGAGGATAGGCTGGAGTGTGGTACCTCGAGGATAGGCTGGAGTGTGGTACCTTGAGGATAGGCTGGAGTGTGGTACCTCGAGGATAGGCTGGAGTGTGGTACCTCGAGGATAGGCTGGAGTGTGGTACCTCGAGGATAGGCTGGAGTGTGGTACCTCGAGGATAGGCTGGAGTGTGGTACCTTGAGGATAGGCTGGAGTGTGGTACCTCGAGGATAGGCTGGAGTGTGGTACCTCGAGGATAGGCTGGAGTGTGGTACCTCGAGGATAGGCTGGAGTGTGGTACCTCGAGGATAGGCTGGAGTGTGGTACCTCGAGGATAGGCTGGAGTGTGGTACCTCGAGGATAGGCTGGAGTGTGGTACCTCGAGGATAGGCTGGAGTGTGGTACCTCAAAGATAGGCTGGAGTGTGGTACCTCGAGGATAGGCTGGAGTGTGGCACCTCGAGGATAGGCTGGAGTGTGGTACCACGAGGATAGGCTGGAGGGTGGTACCTCGAGGATAGGCTGGAGTGTGGTACATCGAGGATAGGCTGGAGTGTGGTACCTCGAGGATAGGCTGGAGTGTGGTACCTCTAGGATAGGCTGGAGTGTGGTACATCGAGGATAGGCTGGAGTGTGGTACCTCGAGGATAGGCTGGAGTGTGGTACCTCGAGGATAGGCTGGAGTGTGGCACCACAGATAGGCTGGAGTGTGGTACCACGAGGATAGGCTGGAGTGTGGTACCTCGAGGATAGGCTGGAGTGTGGTACCTCGAGGATAGGCTGGAGTGTGGTACCTCGAGGATAGGCTGGAGTGTGGTACCTCGAGGATAGGCTGGAGTGTGGTACCTCGAGGATAGACTGGAGTGTGGTACCTCGAGGATAGGCTGGAGTGTGGCACCTCGAGGATAGGCTGGAGGGTGGTACCTCGAGGATAGGCTGGAGTGTGGTACCACGAGGATAGGCTGGAGTGTGGTACCTCGAGGATAGACTGGAGTGTGGTACCTCGAGGATAGGCTGGAGTGTGGCACCTCGAGGATAGGCTGGAGTGTGGCACCTCGAGGATAGGCTGGAGTGTGGCACCTCGAGGATAGGCTGGAGGGTGGTACCACGAGGATAGGCTGGAGTGTGGCACCTCGAGGATAGGCTGGAGTGTGGTACCTCGAGGATAGGCTGGAGTGTGGCACCACAGATAGGCTGGAGTGTGGTACCTCGAGGATAGGCTGGAGTGTGGTACCTCGAGGATAGGCTGGAGTGTGGTACCTCGAGGATAGGCTGGAGTGTCGTACCTCGAGGATAGGCTGGAGGGTGGTACCTCGAGGATAGGCTGGAGTGTGGTACCTCGAGGATAGGCTGGAGTGTGGCACCTCGAGGATAGGCTGGAGTGTGGCACCTCGAGGATAGGCTGGAGTGTGGTACCTCGAGGATAGGCTGGAGTGTGGTACCTCGAGGATAGGCTGGAGTGTGGTACCTCGAGGATAGGCTGGAGTGTGGCACCTCGAGGATAGGCTGCAGTGTGGTACCTCGAGGATAGGCTGGAGTGTGGTACCTTGAGGATAGGCTGCAGTGTGGTACCTCGAGGATAGGCTGCAGTGTGGTACCTCGAGGATAGGCTGGAGTGTGGTACCTCGAGGATAGGCTGCAGTGTGGTACCTCGAGGATAGGCTGGAGTGTGGTACCTCGAGGATAGGCTGGAGTGTGGTACCTAGAGGATAGGCTGGAGTGTGGTACCTCAAAGATAGGCTGGAGTGTGGTACCTTGAGGATAGGCTGGAGTGTGGTACCTCGAGGATAGGCTGGAGTGTGGTACCTCGAGGATAGGCTGGAGTGTGGTACCTCGAGGATAGGCTGGAGTGTGGTACCTCAAAGATAGGCTGGAGTGTGGTACCTCGAGGATAGGCTGGAGTGTGGCACCTCGAGGATAGGCTGGAGTGTGGTACCACGAGGATAGGCTGGAGGGTGGTACCTCGAGGATAGGCTGGAGTGTGGTACATCGAGGATAGGCTGGAGTGTGGTACCTCGAGGATAGGCTGGAGTGTGGTACCTCTAGGATAGGCTGGAGTGTGGTACATCGAGGATAGGCTGGAGTGTGGTACCTCGAGGATAGGCTGGAGTGTGGTACCTCGAGGATAGGCTGGAGTGTGGTACCTCGAGGATAGGCTGGAGTGTGGTACCTCGAGGATAGGCTGGAGTGTGGTACCTCGAGGATAGGCTGGAGTGTGGTACCTCGAGGATAGGCTGGAGTGTGGTACCTCGAGGATAGGCTGGAGTGTGGTACCTCAAAGATAGGCTGGAGTGTGGTACCTCGAGGATAGGCTGGAGTGTGGCACCTCGAGGATAGGCTGGAGTGTGGTACCACGAGGATAGGCTGGAGGGTGGTACCTCGAGGATAGGCTGGAGTGTGGTACATCGAGGATAGGCTGGAGTGTGGTACCTCGAGGATAGGCTGGAGTGTGGTACCTCTAGGATAGGCTGGAGTGTGGTACATCGAGGATAGGCTGGAGTGTGGTACCTCGAGGATAGGCTGGAGTGTGGTACCTCGAGGATAGGCTGGAGTGTGGCACCACAGATAGGCTGGAGTGTGGTACCACGAGGATAGGCTGGAGTGTGGTACCTCGAGGATAGGCTGGAGTGTGGTACCTCGAGGGTAGGCTGGAGTGTGGTACCTCGAGGATAGGCTGGAGTGTGGTACCTCGAGGATAGGCTGGAGTGTGGTACCTCGAGGATAGGCTGGAGTGTGGCACCACAGATAGGCTGGAGTGTGGTACCTCGAGGATAGGCTGGAGTGTGGTACCTCGAGGATAGGCTGGAGTGTGGTACCTCGAGGATAGGCTGGAGTGTCGTACCTCGAGGATAGGCTGGAGGGTGGTACCTCGAGGATAGGCTGGAGTGTGGTACCTCGAGGATAGGCTGGAGTGTGGTACCTTGAGGATAGGCTGGAGTGTGGTACCTCGAGGATAGGCTGGAGTGTGGTACCTCGAGGATAGGCTGGAGTGTGGTACCTCGAGGATAGGCTGGAGTGTGGTACCTCGAGGATAGGCTGGAGTGTGGTACCTTGAGGATAGGCTGGAGTGTGGTACCTCGAGGATAGGCTGGAGTGTGGTACCTCGAGGATAGGCTGGAGTGTGGTACCTCGAGGATAGGCTGGAGTGTGGTACCTCGAGGATAGGCTGGAGTGTGGTACCTCGAGGATAGGCTGGAGTGTGGTACCTCGAGGATAGGCTGGAGTGTGGTACCTCGAGGATAGGCTGGAGTGTGGTACCTCAAAGATAGGCTGGAGTGTGGTACCTCGAGGATAGGCTGGAGTGTGGCACCTCGAGGATAGGCTGGAGTGTGGTACCACGAGGATAGGCTGGAGGGTGGTACCTCGAGGATAGGCTGGAGGGTGGTACCTCGAGGATAGGCTGGAGTGTGGTACATCGAGGATAGGCTGGAGTGTGGTACCTCGAGGATAGGCTGGAGTGTGGTACCTCGAGGATAGGCTGGAGTGTGGTACCTTGAGGATAGGCTGGAGTGTGGTACCTCGAGGATAGGCTGGAGTGTGGTACCTCGAGGATAGGCTGGAGTGTGGTACCTCGAGGATAGGCTGGAGTGTGGTACCTCGAGGATAGGCTGGAGTGTGGTACCTCGAGGATAGGCTGGAGTGTGGTACCTCGAGGATAGGCTGGAGTGTGGTACCTCGAGGATAGGCTGGAGTGTGGTACCACGAGGATAGGCTGGAGTGTGGTACCTCGAGGATAGGCTGGAGTGTGGTACCTCGAGGATAGGCTGGAGTGTGGTACCTCGAGGATAGGCTGGAGTGTGGCACCTCGAGGATAGGCTGGAGTGTGGTACCTCGAGGATAGGCTGGAGTGTGGTACCCCGAGGATAGGCTGGAGTGTGGTACCTCGAGGATAGGCTGGAGTGTGGTACCTCGAGGATAGGCTGGAGTGTGGTACCTCGAGGATAGGCTGGAGTGTGGTACCCCGAGGATAGGCTGGAGTGTGGTACCTCGAGGATAGGCTGGAGTGTGGTACCCCGAGGATAGGCTGGAGTGTGGTACCTCGAGGATAGGCTGGAGTGTGGTACCTCGAGGATAGGCTGGAGTGTGGTACCTCGAGGATAGGCTGGAGTGTGGCACGAGGATAGGCTGGAGTGTGGTACCTCGAGGATAGGCTGGAGTGTGGTACCTTGAGGATAGGCTGGAGGGTGGTACCTCGAGCATAGGCTGGAGTGTGGTACCTCGAGGATAGGCTGGAGTGTGGTACCTCGAGGATAGGCTGGAGTGTGGTACCTCGAGGATAGGCTGGAGTGTGGTACCTCGAGGATAGGCTGGAGTGTGGCACGAGGATAGGCTGGAGTGTGGTACCTCGAGGATAGGCTGGAGTGTGGTACCACGAGGATAGGCTGGAGTGTGGTACCTCGAGGATAGGCTGGAGTGTGGTACCTTGAGGATAGGCTGGAGTGTGGTACCTCGAGGATAGGCTGGAGTGTGGTACCACGAGGATAGGCTGGAGTGTGGTACCTCGAGGATAGGGTGGAGTGTGGTACCTCGAGGATAGGCTGGAGTGTGGCACCTCGAGGATAGGCTGGAGTGTGGTACCTCGAGGATAGGCTGGAGGGTGGTACCTCGAGGATAGGCTGGAGTGTGGTACCTAGAGGATAGGCTGGAGTGTGGTACCTCGAGGATAGGCTGGAGTGTGGTACCTCGAGGATAGGCTGGAGTGTGGTACCTCGAGGATAGGCTGGAGTGTGGTACCTCGAGGATAGGCTGGAGTGTGGTACCTCGAGGATAGGCTGGAGTGTGGTACCTCGAGGATAGGCTGGAGTGTGGTACCTCGAGGATAGGCTGGAGTGTGGTACCTCGAGGATAGGCTGGAGTGTGGTACCTCGAGGATAGGCTGGAGTGTGGCACGAGGATAGGCTGGAGTGTGGTACCTCGAGGATAGGCTGGAGTGTGGTACCTTGAGGATAGGCTGGAGGGTGGTACCTCGAGGATAGGCTGGAGTGTGGTACCTCGAGGATAGGCTGGAGTGTGGTACCTCGAGGATAGGCTGGAGTGTGGTACCTCGAGGATAGGCTGGAGTGTGGTACCTCGAGGATAGGCTGGAGTGTGGCACGAGGATAGGCTGGAGTGTGGTACCTCGAGCATAGGCTGGAGTGTGGCACGAGGATAGGCTGGAGTGTGGCACGAGGATAGGCTGGAGTGTGGTACCTCGAGCATAGGCTGGAGTGTGGCACGAGGATAGGCTGGAGTGTGGCACGAGGATAGGCTGGAGGGTGGTACCTCGAGGATAGGCTGGAGTGTGGTACCTCGAGGATAGGCTGGAGTGTGGTACCTCGAGGATAGGCTGGAGTGTGGTACCTCGAGGATAGGCTGGAGTGTGGCACGAGGATAGGCTGGAGTGTGGTACCTCGAGGATAGGCTGGAGTGTGGTACCACGAGGATAGGCTGGAGTGTGGTACCTCGAGGATAGGCTGGAGTGTGGTACCTCGAGGATAGGCTGGAGTGTGGTACATCGAGGATAGGCTGGAGTGTGGTACCTCGAGGATAGGCTGGAGTGTGGTACATCGAGGATAGGCTGGAGTGTGGTACCTCGAGGATAGGCTGGAGTGTGGTACCTTGAGGATAGGCTGGAGTGTGGTACCTCGAGGATAGGCTGGAGTGTGGTACCCCGAGGATAGGCTGGAGTGTGGTACCTCGAGGATAGGCTGGAGTGTGGTACCTCGAGGATAGGCTGGAGTGTGGTACCTCGAGGATAGGCTGGAGTGTGGTACCTCGAGGATAGGCTGGAGTGTGGTACCTCGAGGATAGGCTGGAGTGTGGTACCTCGAGGATAGGCTGGAGGGTGGTACCTCGAGGATAGGCTGGAGTGTGGTACATCGAGGATAGGCTGGAGTGTGGTACCTCGAGGATAGGCTGGAGTGTGGTACCTTGAGGATAGGCTGGAGTGTGGTACCTCGAGGATAGGCTGGAGTGTGGTACCCCGAGGATAGGCTGGAGTGTGGTACCTCGAGGATAGGCTGGAGTGTGGTACCTCGAGGATAGGCTGGAGTGTGGTACCTCGAGGATAGGCTGGAGTGTGGCACGAGGATAGGCTGGAGTGTGGTACCTCGAGGATAGGCTGGAGTGTGGTACCTTGAGGATAGGCTGGAGGGTGGTACCTCGAGCATAGGCTGGAGTGTGGTACCTCGAGGATAGGCTGGAGTGTGGTACCTCGAGGATAGGCTGGAGTGTGGTACCTCGAGGATAGGCTGGAGTGTGGTACCTCGAGGATAGGCTGGAGTGTGGCACGAGGATAGGCTGGAGTGTGGTACCTCGAGGATAGGCTGGAGTGTGGTACCACGAGGATAGGCTGGAGTGTGGTACCTCGAGGATAGGCTGGAGTGTGGTACCTTGAGGATAGGCTGGAGTGTGGTACCTCGAGGATAGGCTGGAGTGTGGTACCACGAGGATAGGCTGGAGTGTGGTACCTCGAGGATAGGCTGGAGTGTGGTACCTCAAGGATAGGCTGGAGTGTGGTACCTCGAGGATAGGCTGGAGTGTGGTACCTCGAGGATAGGCTGGAGTGTGGTACCTCGAGGATAGGCTGGAGTGTGGTACCTCGAGGATAGGCTGGAGTGTGGTACCTCGAGGATAGGCTGGAGTGTGGTACCACGAGGATAGGCTGGAGTGTGGTACCTCGAGGATAGGCTGGAGTGTGGTACCTCGAGGATAGGCTGGAGTGTGGTACCTCGAGGATAGGCTGGAGTGTGGTACCTCGAGGATAGGCTGGAGTGTGGTACCTCGAGGATAGGCTGCAGTGTGGTACCTTGAGGATAGGCTGGAGTGTGGTACCTCGAGGATAGGCTGGAGTGTGGTACCTCGAGGATAGGCTGGAGTGTGGTACCTCGAGGATAGGCTGGAGTGTGGTACCTCGAGGATAGGCTGGAGTGTGGTACCTCGAGGATAGGCTGGAGTGTGGTACCTCGAGGATAGGCTGGAGTGTGGTACCTCGAGGATAGGCTGGAGTGTGGTACCTCAAAGATAGGCTGGAGTGTGGTACCTCGAGGATAGGCTGGAGTGTGGCACCTCGAGGATAGGCTGGAGTGTGGTACCACGAGGATAGGCTGGAGGGTGGCACCTCGAGGATAGGCTGGAGTGTGGTACATCGAGGATAGGCTGGAGTGTGGTACCTCGAGGATAGGCTGGAGTGTGGTACCTCTAGGATAGGCTGGAGTGTGGTACATCGAGGATAGGCTGGAGTGTGGTACCTCGAGGATAGGCTGGAGTGTGGTACCTCGAGGATAGGCTGGAGTGTGGTACCTCGAGGATAGGCTGGAGTGTGGTACCTCGAGGATAGGCTGGAGTGTGGTACCTCGAGGATAGGCTGGAGTGTGGTACCTCGAGGATAGGCTGGAGTGTGGTACCTCGAGGATAGGCTGGAGTGTGGTACCTCAAAGATAGGCTGGAGTGTGGTACCTCGAGGATAGGCTGGAGTGTGGCACCTCGAGGATAGGCTGGAGTGTGGTACCACGAGGATAGGCTGGAGGGTGGTACCTCGAGGATAGGCTGGAGTGTGGTACATCGAGGATAGGCTGGAGTGTGGTACCTCGAGGATAGGCTGGAGTGTGGTACCTCTAGGATAGGCTGGAGTGTGGTACATCGAGGATAGGCTGGAGTGTGGTACCTCGAGGATAGGCTGGAGTGTGGTACCTCGAGGATAGGCTGGAGTGTGGCACCACAGATAGGCTGGAGTGTGGTACCACGAGGATAGGCTGGAGTGTGGTACCTCGAGGATAGGCTGGAGTGTCGTACCTCGAGGATAGGCTGGAGGGTGGTACCTCGAGGATAGGCTGGAGTGTGGTACCTCGAGGATAGGCTGGAGTGTGGTACCTTGAGGATAGGCTGGAGTGTGGTACCTCGAGGATAGGCTGGAGTGTGGTACCTCGAGGATAGGCTGGAGTGTGGTACCTCGAGGATAGGCTGGAGTGTGGTACCTCGAGGATAGGCTGGAGTGTGGTACCTTGAGGATAGGCTGGAGTGTGGTACCTCGAGGATAGGCTGGAGTGTGGTACCTCGAGGATAGGCTGGAGTGTGGTACCTCGAGGATAGGCTGGAGTGTGGTACCTCGAGGATAGGCTGGAGTGTGGTACCTCGAGGATAGGCTGGAGTGTGGTACCTCGAGGATAGGCTGGAGTGTGGTACCTCGAGGATAGGCTGGAGTGTGGTACCTCAAAGATAGGCTGGAGTGTGGTACCTCGAGGATAGGCTGGAGTGTGGCACCTCGAGGATAGGCTGGAGTGTGGTACCACGAGGATAGGCTGGAGGGTGGTACCTCGAGGATAGGCTGGAGTGTGGTACATCGAGGATAGGCTGGAGTGTGGTACCTCGAGGATAGGCTGGAGTGTGGTACCTCTAGGATAGGCTGGAGTGTGGTACATCGAGGATAGGCTGGAGTGTGGTACCTCGAGGATAGGCTGGAGTGTGGTACCTCGAGGATAGGCTGGAGTGTGGCACCACAGATAGGCTGGAGTGTGGTACCACGAGGATAGGCTGGAGTGTGGTACCTCGAGGATAGGCTGGAGTGTGGTACCTCGAGGATAGGCTGGAGTGTGGTACCTCGAGGATAGGCTGGAGTGTGGTACCTCGAGGATAGGCTGGAGTGTGGTACCTCGAGGATAGACTGGAGTGTGGTACCTCGAGGATAGGCTGGAGTGTGGCACCTCGAGGATAGGCTGGAGGGTGGTACCTCGAGGATAGGCTGGAGTGTGGTACCACGAGGATAGGCTGGAGTGTGGTACCTCGAGGATAGACTGGAGTGTGGTACCTCGAGGATAGGCTGGAGTGTGGCACCTCGAGGATAGGCTGGAGTGTGGCACCTCGAGGATAGGCTGGAGTGTGGCACCTCGAGGATAGGCTGGAGGGTGGTACCACGAGGATAGGCTGGAGTGTGGCACCTCGAGGATAGGCTGGAGTGTGGTACCTCGAGGATAGGCTGGAGTGTGGCACCACAGATAGGCTGGAGTGTGGTACCTCGAGGATAGGCTGGAGTGTGGTACCTCGAGGATAGGCTGGAGTGTGGTACCTCGAGGATAGGCTGGAGTGTCGTACCTCGAGGATAGGCTGGAGGGTGGTACCTCGAGGATAGGCTGGAGTGTGGTACCTCGAGGATAGGCTGGAGTGTGGCACCTCGAGGATAGGCTGGAGTGTGGCACCTCGAGGATAGGCTGGAGTGTGGTACCTCGAGGATAGGCTGGAGTGTGGTACCTCGAGGATAGGCTGGAGTGTGGTACCTCGAGGATAGGCTGGAGTGTGGCACCTCGAGGATAGGCTGCAGTGTGGTACCTCGAGGATAGGCTGGAGTGTGGTACCTTGAGGATAGGCTGCAGTGTGGTACCTCGAGGATAGGCTGCAGTGTGGTACCTCGAGGATAGGCTGGAGTGTGGTACCTCGAGGATAGGCTGCAGTGTGGTACCTCGAGGATAGGCTGGAGTGTGGTACCTCGAGGATAGGCTGGAGTGTGGTACCTAGAGGATAGGCTGGAGTGTGGTACCTCAAAGATAGGCTGGAGTGTGGTACCTTGAGGATAGGCTGGAGTGTGGTACCTCGAGGATAGGCTGGAGTGTGGTACCTCGAGGATAGGCTGGAGTGTGGTACCTCGAGGATAGGCTGGAGTGTGGTACCTCAAAGATAGGCTGGAGTGTGGTACCTCGAGGATAGGCTGGAGTGTGGCACCTCGAGGATAGGCTGGAGTGTGGTACCACGAGGATAGGCTGGAGGGTGGTACCTCGAGGATAGGCTGGAGTGTGGTACATCGAGGATAGGCTGGAGTGTGGTACCTCGAGGATAGGCTGGAGTGTGGTACCTCTAGGATAGGCTGGAGTGTGGTACATCGAGGATAGGCTGGAGTGTGGTACCTCGAGGATAGGCTGGAGTGTGGTACCTCGAGGATAGGCTGGAGTGTGGTACCTCGAGGATAGGCTGGAGTGTGGTACCTCGAGGATAGGCTGGAGTGTGGTACCTCGAGGATAGGCTGGAGTGTGGTACCTCGAGGATAGGCTGGAGTGTGGTACCTCGAGGATAGGCTGGAGTGTGGTACCTCAAAGATAGGCTGGAGTGTGGTACCTCGAGGATAGGCTGGAGTGTGGCACCTCGAGGATAGGCTGGAGTGTGGTACCACGAGGATAGGCTGGAGGGTGGTACCTCGAGGATAGGCTGGAGTGTGGTACATCGAGGATAGGCTGGAGTGTGGTACCTCGAGGATAGGCTGGAGTGTGGTACCTCTAGGATAGGCTGGAGTGTGGTACATCGAGGATAGGCTGGAGTGTGGTACCTCGAGGATAGGCTGGAGTGTGGTACCTCGAGGATAGGCTGGAGTGTGGCACCACAGATAGGCTGGAGTGTGGTACCACGAGGATAGGCTGGAGTGTGGTACCTCGAGGATAGGCTGGAGTGTGGTACCTCGAGGATAGGCTGGAGTGTGGTACCTCGAGGATAGGCTGGAGTGTGGTACCTCGAGGATAGGCTGGAGTGTGGTACCTCGAGGATAGGCTGGAGTGTGGCACCACAGATAGGCTGGAGTGTGGTACCTCGAGGATAGGCTGGAGTGTGGTACCTCGAGGATAGGCTGGAGTGTGGTACCTCGAGGATAGGCTGGAGTGTCGTACCTCGAGGATAGGCTGGAGGGTGGTACCTCGAGGATAGGCTGGAGTGTGGTACCTCGAGGATAGGCTGGAGTGTGGTACCTTGAGGATAGGCTGGAGTGTGGTACCTCGAGGATAGGCTGGAGTGTGGTACCTCGAGGATAGGCTGGAGTGTGGTACCTCGAGGATAGGCTGGAGTGTGGTACCTCGAGGATAGGCTGGAGTGTGGTACCTTGAGGATAGGCTGGAGTGTGGTACCTCGAGGATAGGCTGGAGTGTGGTACCTCGAGGATAGGCTGGAGTGTGGTACCTCGAGGATAGGCTGGAGTGTGGTACCTCGAGGATAGGCTGGAGTGTGGTACCTCGAGGATAGGCTGGAGTGTGGTACCTCGAGGATAGGCTGGAGTGTGGTACCTCGAGGATAGGCTGGAGTGTGGTACCTCAAAGATAGGCTGGAGTGTGGTACCTCGAGGATAGGCTGGAGTGTGGCACCTCGAGGATAGGCTGGAGTGTGGTACCACGAGGATAGGCTGGAGGGTGGTACCTCGAGGATAGGCTGGAGTGTGGTACATCGAGGATAGGCTGGAGTGTGGTACCTCGAGGATAGGCTGGAGTGTGGTACCTCTAGGATAGGCTGGAGTGTGGTACATCGAGGATAGGCTGGAGTGTGGTACCTCGAGGATAGGCTGGAGTGTGGTACCTCGAGGATAGGCTGGAGTGTGGCACCACAGATAGGCTGGAGTGTGGTACCACGAGGATAGGCTGGAGTGTGGTACCTCGAGGATAGGCTGGAGTGTGGTACCTCGAGGATAGGCTGGAGTGTGGTACCTCGAGGATAGGCTGGAGTGTGGTACCTCGAGGATAGGCTGGAGTGTGGTACCTCGAGGATAGACTGGAGTGTGGTACCTCGAGGATAGGCTGGAGTGTGGCACCTCGAGGATAGGCTGGAGGGTGGTACCTCGAGGATAGGCTGGAGTGTGGTACCACGAGGATAGGCTGGAGTGTGGTACCTCGAGGATAGACTGGAGTGTGGTACCTCGAGGATAGGCTGGAGTGTGGCACCTCGAGGATAGGCTGGAGTGTGGCACCTCGAGAAAAAGGCGGGAGTGTGGCACCTCGAGGATAGGCTGGAGGGTGGTACCACGAGGATAGGCTGGAGTGTGGCACCTCGAGGATAGGCTGGAGTGTGGTACCTCGAGGATAGGCTGGAGTGTGGCACCACAGATAGGCTGGAGTGTGGTACCTCGAGGATAGGCTGGAGTGTGGTACCTCGAGGATAGGCTGGAGTGTGGTACCTCGAGGATAGGCTGGAGTGTCGTACCTCGAGGATAGGCTGGAGGGTGGTACCTCGAGGATAGGCTGGAGTGTGGTACCTCGAGGATAGGCTGGAGTGTGGCACCTCGAGGATAGGCTGGAGTGTGGCACCTCGAGGATAGGCTGGAGTGTGGTACCTCGAGGATAGGCTGGAGTGTGGTACCTCGAGGATAGGCTGGAGTGTCGTACCTCGAGGATAGGCTGGAGTGTGGTACCTCGAGGATAGGCTGCAGTGTGGTACCTCGAGGATAGGCTGGAGTGTGGTACCTTGAGGATAGGCTGCAGTGTGGTACCTCGAGGATAGGCTGGAGTGTGGTACCTCGAGGATAGGCTGGAGTGTGGTACCTCGAGGATAGGCTGGAGTGTGGTACCTAGAGGATAGGCTGGAGTGTGGTACCTCAAAGATAGGCTGGAGTGTGGTACCTCGAGGATAGGCTGGAGTGTGGTACCTCGAGGATAGGCTGGAGTGTGGTACCTTGAGGATAGGCTGCAGTGTGGTACCTCGAGGATAGGCTGCAGTGTGGCACCTCGAGGATAGGCTGCAGTGTGGTACCTCGAGGATAGGCTGGAGTGTGGTACCTTGAGGATAGGCTGCAGTGTGGTACCTCGAGGATAGGCTGCAGTGTGGCACCTCGAGGATAGGCTGCAGTGTGGTACCTCGAGGATAGGCTGGAGGGTGGTACCTCGAGGATAGGCTGCAGTGTGGTACCTCGAGGATAGGCTGGAGTGTGGTACCTCGAGGATAGGCTGGAGTGTGGTACCTAGAGGATAGGCTGGAGTGTGGTACCTCAAAGATAGGCTGGAGTGTGGTACCTCGAGGATAGGCTAGAGTGTGGTACCTCGAGGATAGGCTGCAAAGTGGTATCTTAGCCCAGGCCCAGTGGACAAATACACAAATAAGCCTCTGGCCAAATGGGAAATTTGGCCTAATGCATTACCATGCACAAACATACAGACATTTTGCGCAGATGAGTCAAATACAAAGGCTGTTTGGGCTGGCCCAGCAGTCCACACTCGACAATACCAGAATGCACCAACCACTGTACTAGGCTACATGGTAACCTGTCTACCTGAGCAAAAGGTCAAATTTGATGTACTAAAGGGATAAGTGCACTGCTACATGTAGTTTCTTATGGCGACATAGTGTGGCAGGGTATTACCAGACTTAGTCATGATACAACTGCAATACACTCTTAAGCCAATCAGACATTTGTGTGAGCAATGCATCATAGGATCGGTTTGAGATAAACAATGCCATATGGTCATGATGGTAGGTGAGTGAAGAGATGAATGCCTGGGGGGCGCTTTTATACAAATTAGGTGTGTGGGTTCCCTGTGATACCTGGAAGAGAGGACATCTCTGATTAAAAAAGATTTACCGGGTAACTGATATTATAAAAAAAGACTCTAAATATTAAAATTTTGATCCATAGAGCAACTGAGCCAAGCAGGTCTTTCAGCGGCGACATAGAACCACCGCCCCCCCCCCCCCCCTCTGACATGAAAGCCACTCTCATAATGGTGTTTGCCAAACCATTCACCCCTGCCCCACGTCAAAGAAGTTCATGTCAAGTAGGGGCATGCCAAGAACTGTTAATTAGAGTAGTGGACCGCCTCGCCCCACCAGTTGTAAATGTTTCAAACATACCTGCTACTCAATGTCAAACCTTCACCCCTTTTCAAAATCATGTATCTGCTCCTGGCCTTGATGTCTGAGCAATTCACGTCTCCAATGATCGAGGAACAGATGTCCCCAGGCCCAAAAATCACAACGATATGCCGGGAAAATCAGACTTCAGAATCATCTTTTTAACTGAATCCTGGATCCTTTCTATATATAATTCTGGTCCATTCCAGTCTTGCCTCAAGCTTGGTTGGGGACTGGTGATGCTGAGGGGGGTGGTCTGAATGATGCAGACCAGCCAAATGGCGCTTTAGCCATAAAGGCCATATGTCTCTCCAACCCCATGTGGGTACTTAATGCATTGCTAGGAGTTCTGCAGAAGCCTCCCCCCACCCCCTTTTCCACTTGAAGAGTTGTCAATCCGCTCCATATGCAACATTTGCATGCAAGTGCACTTGGTTTGTTTTTTTCCAGCAAACCTGTTCTACAGATACTGTTTTGTGCCCCAAGGATTACACCAGAACTACTCAGTCAAACACACTTGGTGTTGGTTTTCCTGTTAAACATGTTTATGAATATTTCAGATCTCATGGATATCTTTTTTATAACAAATATCAGCACTACATACAGATGAATAAAGAAAAATATTGGTCAACGAGACGAGGCAATATAGTGATGTCATAAACAGCCAATCAGCACCAATCAGTGACAAGAACTGGCAAAACAGCCCCACACAATTGGTTACTGGTCTTAATAAAATATCCACTGCCTTGGCTTTATTGCTTTGAAATACACCAATGGAACATGATATCAGCTTCAAGAAGAAGTCTGTGTAGGATATTTTGAGTTGAAGTGGGAAGGTGCATCAGTGCTAATAGAAGGAAAAGTTGAAGCAGTAGCTGAGGTAGTGGTGGGCATGTTTTTGTAGCAGTAGCGTATGTCATTTTCCTCAGCACCACAGCATCATATACATGAGCAACAGAAGACCAATACAATTTTACATTAACATTAACATAGATCAGGGCTCAACACTAACTCCTAACATGTACTTGGCCAGTGGGACAAGTATTTTTAATGATTACTTGTCCAACCTGATCTTAATTTGTCCTCCCCCCCACCCCCCAAAAAAAACACTTTGTTATAGTCACGATTCCATCTACTATTGTGAAAGTGCTTGCAGTACTTGTTGCCACTTTGTAACAATGCTTAACAATAAGTGTTCACTCTACAGTTTTCTGACTACCCAGCTATATGTTGTTGCTTTAACCAAATGGATGACCTAAATAGCTTCAGTATTTATTTCTTTCCAAATGATCCCGAATTGACACACATATGGGAGAGACATTAAGCATCAAGTGGTCCGTAAAAACTGTAAAAAACTGGTTCCCTCTCCTGAATATATGTGCAGGTCCACACCAAGTATGTATGAGGGTGGGAATGAGGTCTGTCCTGGGTGGCTGGGGTGTGGGGTCCCTCCTATGCATGTGTGAGGGGCTGAGTGGTCCCACATGGGTGTGTGAGGGAGGAGAGAGAGGGCATCTATCGAGGGTGTATGTGAGGGTGGACTCCTAGGTGTGTGCGCAGGGTCTGTCCTGGGTTTATGTGTGAGGGGGCGAGGGTAGTCTATCCTGGGTATGTGCGATGGAGGGGAGTCCTTCCTGGAGTGTATGTCAGACACTTTGTTGATGTCAGAAGATAGAATAAGGTATATAGAATACATAAACACTATGATTGTATGCGCACACATTATGATAAAAGCTACAGTCAATTCCCTACTAATGTCGAAGGATTTTAACATTGCTACCGTTGTGCCCCTAGAGAAGCGGGCTTGCCTGGGGTCACTTGCGCCAAGGAAAATATGGGCCGAAAGTGAGTCTACAGCATTTATAATCCTGCAAGCAAGCCGCTGTGGCTACCACCAACAGCATCTTGCTTCCAAGCACACTCCGCTCATTAGCAGAGAGCGACAAAACCCGGGACATTTTGCATCGTTTAAGTGCATCTACACATTGTACAGTGCTCTCTTACCAATATAACTTGCAGGAAAACGTATTAGCATTTAATTTTGCGCGGTAGAATTGTTGTCAGGTGTTCTGGAGTGGGAGAAACAATAACTTTGCACCAGTAACAACCAAAAATCAATCCAGCTGCGCCATGTTTGCAGTTGTACTTCCTGCCGAGAAGTGGTGGACACCGACATATACATTGTGTGCTCGCTGTAACTGCAACTCCTCGCTGGCTTCGTGCCGCGGGGTCCCCCGGCATAATGAATAGTATGGAGGGTGAGTTGATGGGGTACCCAAATGTAACCCAAATTCCCAAAAAGTGCACCAAATGCACTTGTGCAAACCTACTAAAGCACATGTCATAAGATGACGTAGTTGCCATGGCGTCGAATGTGCTCTGAACAATACATGCTCCATATTTGTACTAGCCACGTGCTCCTTGGCAACAATAGAACCTTTCATTATCTGTGATTTAGTCTATTTGTGACAAAGTATCTGCTGCCAATAGAGGGTCAGCATGAAGAAATATTGTTTGTGTCTTATAAAAAGGATAGCATCGTAGTACACAGCATCTAGTCCCATGTGACGTTGTTGGGGAAACAACGCCACATGTCCGGTCTATCAAATCCTGTACAGCATTTTACAAACATGGGTGACGAGAAGCGGTGCTGATGGCGAGAATTTTTTGAGGTATGGCAATAGTTTCTAGAAGTATGTATCTTACAACTTGTTATTTTGGTTAACTGTCTCATATGGGACTAACAACATCTATGGAACTATGGCATTTATGACCTTGAATTTAACAAGTAACAGCCAGGACTATTTAATCCATTTTGTTATACGGATTCGGAACAAAGGGTGGTTCGACTGAGTTGGTCGGGGTCGACCTTGTAATGTGGGTCCGTTTTGGGCTTGGGCACACACAGTCAGTCGCGAACTTTCCGATTCAAAAAGCCAGGAGACTGCCTGGGCCCTTATTCTCGACTTCCTCGCAAATATTGCTGCGAAAAATCGCAAAAGTTGCGTTTCATCGCAAGTGGTATTCTCGACAAGTTAAGATAAAGATCTTCCTAACTTTCATCGCAAAATTTACGATGTGTTCATACGTCTTGCAACTAGTCAGTAATCATGGTGGGAATTTTCTTGGCGAAGGCTCCGACAGCGGATCGTTAGGCTTCGTGAAGATCCATTCACAAATCTCAACAACAATAAGGTGTTTATATGGATATGTTGTGGTATCATTATAAGGCTGCAGTGCAGCTAAAATAGTGTCTTTGTTCCAATCTAAGCGCGCATGGCTAATTAAGTGACGTCAAATGTATTGTGACGCAATGCATCAAAGATGTTACTTGGCAGCGAGCTATACGTACAAGTGACATCGAGAGCCCCCCACACCAACTGCTTTAGTAACCTATATTATTATATTTAGGATAAAGAGGAGAAAATCGAAGCGAGACATTTATATTATCATATAAATAAATATTGATCTAATACATCTACAGCAATAAAGTTATCTGTTAATGTGCATTCAAAATTAACCCTAGTCGAAGCGATGGTTTTGGCGCTGTACGTAAGTGCCTCGAATATGTTACGTTCCATATGCAACTAAACAATAACTGCCGATACGATTTCTCTAATATTTGGCATGTCACTTGATCATGGCAATCCCTTTAAAGTGCAGAAATGTCTGCGAAATCGAAGCGACTGTTTTTGCGTAATCGCTGAAATAATATTGATGTCTGGAATCGCGGGTTGCACGTGAATGTAGCGCAATAACATAATATATATCTATCAATTTTGCTGTGAAATGGGTCGCTTCGATTTTCCTAAACTTCTAGCACTTTATCTAAATTTGTCCTGATGAAGTGACAAGCTAAGTTGAACAGCAAGCGAATGGGCGAAGTCGATATTGCTTAGGTCTAAGTTTGCTCTTCTGTGACAACTCTACATTCGACCATTTACTACATGTATTTTACCATGTTTACGCACTCCGAACAATTTGGGTATCCATGGTACATAGTTTAGGCTTTACCAGTACATCTACAATGCCCCCGCCCCTTCCCATAATCCTTGCTCTTGCTAGCAAGGCGAAGTGATGAGCGTGATGTGCACTCATGATTTTTGCAACTTTGTATCGTTTATTTCTTTATTGACGTCATATCGAGCATCACGACCAGCGAGCACGCTGTCATTCTTGCATAACTTTTATTTGGCTAAATGTAGCATACAATTACAAAATGTGATTCCGACTGACCGAGTTGAGGCCTGTATGTCAGAGATCGTATACTATAGGGAATAATCTCTCTGATCATATATATATGCTAACTTAATCCGCCCCTGGGGGCCGGCATGCCAGTTGTGTCGCCTGCCCGCCCCCAGAGGTGGATTAATTTAGTTCATGAGGATTGAATCGGCAAATTTAAAGATTCAAGATTCAGAATTTAAGTGTAAGATTGGGCTCAATTATTTCTTGCTATGCTGCTTGTTTGCTGTTATATGAGATACGGAGCATATGTTGAATTATCCAGATAATAATTCTTATTTTCAAATTTATTTTGAACTTAATTTTTTGTGGAAATGTGTATATATTTTGCGTGTGCTTTCGTTCATGCTCACGTGTTACGTCACAGAGACTACCCATACTTTGTTTCAAATAATGGCGCTAGTGCATGTTGTAAATATGTGTTTCAGCTACACCATGTATACCATGTATACAGTGGTATCAACACGCGACAAACTAAGTTACTAAAAGCCTCCTACACTCATTTGAGTGGTTCAGGTTGGAAGCATGACACGTTTAGTCGCGCCATCATAGCGTCAGTTGTCAAAGCGCCTCAGTGCTAAAGTCTAATTAATGGATTACAATGTTACAAGATCTTAAATAACCTGAGATAGTGTCTGCTCTGTGCTAGTGGATTACCATGACCAAGCGTCCCACCCGTGACCGTGTCTCGTAGATCTATTCATGATTATGGATACTATATAAATCTGCAACATATGACGACGACAGCATCACTTACGCTTGCCAATTAAGTTAGGCTAATGTGCATAAGTCGTTTAGCTTACTTTGCCTTGATATTGATAAACATACCATTCCATATAGGTATAGAATAGTCGCATATTGTCCTGAGCTTCATTTAAATTTAGGCCTGATGTCCGCTCAACGCAGTACATGTGAGGGGAGGGGGTATAGACACAGAGGCTCCGCTTTCAGCCTCAGACATATTTGCCAGTCCCCCCCCCCCACCCCCCTCAGTCATATTTCTGGAGGTTTATATCTATTCACATTTGCAAATACTAAATGTTAATGCCCAATACATGCTAATATCCACCGCTGCAAAAAAGCATGCATTTGTTTAGACCAGTTGCTACGAGAAAATTATCCCTGACAACCATGAAAAAATTCTTCGTAGCTGCGATAAATCACAAAACTTTCGAGAATAGGAACTTGCGATTTTTCGCAGCTATGATTTTTCGTCAATAGTTCTTCTTAAAGTTACATGTGGAGCTGACCGTTGCAACGGCTGTACCAAAATAAACATAAACAGGAAATGTTACCTTTGACCACAAGCAGTGTCAACAGCCACCGCCGAGGAAAAAGTGGCCCTCCGGACGCTTCTATTGTCTCATATAATTTAGCGCTTGGGCCCCCTGTTGCTGGCACCGGTAAATGACTTGTGTACACACGTTTATGACATTTCAAATCAGCACAAGTTTTCATTTTTGTGGCGGACAATTCATGAATTTGAAATGTTTTGCTCATTGGCAGATAATTGGTGAGCGATATGGCAGGTGTTTTTTTGTCTGTTATGAACCTTAAGGCCTTAGGTTTGCATTCTTATACCTGTATACGCAAATTTGGCATTCAAAAACAGGGAAACAACTCCACATGCAACTTTAACTATTGCGATCACGTTCCGTCTATCGCGCCCCCTGTGAAAAGTGGGATTGTGTGGTGTTCTGCACAAATGCATCATTTTGCCGTAGTAACTGCGAATATTATGATGTAAAGTAAGTTTAGTTAAGACGATAAACTATTTGTGATGTTGGAAATGGAGACGTATGGTGGGATAATGGCATTTTAGCTTGCAGAGGGACTTGAAAGTTGAGGCGGTATTGGCAGCGCCGGTTTTTTGTTGCATACTCTTTGCTATATATAGACTATGAGAGGTGGGGCTTAGTGCAGATGACCGCGTGTGGACTAATAATGAACGATGATCGTAACTTGTTCGAGAATACGGGTATAGAACATTAAATTCTACTTAAGCTTATTCGTCTTACCTTTGTAGCAATATCTTATGGGTTACGAGCAGGCCCTATAGCTTCGCAGACTACGGTGGAGCCATTGTTATGACATAAACAGTGCAGATATAAACTGAACGTGTTGAAATTGTCAAATTTACAAGGTGATGACTATGTTTCCGCAACGTCCTCATCACCTGCAAGCAGACTCAGTCATACTACGCCAGTACGCAATAGGGGTGAGGTACGCGACATGAAATAGTTCAACATGTTATTCAAGGCTCATTTTCATTTATGTGTCTATGTTATTAACACAAATCAAGCGACTCTCATTTCAAGTACGATTGTAACTGAGCATAAAATTGATATTGCATAAGCTCTCATTTTTCGGTTGACAAGGAGGAATGTGACGAATGGCGCATCTATACAAGTAGCCATTCGCCGTAGTGCGTCTGCGGGACGAACTACATACGCAAGGTCGCTTTGGCGGCCTTGAACGTTTGGACACGGTTCTGTTTGTGCATCAGTCAGTATTACCATCATCGGAAACTGAGGGGCTAACATTTACCACCAAAGGTGGAGGCCCGGGGAAAGGGGGGGGGGTACTACATTAGTACTGTGGTGGGAGTGTGCCACCCAGGCCATGGAGAGCCGAGAGAGAAGTGCGAGATTTTGGTTTTAAAAATGTGTCCAAAATAGATACTGGCAGTCATGGCAATGTATATGGAGGTTAATTCAAGTAGCATAGTACCTAGGGCAGATCAGGGAAGGGTACGAGGAGCAAGACGCCCAGGCCCAATAGCCCAGACGAATGCATGTTCCGGAAGACTATAGTATAGTGACGCATAAGTGTCGTGTGATCATAGCCGAACGTCTTCTGCAAGCGTGGGATCGAGTATGTAAAAATAAGTATAACATTGACAATTTCCCATTGTTACCTCCTTTTTGGCATAAAATTGCTCGAGAATTATTGGCTCACCATACCTGACTTATCATGAATGTGTCTCTTTCTTGCCCTTGATATTAATTTACCACAGATTTTTCAACTTAGTGGTAAACGTCATCAGTTTTTGTGCTTCGAGATGCTTTGGTATAAGTAGCAATGCCGTGACAGAGTTCTGCGGTGTCCCGGGATGGACACGTTTGCCATATCACAGCCGAAACGGCGATGTTTATTAGGTTTCTGAATTTATAGAATGAAACAATCGAGTTCTCTGCAAATTGTGATATATATGACGTCTGGGCTTAGTTCTGACGGAAAAGACCTCATATTCAACTTTAATTGAACACTTTCTATATCGATATGAATATGTAGTCAAAAGCTGAAATTTTGATAAAACTTCAGTCTCAGATCGCACATCAAGAGAAATAACTGTAGATTTCTGCTCTGATGATTGAGAGAAAAGGAGTCATTTGGGCGGCGCATATGTATAGGCCCCTGAGGGGGGGTAGCCATGTCGCGTGTCGATTTTAAGAAAAGGTCCATGTCGTGTGTCGATTTTAAGAAAAATTCCATGTCGCGTGTCGCTAAGTCTTATGTCGCATGTCGATTCTAAGACAACCCCAATGTCGCGTTGTCGATTTTAATAATCGCCCGTGTCGCCGTGTCGAAAAAGCCCCTATGGGGCCCTATGTATATAGGCCTACCTAACTACACCCCGGACGCCGAGCCAGAGGAGATCGACTGTGACTCTTCCATTGGTAATGTGAAGTAACTTATAATGATGTCCATAACAAACAGAACGATAACCATGGTGATGATACGAGTGAGTATTGTGACCATGTTCATATTGTTAAAAGTGGTTATAAACTATCAAAAGGATTAAAAGATTTCTCGCCACGACTACATAGTAAGAAACGTGTAAGTACTAGATATGTGAGCGGTCGGTGTGTCGACACGCGTTGTTTAATTAGTCGTGTCAAGTTCAATTTTGATCTGCCCCTCTTAAAGTTGCATGTCGAGTTGTTTCCCGCCAAAACTAAAGAGGTCAAGATACAAATAAGAATCGGTTCTTGAATCATTCAAGATTGGTTTTGTGTATACTCCACCCATGCCAGACTGCCAAATAGTGTCTCTTAGCCTTGTCCGTGATATCAATTTACCACAAATTTTCATTTCAGTGGTAAACGTCATCAGTTTGTGTGCTTCGTGATGCTTTGTTATAAGTAGCAGTGCCGCGACAGTGTTCCATGGTGTCGCGGGATAGACACGTTTGCCACACCACAGCCGAAACGGCGAGGTTTATCAGGTTTCTGAATTTATGGAATGGAACAATCGAGTTTTCTGCAAATTTTGATATAAATTTCGCCTGGGCTTAGTTTTGGCGGGAAAGAACTCGATATGCAACTTTAACAAAGAATTCAAACGACCATTGTACTTCATTGTTACATAAATTCTCCCAGTCTGTTAAATATACGGCATGGCATGCCCTTAACTTCCACCCGACCCGACCTCCTGATGGTTTTACTGATATGCCGCGATCTGCCTAGACAACGACCCCTTTATGTATTTGGATGATGATTACCATGCCATGCCGACTCATTTGTGAGCTACTTTTCATTTATTTAGTAATGTTCAAATCGTTTACGCCCCGTAACCAGAATATAGTTAACAGTGATGTGTATGTGTCGCTTCGCTTGTACCGTTAATAATTTTATCGGGCACAGAGTAGTAAGGGCAGACGCCTAACGGTAAGCGTGTTTTGCTTCAAATATGTTGAATCGGTTAATTAATGAATAACCAGTAATGTCAAGTGATCATTTTACACATATGTATGCTCTGACGATTACCTAAGCCAGACACGTGTGTGGTGGCTATACTTCTGGTAACAGGCAATTAAGGCGCGGCAGTTGAGATTGTTTGTATTAAGACGTTCGTATTTTTGCTTATCTTTGACGCGTACTATAGCTTAATTGATTCTGATTATCGATTCTCCATGAGAACAATTAACGTGCAATGCCAGTGAAGTTTTTGAAGTTGAATATAGTCGACTATATAGTAAATTGTTTCATGTAAAATGGACGTTAAGTACAGGATTAGCTTTATCAAAGCAACATGTAGTTGTAAACAGCTGAGTGAGTATTGTTTGTGTTAATGAAACGCGCCTCGCACTGGGTACTGTGCGGAGACAGTCCCCACTACCTTTTCCTACGCCGTCGCTGTAGTATTAGAAGGTGAAGGGTAATGATGTGTATGCTACTCGGAGTGTAAGGACCTAGCCCGGTTCTTATCCTTCGACTGAATTGCGACGAAAGATACTATTATGTAATATTTGTGTCATTCTGTAACTTAACTGAGGGTTTATGTGTACCATTATCATAGTAGTTATGATAGTAGTATAATCACCCCGTTTTAACGCAGGCCCAACACGCCATCCAAGCATGCCAACGCTCTATATGGTCCGTGGTTAAGGAAGGGAAATTTGAAAGGAAAGACCTACGTCATGGTGTTATATGTACCTAATTGGCTATAGCATTTTCTATTTACGTTATTTCGTTATCCAACTTATTCGGCACGAACTGAAGTATAGTCATTGCCTGCATAGTGTTGTGAAGCCGGGACGGCTATTTTCAAAGGAAGGACCTATGTTCTTCGTGAGGTTTTGCCGCACATCGCCTGGTAGGGTGTAATAAAAAGTGAGGGCGGTTCCGCATAACCATGTGGGTAGAACAAGGGCAGCTTCACTGTCCGACAAGTTGTAATTAAGCCTTCTGATGCCAAGAGAAATGTTGCAGCCAAACTGTGACGTGGACTTCTTCCGGGGTTCCGTGGTAAACCGTCAACATCGTGGCTGTGAGAGGTGTCCGGGATCGTTACCGTGTTTCTCCACCATGCAGTATTACGAAAGAGGAAAACTCGTCTCTTCGCAGTTAGTGTTCGATGTAGTTTATTATTCGCACGGCGTTACACGGCAACCCTGTTGGGGAAGGTGGGGATAGCATTGGCCGCGGCGGGGCGCGGCCTACGCCGTCTGACCACCACCCAGCGTGCCTCCGCCTTCACACCTCCACGCTCGTCCCTCCTCGCCGTCTGTCTCTGTCTATCTGCCCGTCCAAGTCTCCAGATCTAAATAGTTTACTGCTTATATGGGAACTGCGTTAATTTATGCAACTAGGGTGGCAGTGGTCATCGGGCGTGAAGACACAATGCCCGTTCAGAGCTGCTTGGATAATAAATTAACCTCTAATTACCAAATACCGTGTGACCGACCATGCGCGTCCACAGCAGCGACGCGAGGTCCAGGTGGCCCACCAGTAAAATGACAATGGCATCAATACCTTATGTAGAAGGTTCTGGGAGCTCTATACCCGTAGGTAGTTAGATGAGATCGAGCTGGCAATTAAAGGATTAAACATAATTTGGCTTTCAATAAATATCGCGGCCGACCATAAAATGTAAATATACCAGCTGGCGAATGCAGCACCGTAACAGTATCACTAGTGCATGGTTTTTGTATGGCTTGTGTATGGCTGGTGTATGGTTGGTGTATAGCTGGTGTATCACTGGTGTATGGCTGCTGTATGGTTTGTGTATGACTGGTGTATGGTTGGTGTATAGCTGGTGTATGGCTGGTGTATAGCTGGTGTATGGCTAGTGTATGGATGGTGTTGGCTGGTGTATGGCTGGTGTATGACTGGTGTATGGTTGGTGTATGTTTGGTGTATGGCTGGTTTAAGATTGGTGTATGGCCTGTGTATGACTGGTGTATGGTTGGTGTATGGTTGGTGTATCACTGGTGTATGGTTGGTGTATCACTGGTGTATGGCTGGTGTATAGCTGGTGTATCACTGGTGTATGGCTGGTGTATCACTGGTGTATGGCTGGTGTATCACTGGTGTATGGCTGGTGTATAGCTGATGCATCACTGGTGTATGGCTGGTGTATGGCCGATGTATGGATGGTGTATGGCTGGTGTATGGCTGGTGTATCACTGGTGTATGGCTGGTGTATGGCTGGTGTATCACTGGTGTATGGCTGGTGTATGGCTGGTGTATCACTGGTGTATGGCTGGTGTATGGCTGGTGTATCACTGGTGTATGGCTGGTGTATGGCTGGTGTATCACTGGTGTATGGCTGGTGTATGGCTGGTGTATCACTGGTGTATGGCTGGTGTATGGTTGGTGTATCACTGGTGTATGGCTGGTGTATAGCTGGTGTATCACTGGTGTATGGCTGGTGTATGGCTGGTGTATCACTGGTGTATGGCTGGTGTATGGCTGGTGTATCACTGGTGTATCACTGGTGTATGGCTGGTGTAGGACTGGTGTATGGTTGGTGTATGTTTGGTGTATGGCTGGTGCATCACTGGTATATGGCTGGTGTATGGTTGGTGTATTGTTGGTGTATGGTTGGTGTATAGCTGGTGTATCACTGGTGTATGGCTGGTGTATAGCTGGTGTATCACTGGTGTATGGTGGGTGTATCACTGGTGTATAGCTGGTGTATGGCTGGTGTATCACTGGTGTATGGCTGGTATATAGCTGATGCATCACTAGTGTATGGCTGGTGTATCACTGGTGTATGGTTGGTATATGGCTGGTGTATAGCTGGTGTATGGTTGGTGCATGGCTGGTGTATAGCTGGTGTATGGATGGTGTATGGATGGCGTTGGCTGGTGTATAGCTGGTGTATGGCTGGTGTATGACTGGTGTATGGATGACGTATGGCTGGTGTATGGTTGGTGTATGACTGGTGTATGGATGGTGTTTGGCTGGTGTATGTGTATGGCTGGTGTATGGATGACGTATGGCTGGTGTATTGTTGGTGTATGGCTGGTGTATGGCTGGTGTATGACTGGTGTATGGATGACGTATGGCTGGTGTATGGTTGGTGTATGACTGGTGTATGGATGGTGTTTGGCTGGTGTATGTGTATGGCTGGTGTATGGATGACGTATGGCTGGTGTATGGCTGGTGTTTGGCTGGTGTATAGCTGGTGTATGGCTGGTGTATGGATGACGTATGACTGGTGTATGGCTGGTGTATGGATGGTGTATGGCTGGTGTATGGCTGGTGTATGACTGGTGTATGGATGACGTATGGCTGGTGTATGGTTGGTGTATGACTGGTGTATGGATGGTGTTTGGCTGGTGTATGTGTATGGCTGGTGTATGGATGACGTATGGCTGGTGTATGGCTGGTGTATGGCTGGTGTATAGCTGGTGTATGGCTGGTGTATGGATGACGTATGACTGGTGTATGGCTGGTGTATGGATGGTGTATGGCTGGTGTATGGCTGGTGTATGGATGACGTATGGTTGGTGTATGGCTGGTGTATGGTTGGTGTATGACTAGTGTATGGCTGGTGTATGGCTGGTGTTTGGCTGGTGTATGACTGGTGTATGACTGGTGTATGGCTGGTGTATGGATGACGTATGGCTGGTGTATGGCTGGTGTATGGATGACGTATGACTGGTGTATGGCTGGTGTATGGCTGGTGTATGGATGACGTATGGCTGGTGTATGGATGACGTATGGCTGGTGTATGGATGGTGTATGGCTGGTGTATGGCTGGTGTATGGCTGGTGTATGGCTGGTGTATGGCTGGTGTATGGATGGTGTATGGCTGGTGTATGGCTAGTGTATGGCTGGTGTTTGGCTGGTGTATGAATGACGTATGACTGGTGTATGGCTGGTGTATGGCTGGTGTATGACTGGTGTATGGCTGGTGTATGGATGACGTATGGCTGGTGTATGGCTGGTGTATGGTTGGTGTATGACTGGTGTATGGCTGGTCTATGGCTGGTGTATGGCTGGTGTATGGATGACGTATGGCTGGTGTATGGATGGTGTATGGCTGGTGTATGGCTAGTGTGTGGCTGGTGTTTGGCTGGTGTATGAATGACGTATGACTGGTGTATGGCTGGTGTATGGCTGGTGTATGGCTGGTGTATGGCTGGTGTATGGCTGGTGTATGGCTGGTGTTTGGCTGGTGTATGTGTATGGCTGGTGTATGGCTGGTGTATGGCTGGTGTATGGATGGTGTATGGCTGGTGTATGGCTGGTGTATAGCTGGTGTATGGCTGGTGTATGGATGACGTATGACTGGTGTATGGCTGGTGTATGGATGGTGTATGGCTGGTGTATGGCTGGTGTATGGATGACGTATGGTTGGTGTATGGCTGGTGTATGGTTGGTGTATGACTAGTGTATGGCTGGTGTATGGCTGGTGTTTGGCTGGTGTATGACTGGTGTATGACTAGTGTATGGCTGGTGTATGGATGACGTATGGCTGGTGTATGGCTGGTGTATGGATGACGTATGACTGGTGTATGGCTGGTGTATGGCTGGTGTATGGATGACGTATGGCTGGTGTATGGATGACGTATGGCTGGTGTATGGATGGTGTATGGCTGGTGTATGGCTGGTGTATGGCTGGTGTATGGCTGGTGTTTGGCTGGTGTATGTGTATGGCTGGTGTATGGCTGGTGTATGGCTGGTGTATGGCTGGTGTATGGCTGGTGTATGGATGGTGTATGGCTGGTGTATGGCTAGTGTATGGCTGGTGTTTGGCTGGTGTATGAATGACGTATGACTGGTGTATGGCTGGTGTATGGCTGGTGTATGACTGGTGTATGGCTGGTGTATGGATGACGTATGGCTGGTGTATGGCTGGTGTATGGTTGGTGTATGACTGGTGTATGGCTGGTCTATGGCTGGTGTATGGCTGGTGTATGGATGACGTATGGCTGGTGTATGGATGGTGTATGGCTGGTGTATGGCTAGTGTGTGGCTGGTGTTTGGCTGGTGTATGAATGACGTATGACTGGTGTATGGCTGGTGTATGGCTGGTGTATGGCTGGTGTATGGCTGGTGTATGGCTGGTGTATGGCTGGTGTTTGGCTGGTGTATGTGTATGGCTGGTGTATGGATGACGTATGGCTGGTGTATGGCTGGTGTATGGCTGGTGTATGGATGACGTATGGCTGGTGTATGGATGACGTATGGCTGGTGTATGGATGGTGTTTGGCTGGTGTATGTGTATGGCTGGTGTATGGATGACGTATAGCTGGTGTATGGATGGTGTTTGGCTGGTGTATGGATGACGTATGGCTGGTGTATGTCTGAAGTATTGTTACGTCTCTGTTGCGTCTAACAAAATATTTTGAGGCCAAATACTTCATGATTGATGAGACATCCATTTAAGCTTTGTAACTGGCAAAAACCAATGATGCCGCGGTAACAAGTCGGGGATGAAAAGATGGGAAGGGGGAGGATGCATGGTGGGGGGTCAATAATAGATTGAGATGGTTGGTTGCAATGGTAACTGTCTGAACACATGCTTTGATATGGACTGTCCTGGTGCTGAACCCTTCAATATTGCAGTGGCACATTTCAAAGAGAGTGATCAATATTAAGTCGGGGATTGTTCAGACCTGTCGAATCACATGTTCCGCAGATCCACCCCTTGTCCCTTACCCCCACCACTCCCTTCACCCCCCCCCCCCTACCCCCCCCCCCCCCTCTCTCTCTCTCTTTCTTACTGCGCCTCTCCCCGCGCCCCTTCCCCATCACTTCCACCCCCTTTACCACAATCGCCCCCCTCCCACCCCACGAGGACCATCGCCAACCCTTTCCTCACCACCACTCCGCCCCCCACCCCCCTCCCGACCTCACAGGCGCCGAGTGTTCCCCTGGATACCGCCATTCCCGTCTTCAGGAGTCTCTCTGACCGGACGCCTTGGCAGCGACTCTTGGGGATCCACATAGCTGCTTAACGGTGACGACATGGCCGCGGGTCGCTCAGGAGGACCCCCGACCAGGCCCCCCGGCGCCCTGGGGCCCCCCGCCCTGAGGCCCCCCACCAAGGTCCTGCTGGCCCTGGCCCTCTGCCTCTGTATGGCACACCCGGCGTCAGGTCAGTCTCACGCTACCGCAACAGTTACAGTCACAATACAGTATGGTTTGTTGAACAGGTTTGACCGTGTGCGAGTGTGGTGGAAAACAGCCTCATAAGAACTATTCCAGGAAAATCACGGGAAACAACACTAGCGCAGTAAATGTATTATTTTCACGGTTTTGGCCTAACTGAACCTGAACTGAACCTCACACATACCATCGGATGCTTTCTACTTAATCATAATCTTTGGACGCTTTTAGTACCAGACTGTGTACTTGTTTTCCACATTTTGTTTCATTAAATTTTTATATTCTAAAATATATTTTAAACGATAATTTTTTCACAATATACATTGACAGTGGTACTGGTCTTATTTATCTATATAAGATGGCATATCGTATCTATTAAAATTTCGCTTTGCGCGACATTATCATCTCAGTCACTATATGTCGTGCGTCTTTTTTCGTAGAGTTTCAAATTACGTGGACATACGAACCTAAAAAGCAATTAACGTTTCCCCATAATATTTCACTTCGTAGTACCTTTGGTAGCGATACATTATTGTTTTCCTCATGGCTGCGGAGTTCTTTAGATGGGCTCGGGCTAGAAAGTTTCATATTTTTTTTAGCTATGGATTATCCTTTTAACCCAAGATGCCTTAAATGGGGAAGCCAATGCCGGCCGTAAGGGCAGTGCCAAGGGGAGAATATAGCCAATTCCGGCCGTAAGGGCAGTGCCAAGGGGCCAATTCCGGCCGTAAGGGCAGTGCCAAGGGGAGAATATAGCCAATTCCGGCCGTAAGGGCAGTGCCAAGGAGAGAATATAGCCAATGCCGGCCGTAAGGGCAGTGCCAAGGAGAGAATATAGCCAATTCCGGCCGTAAGGGCAGTGCCAAGGGGAGAATATAGCCAATTCCGGCCGTAAGGGCAGTGCCAAGGGGAGAATATAGCCAATTCCGGCCGTAAGGGCAGTGCCAAAGAGCCAATTCCGGCCGTAAGGGCAGTGCCAAGGAGAGAATATAGCCAATGCCGGCCGTAAGGGCAGTGCCAAGGAGAGAATATAGCCAATTCCGGTCGTAAGGGCAGTGCCAAGGAGAGAATATAGCCAATTCCGGCCGTAAGGGCAGTGCCAAGGAGAGAATATAGCCAATGCCGGCCGTAAGGGCAGTGCCAAGGAGAGAATATAGCCAATGCCGGCCGTAAGGGCAGTGCCAAGGAGCCAATGCCGGCCGTAAGGGCAGTGCCAAGGAGAGAATATAGCCAATGCCGGCCGTAAGGGCAGTGCCAAGGAGAGAATATAGCCAATTCCGGTCGTAAGGGCAGTGCCAAGGAGAGAATATAGCCAATTCCGGCCGTAAGGGCAGTGCCAAGGAGAGAATATAGCCAATTCCGGCCGTAAGGGCAGTGCCAAGGAGAGAATATAGCCAATTCCGGCCGTAAGGGCAGTGCCAAGGAGCCAATTCCGGCCGTAAGGGCAGTGCCAAGGAGAGAATATAGCCGATTCCGGCCGTAAGGGCAGTGCCAAGGAGCCAATTCCGGCCGTAAGGGCAGTGCCAAGGAGAGAATATAGCCAATTCCGGCCGTAAGGGCAGTGCCAAGGAGAGAATATAGCCAATGCCGGCCGTAAGGGCAGTGCCAAGGGGCCAATGCCGGCCGTAAGGGCAGTGCCAAGGGGCCAATGCCGGCCGTAAGGGCAGTGCCAAGGGGCCAATGCCGGCCGTAAGGGCAGTGCCAAGGAGCCAATGCCGGCCGTAAGGGCAGTGCCAAGGAGCCAATTCCGGCCGTAAGGGCAGTGCCAAGGAGCCAATGCCGGCCGTAAGGGCAGTGCCAAGGAGCCAATTCCGACCGTAAGGGCAGTGCCAAGGAGAGAATATAGCCAATGCCGGCCGTAAGGGCAGTGCCAAGGGGCCAATGCCGGCCGTAAGGGCAGTGCCAAGGAGCCAATGCCGGCCGTAAGGGCAGTGCCAAGGGGCCAATGCCGGCCGTAAGGGCAGTGCCAAGGGGCCAATGCCGGCCGTAAGGGCAGTGCCAAGGAGCCAATGCCGGCCGTAAGGGCAGTGCCAAGGGGCCAATGCCGGCCGTAAGGGCAGTGCCAAGGAGCCAATGCCGGCCGTAAGGGCAGTGCCAAGGGGAGAATATAGCCAATGCCGGCCGTAAGGGCAGTGCCAAGGGGCCAATGCCGGCCGTAAGGGCAGTGCCAAGGAGCCAATGCCGGCCGTAAGGGCAGTGCCAAGGGGCCAATGCCGGCCGTAAGGGCAGTGCCAAGGGGCCAATGCCGGCCGTAAGGGCAGTGCCAAGGAGCCAATGCCGGCCGTAAGGGCAGTGCCAAGGGGCCAATTCCGGCCGTAAGGGCAGTGCCAAGGAGCCAATGCCGGCCGTAAGGGCAGTGCCAAGGAGCCAATTCCGGCCGTAAGGGCAGTGCCAAGGAGCCAATTCCGGCCGTAAGGGCAGTGCCAAGGGGCCAATGCCGGCCGTAAGGGCAGTGCCAAGGGGCCAATTCCGGCCGTAAGGGCAGTGCCAAGGAGCCAATGCCGGCCGTAAGGGCAGTGCCAAGGGGCCAATGCCGGCCGTAAGGGCAGTGCCAAGGAGCCAATGCCGGCCGTAAGGGCAGTGCCAAGGGGCCAATGCCGGCCGTAAGGGCAGTGCCAAGGAGCCAATGCCGGCCGTAAGGGCAGTGCCAAGGGGAGAATATAGCCAATGCCGGCCGTAAGGGCAGTGCCAAGGGGCCAATGCCGGCCGTAAGGGCAGTGCCAAGGGGCCAATGCCGGCCGTAAGGGCAGTGCCAAGGAGCCAATGCCGGCCGTAAGGGCAGTGCCAAGGGGCCAATGCCGGCCGTAAGGGCAGTGCCAAGGGGCCAATGCCGGCCGTAAGGGCAGTGCCAAGGAGAGAATATAGCCAATGCCGGCCGTAAGGGCAGTGCCAAGGGGCCAATGCCGGCCGTAAGGGCAGTGCCAAGGGGCCAATGCCGGCCGTAAGGGCAGTGCCAAGGGGAGAATATAGCCAATGCCGGCCGTAAGGGCAGTGCCAAGGGGCCAATGCCGGCCGTAAGGGCAGTGCCAAGGGGCCAATGCCGGCCGTAAGGGCAGTGCCAAGGAGCCAATGCCGGCCGTAAGGGCAGTGCCAAGGAGCCAATTCCGGCCGTAAGGGCAGTGCCAAGGAGCCAATGCCGGCCGTAAGGGCAGTGCCAAGGAGCCAATTCCGACCGTAAGGGCAGTGCCAAGGAGAGAATATAGCCAATGCCGGCCGTAAGGGCAGTGCCAAGGGGCCAATGCCGGCCGTAAGGGCAGTGCCAAGGAGCCAATGCCGGCCGTAAGGGCAGTGCCAAGGGGCCAATGCCGGCCGTAAGGGCAGTGCCAAGGGGCCAATGCCGGCCGTAAGGGCAGTGCCAAGGGGCCAATGCCGGCCGTAAGGGCAGTGCCAAGGGGCCAATGCCGGCCGTAAGGGCAGTGCCAAGGAGCCAATGCCGGCCGTAAGGGCAGTGCCAAGGGGAGAATATAGCCAATGCCGGCCGTAAGGGCAGTGCCAAGGGGCCAATGCCGGCCGTAAGGGCAGTGCCAAGGAGCCAATGCCGGCCGTAAGGGCAGTGCCAAGGGGCCAATGCCGGCCGTAAGGGCAGTGCCAAGGGGCCAATGCCGGCCGTAAGGGCAGTGCCAAGGAGCCAATGCCGGCCGTAAGGGCAGTGCCAAGGGGCCAATTCCGGCCGTAAGGGCAGTGCCAAGGAGCCAATGCCGGCCGTAAGGGCAGTGCCAAGGAGCCAATTCCGGCCGTAAGGGCAGTGCCAAGGAGCCAATTCCGGCCGTAAGGGCAGTGCCAAGGGGCCAATGCCGGCCGTAAGGGCAGTGCCAAGGGGCCAATTCCGGCCGTAAGGGCAGTGCCAAGGAGCCAATGCCGGCCGTAAGGGCAGTGCCAAGGGGCCAATGCCGGCCGTAAGGGCAGTGCCAAGGAGCCAATGCCGGCCGTAAGGGCAGTGCCAAGGGGCCAATGCCGGCCGTAAGGGCAGTGCCAAGGAGCCAATGCCGGCCGTAAGGGCAGTGCCAAGGGGAGAATATAGCCAATGCCGGCCGTAAGGGCAGTGCCAAGGGGCCAATGCCGGCCGTAAGGGCAGTGCCAAGGGGCCAATGCCGGCCGTAAGGGCAGTGCCAAGGAGCCAATGCCGGCCGTAAGGGCAGTGCCAAGGGGCCAATGCCGGCCGTAAGGGCAGTGCCAAGGGGCCAATGCCGGCCGTAAGGGCAGTGCCAAGGAGAGAATATAGCCAATGCCGGCCGTAAGGGCAGTGCCAAGGGGCCAATGCCGGCCGTAAGGGCAGTGCCAAGGGGCCAATGCCGGCCGTAAGGGCAGTGCCAAGGGGAGAATATAGCCAATGCCGGCCGTAAGGGCAGTGCCAAGGGGCCAATGCCGGCCGTAAGGGCAGTGCCAAGGGGCCAATGCCGGCCGTAAGGGCAGTGCCAAGGGGCCAATGCCGGCCGTAAGGGCAGTGCCAAGGAGCCAATGCCGGCCGTAAGGGCAGTGCCAAGGGGCCAATGCCGGCCGTAAGGGCAGTGCCAAGGGGCCAATGCCGGCCGTAAGGGCAGTGCCAAGGGGCCAATGCCGGCCGTAAGGGCAGTGCCAAGGGGCCAATGCCGGCCGTAAGGGCAGTGCCAAGGAGCCAATGCCGGCCGTAAGGGCAGTGCCAAGGGGCCAATGCCGGCCGTAAGGGCAGTGCCAAGGGGCCAATGCCGGCCGTAAGGGCAGTGCCAAGGGGCCAATGCCGGCCGTAAGGGCAGTGCCAAGGAGCCAATGCCGGCCGTAAGGGCAGTGCCAAGGAGCCAATGCCGGCCGTAAGGGCAGTGCCAAGGAGCCAATGCCGGCCGTAAGGGCAGTGCCAAGGGGCCAATGCCGGCCGTAAGGGCAGTGCCAAGGAGCCAATGCCGGCCGTAAGGGCAGTGCCAAGGGGCCAATGCCGGCCGTAAGGGCAGTGCCAAGGAGCCAATGCCGGCCGTAAGGGCAGTGCCAAGGGGCCAATGCCGGCCGTAAGGGCAGTGCCAAGGGGCCAATGCCGGCCGTAAGGGCAGTGCCAAGGGGCCAATGCCAGCCGTAAGGGCAGTGCCAAGGGGCCAATGCCGGCCGTAAGGGCAGTGCCAAGGAGCCAATGCTGGCCGTAAGGGCAGTGCCAAGGGGCCAATGCCGGCCGTAAGGGCAGTGCCAAGGAGCCAATGCCGGCCGTAAGGGCAGTGCCAAGGAGCCAATGCCGGCCGTAAGGGCAGTGCCAAGGGGCCAATGCCGGCCGTAAGGGCAGTGCCAAGGGGCCAATGCCGGCCGTAAGGGCAGTGCCAAGGGGCCAATGCCGGCCGTAAGGGCAGTGCCAAGGGGCCAATGCCGGCCGTAAGGGCAGTGCCAAGGAGCCAATGCCGGCCGTAAGGGCAGTGCCAAGGGGCCAATGCCGGCCGTAAGGGCAGTGCCAAGGAGAGAATATAGCCAATGCCGGCCGTAAGGGCAGTGCCAAGGAGCCAATGCCGGCCGTAAGGGCAGTGCCAAGGGGCCAATGCCGGCCGTAAGGGCAGTGCCAAGGGGCCAATGCCGGCCGTAAGGGCAGTGCCAAGGAGCCAATGCCGGCCGTAAGGGCAGTGCCAAGGGGCCAATGCCGGCCGTAAGGGCAGTGCCAAGGAGCCAATGCCGGCCGTAAGGGCAGTGCCAAGGGGCCAATGCCGGCCGTAAGGGCAGTGCCAAGGGGCCAATGCCGGCCGTAAGGGCAGTGCCAAGGGGCCAATGCCGGCCGTAAGGGCAGTGCCAAGGGGCCAATGCCGACCGTAAGGGCAGTGCCAAGGGGCCAATGCCGGCCGTAAGGGCAGTGCCAAGGGGCCAATGCCGGCCGTAAGGGCAGTGCCAAGGGGCCAATGCCGGCCGTAAGGGCAGTGCCAAGGGGCCAATGCCGGCCGTAAGGGCAGTGCCAAGGAGCCAATGCCGGCCGTAAGGGCAGTGCCAAGGGGCCAATGCCGGCCGTAAGGGCAGTGCCAAGGGGCCAATGCCGGCCGTAAGGGCAGTGCCAAGGGGCCAATGCCGGCCGTAAGGGCAGTGCCAAGGGGCCAATGCCGACCGTAAGGGCAGTGCCAAGGAGCCAATGCCGGCCGTAAGGGCAGTGCCAAGGAGCCAATGCCGGCCGTAAGGGCAGTGCCAAGGGGCCAATGCCGGCCGTAAGGGCAGTGCCAAGGAGCCAATGCCGGCCGTAAGGGCAGTGCCAAGGGGCCAACGCCGGCCGTAAGGGCAGTGCCAAGGAGCCAATGCCGGCCGTAAGGGCAGTGCCAAGGAGCCAATGCCGGCCGTAAGGGCAGTGCCAAGGGGCCAATGCCGGCCGTAAGGGCAGTGCCAAGGGGCCAATGCCGGCCGTAAGGGCAGTGCCAAGGGGCCAATGCCGGCCGTAAGGGCAGTGCCAAGGGGCCAATGCCGGCCGTAAGGGCAGTGCCAAGGGGCCAATGCCGGCCGTAAGGGCAGTGCCAAGGGGCCAATGCCGGCCGTAAGGGCAGTGCCAAGGGGCCAATGCCGGCCGTAAGGGCAGTGCCAAGGGGCCAATGCCGGCCGTAAGGGCAGTGCCAAGGGGCCAATGCCGGCCGTAAGGGCAGTGCCAAGGAGCCAATGCCGGCCGTAAGGGCAGTGCCAAGGAGCCAATGCCGGCCGTAAGGGCAGTGCCAAGGGGCCAATGCCGGCCGTAAGGGCAGTGCCAAGGAGAGAATATAGCCAATGCCGGCCGTAAGGGCAGTGCCAAGGAGCCAATGCCGGCCGTAAGGGCAGTGCCAAGGGGCCAATGCCGGCCGTAAGGGCAGTGCCAAGGGGCCAATGCCGGCCGTAAGGGCAGTGCCAAGGAGCCAATGCCGGCCGTAAGGGCAGTGCCAAGGGGCCAATGCCGGCCGTAAGGGCAGTGCCAAGGAGCCAATGCCGGCCGTAAGGGCAGTGCCAAGGGGCCAATGCCGGCCGTAAGGGCAGTGCCAAGGGGCCAATGCCGGCCGTAAGGGCAGTGCCAAGGGGCCAATGCCGGCCGTAAGGGCAGTGCCAAGGGGCCAATGCCGACCGTAAGGGCAGTGCCAAGGGGCCAATGCCGGCCGTAAGGGCAGTGCCAAGGGGCCAATGCCGGCCGTAAGGGCAGTGCCAAGGGGCCAATGCCGGCCGTAAGGGCAGTGCCAAGGGGCCAATGCCGGCCGTAAGGGCAGTGCCAAGGGGCCAATGCCGGCCGTAAGGGCAGTGCCAAGGGGCCAATGCCGGCCGTAAGGGCAGTGCCAAGGGGCCAATGCCGGCCGTAAGGGCAGTGCCAAGGAGCCAATGCCGGCCGTAAGGGCAGTGCCAAGGAGCCAATGCCGGCCGTAAGGGCAGTGCCAAGGGGCCAATGCCGGTCGTAAGGGCAGTGCCAAGGAGCCAATGCCGGCCGTAAGGGCAGTGCCAAGGGGCCAATGCCGGCCGTAAGGGCAGTGCCAAGGGGCCAATGCCGGCCGTAAGGGCAGTGCCAAGGGGCCAATGCCGGCCGTAAGGGCAGTGCCAAGGAGCCAATGCCGGCCGTAAGGGCAGTGCCAAGGAGCCAATGCCGGCCGTAAGGGCAGTGCCAAGGGGCCAATGCCGGCCGTAAGGGCAGTGCCAAGAGGCCAATGCCGGCCGTAAGGGCAGTGCCAAGGGGCCAATGCCGGCCGTAAGGGCAGTGCCAAGGGGAGAATATAGTCTAAAATCAGTTTCATAAAAGAAAAAACTATAGTTACGAATTCGCAGAGAAAAACATCTGAGGTCGGAAATATCGGACAGCTACCGTGACGTCATCATCGGCTGCAATGCGCTACCTCGGTGACTGGGGCAGTGGTTAACGTTCAATCGATGATTACTTCGTTATCAGATTCATAAAAAAATTGCTTCTTCTATACTACGGACCAGTTGAGTTCTGTTGTTCGCTCTTGCCCCACAGTAACACCGTAAATAGTTTCGTTAAACATTTGGCATTGTTGTACGTTCTCATCTGGCCATCTCATTTTGGATACTGGTTAATTTACTTTCTCAGTATAGCTGATTGCATTTGCTGATCAAGATTTGGGCCAACCTAAACTCATTTAGTAGGAAAATCGTCAATTTGTATTCCGTTTAGTGTGGTTTCTTTGTGTTTGTGCCGACCTAGTTAAATGCCGATCGTTTTGCATTGATTTAAGCAAGAACCCGCTACTTTGGCTTCACATTTGAAATATTTGCCTCACTTAAATATTCATCGACGTCAGTTTCATCTCGATTTCGGTTCCAATATAGAATTTGTTTCCGAAACATGCGCTTTTCTCAAGTTTTTCATGCACAGTTAATATGTTTATGCCCGTTTCTGTAACTAAATACCCGATCCTCGAATTAGCGTGAAGCTGCACTTCCAATTGCATAAGTTAGCTGTATTTATTTCCTCTTTTGGATCCATTCAGCCCAGGGGCGAATTTGTGTTTCAACTAACTTGCTAAGGGTTAGGTTATCTAATTCCATCTCATTTTCTCATCTGTATCATTAATTTGGCATTCAACATATTTCAGTTGTTTATTTGACTATTGTTTTCTCTTATTCGAAATAAGAAATGAAATATAATATTCTTTTCTTCTAAATTGACTTTCATGAGATTATATCATCAATCGACTTGCGCACATTCGGGTTTTGCAGTCCGGGTGCTATTTTAGTTTTACTTGGGGGCATTTAGGAATTAAATCTTCACGACGCCAATAAATAGTCGATTTGGGACATAAGTCCATAAATGTAGGTAAATTCCCGATCTGTTGGATGGCTGTACCTCCATACTTAATAGTGTTTATCACTAGAAGCGTCAGAAGCAACGAACAAAAGCCTGTCTCTGCGCGAATGATCCAGGGGACAGAGGGTCCGTGCCAATGACACACCAAATCTAGCGATACGATCATAGAATGATGCAGGGGACAGAGGGGTGAATACCAAGGACACACCAAATCTACCAATACGATCACAGAATGATCCAGGGGACAGAGGGATGGATGCCAAGGACACACCAAGTCAAGCGATACGATCACAGAATGATCCAGGGGACAGAGGGATGGATACCAAGGACACACCAAGTCTACCAATAGGATCACAGAATGATCCAGGGGACAGAGGGATGGATGCCAAGGACACACCAAGTCTACCAATAGGATCACAGAATGATCCAGGGGACAGAGGGTCAATACCACGGACCCAAAACCAACTTTCTTTACGACTTTGGCGACATATACGATAGTCTGACAAAGGAGCAGTCGGCTTCAGCAGGTTGAAATGTTTTATTTATTCACGACCTGCCATTGCCCCACCATTGTGGCTTCCGCCAGCGCGGGCGCCCCTCCCCAGGACCAACGACCCAAGGACCAGTTGGATGTTGTCATGTTGGGCGCCCCCGCCCCCGCCCCCGCCCGATGGAACAGCCACCTTCGATCGGTTGAAGTGACTTACTGATGACCCTCTATTGTCCGACTGTTGCGGGTTCTCTCAGCCCCCCCCCCCGCCACCCCGCCGCCCTCAGACTGGGTGATGCGATGAAACCCCTCCCCTCCCTCAGACTGGGTGACCTGATGACACCCCTCCCTTCCCTCAGACTGGGTGACCCTATGACACCCCCCCCCCCTCCATCAGACTGGTTGTCCTGATGACGGTACCCCTCCCCTCCCTCAGACTGGGTGACCTGATGACACCCCCCCCCCACACCCTCCATCAGACTGGGTGTTCTGATGACGGTACACCTCCCCTCCCTCAGACTGGGTGACCCGATGACACCCCCCCCCCCTCCATCAGACTGGGTGACCCTATGACACCCCTCCTCCCCTCAGACTGGGTGACCTGATGACACCCCCCTCCCCCTTCATCAGACTGGGTGACCCTATGACACCCCCCCCCCTCCATCAGACTGGGTGACCCTATGACACCCCCCCCCCCCTCCCTCAGACTGGGTGACAAGATGACACCCCCCTCCCCCTTCATCAGACTGGGTGACAAGATGACACCCCTCCCCTCCCTCAGACTGGGTGACCCGATGACACCCCTCCCCTCCCTCCCTCAGACTAGGTGACCCGATGACGGTACCCCCCCCCCACCCCCCGCCTCCCTCAGCCTCGGTGACCAGATGACCCCCCCAATCTCCCCGCCCCTCCCTCAGACTGGGTGACCAGATGACACCCCCCTCCCCCTTCATCAGACTGAGTGACCCTATGACACCCCTCCCCTCCCTCAGACTGGGTGACCCGATGACACCCCCCCCCCTCCCTCCCTCAGACTGGGTGACCCGATGACGGTGCCCCCCCCCTCCGCCTCCCTCAGCCTCGGTGACCCGATGACCCTCCCAATCTCCCGCCCCTTCCTCAGCGCGAGCGACGATGACACCCCCCCCCCCTGCCCGCCCCTCCCTCAGACCGGGTGACCCGATGACCCCCGCCTCCCCGCCCCTCTCTCAGCCTGGGTGACCCGATGACACCCCACCCGCCCCTCCCTCAGACTAGGTGACCCGATGACACCCCTCCCCTCCCTCAGACTGTCTGTCTCTCTGTCTGTCTGTCTGTCTGTCTGTCTGTCCAAATTCACAAACAGGTGGCGACTGGCAATCGTCAGGCTAAGTTCGTGGATGGGCCATGTAGGTCAAAGTCAGGGTCACAGGAATTTTTCGAAATTCGCTTAACCATTGAAAGATAGGACCAAAAATCGACAAAATCGCAATAACGTTCACAGCTTTCATTTAATCACGCTGCCAATTATTGTACGTATTGGGTTGACATGTGCCTTGTATATGGTGCTTCAATTTTGCAAATCGCTCGAATAGTTGTTCTGCAAAAAAATCCTAAATTTTAACATTGGACCCTACGAGAGCATTTTGGCGGGAACAATTTCCTCAATTTCTCCACGAAGGAGCAAGTCAGACGAACGGTATCTTGCGTAGGACATAACATTAGTATTTGGCGCAAACGGCTATAATGTTTAAGGTGACACATCGAAGGTCAAGTTCACAGCAAGGTCAAGGTCACGAAACATGTTTTCTTGTGTAACTCCGTTAATATTTGGTCTAGAGATTCGCTTTTTGTTTCAGAGTATTCTTCAGAGGGAGACTTAAGCGAAATATTGACTTAGATTGCACCTCACATTTATACTTTTCGAGTTATTGGATGATCAATTTTGACATTGCCAAAAGTGCCAAAAAATCGCTGTGACTACATGGATAAAGGTGGATGACTGATATGTGGAGGAATAAGTACCCATATTACTGGCATCATGTTTGCCAAATGGCCTCGAAATCGAACCAGTAGTTTGGACGCTAGCCAATAAACACTTTAACATGGCTAATCCCATTATAAAGCCTCGATACGCCACATGACTGACGGCCCGGTGACGTATCGACCTATAACCCTGTCGGTACTTTATGTACATAGTCACAGTCGGTACTAAGATGTTCAAGTTGTACCTATCACCCCGATTGGCGTCTTTCTCAAGCTATGCTTGACAATCTCGTTCTGATCGATATCAAGCCATTTATCGTTTGCCACTTGTGTTTTCAGCTGGAACCATATGTACCAATGCCGATATTTATGGTAACTCGGGCAACATACAGAGTCCGCATTACTCGGCAAATTATAACAACAACCACAACTGCAACCTTTACATCCACTTTGACAACCCTACCGGCGAAACCGTGGCCGTTGAAATTACTGTGCTGGACTTCGTTATGGAGGGCTGCTGTGACTACTTCACGGTGTACAGCAATGCTGGCCCCAAAAGCTACAACGGGGGCACGCCCATCTACGCAGGCAACACCTACACATGTAAGTATTCAGCCACTCACCATCTAACATGGAGGTCCGGTGGAAAACCTCTATTCTTGTTTATCCTTTGCCTCCAGGTGATCTGAACATTTGTCCATACATATTTAGAGTCGAAGTAGTGTAACTTGCCCCCTTCCCTCCCCATGTTCGATAAATGAGGGGCTGCGATGTTATCAATATGACACCAAAGTTACGAAGATAAAACGCTTGGAGTTCAATAATGTCGTGCCGCCAGCCATGTGACGTAGCCCTCATGTACATTGTCGTGACGTCAACCCATGTGACGTAGCCCACATGTACATTGTCGTGACGTCAACCCATGTGACGTTGCCTACATTGACATTGTCGTGACGTCAACCCATGTGACGTAGCCCACAGGTACATTGTCGTGACGTCAGCCCACCTGACGTAGCCCACATGTACATTGTCGTGACGTCAACCCACGTGACGTAGCCCACATGTACATTGTCGTGACGTCAACCCATGTGACGTAGCCTACTTGTACATTGTCGTGACGTCAGCTCATGTGAAGTAGCCACATGTACATTGTCGTGACGTCAACCCATGCGATGTAGCTCACATTTATGTTGACATTGTCGTGACGTCAGCTCATGTGAAGTAGCCCACATGTACATTGTCATGACGTCAGCCCACGTGACGTAGCCCACATGTACATTGTCGTGACGTCAGCCCATTTGACGTAGCCTACATTACATTGCCGTGACGTCAGCCCATGTGACGTTGCCTACATTACATTGCCGTGACGTCAGCCTATGTGACGTAGCCTACATGTACATTGTCGTGACGTCAGCCTATGTGACGTAGCCTACATTGTCGTGACGTCAGCTCATGTGAAGTAGCCCACATGTACATTGTCGTGACGTCAACCCATGTGACGTAGCTCACATTTATGTTGACATTGTCGTGACGTCAGCTCATGTGAAGTAGCCCACATGTACATTGTCATGACGTCAGCCCACGTGACGTAGCTCACATGTACATTGTCGTGACGTCAGCCCACGTGACGTAGCCCACATGTACATTGTCCTGACGTCAACCCACGTGACGTAGCCCACATGTACATTGTCGTGACGTCAGCCCATGTGACGTAGCCTACATGTACATTGTCGTGACGTCAGCCCACGTGACGTAGCCCAAATGTACATTGTCGTGACGTCAACCTATATGACGTAGCCCACATGTACATTGTCGTGACGTCAGCCCGCGTGATGTAGCCCACATGTACATTGTCGTGACGTCAACCTATGTGACGTAGCCCACATGTACATTGTCGTGACGTCAACCTATGTGACGTAGCCCACATGTACATTGTCGTGACGTCAACCTATGTGACGTAGCCCACATGTACCTTGTCGTGACGTCAACCTATGTGACGTAGCCCACATGTACATTGTCGTGACGTCAACCTATGTGACGTAGCCCACATGTACATTGTCGTGACGTCAGCTCATGTGACGTAGTTCACATTTATGTTGACATTGTCGTGACGTCAGCTCATTTAACGTAGCCCACATGTCTGTGTACATTGCCGTAATATAAAATATCTGACTGTTTCTTGCAGATTATACATCGGCCAACAATATGAGGTTCACCTTCACGACAGACGGGAGCGTAACTTTCAAGGGTTTCAATCTTAACTACCTCGTAGTATCAAGTAAGTCCTTGACTTTGGTGTCCCACCTCGTACAGATTCTGGAATGTGTTTCTCACTGGGTTTCTAAGTTGTCTTGTGCCAGTCGTGGTGTAGACACCCCCTGTGTTGTATACCCGGAGAGAGGTGGTGTGGGGGGGGTGGTGGCGAGCTCTCCTGCAATATACCCGTAATTATAATGGTGAGTAGTTGGCTGAACTGCAAGTTGATTTTTAAGAAGTAAACATATACTTGACGTTGTGACAGTTCAAACATCTGTGTGTCGTGGTTCTTCCCTGGCCAGCGAGCGGCAGTCTCTGCTCAAACACCGTACTGCGCGGTGCGGCTGGCACCATCACCAGTCCAAACTTCCCTTCTGTCTACGACCCGGGCCACTCCTGCTCCTTGAGGCTGGAGTTCGACAATCCTGGTGGTGTCAAGTCCGTTCGATTTCTGGTGAACGCTTTCCACACAGAGCCTTGCTGTGACCCGGTTACCATAGAGACCAACACGTACCGAGGAAACGCCGCAGTCGACATGGAGGCACTCAGCATTGCCCAGTATTATTGGTGTAAGTGGAGGCTCTCAGCATTGGCCAGTATTATTGGTGTAAGTGGAGGCACTCAGCATTTGCCAGTATTATTGGTGTAAGTGGAGGCTCTCAGCATTGAAAAGTATTATTGGTGTAAGTAGAGGCTCTTAGCATTGGCCAGTATTATTGGTGTAAGTGGAGGCTCTCAGCATTGGCCAGTATTATTGGTGTAAGTGGAGGCTCTCAGCATTGACCAGTATTATTGGTGTAAGTGGAGGCTCTAAGCGTTGACCAGTATTATTGGTGTAAGTAGAGGCACTCAGCATTGGCCAGTACTATTGGTGTAAGTGGAGGCTCTCAGTATTGGCCAGTATAATTGGTGTCAGTGAAGGCCCCCTCAGAATTGGCCAGTATTATTGGTGTAAGTGGAGGCTCTCAGCATTGACCAGTGTTATTGGTGTAAAGGGAGGCTCTCAGCATTGGCCAGTGTTATTGGTGTAAGTAGAGGCTCTCAGCATTGACCAGTATTATTGGTGTAACTAGAGGCACTCAGCATTGACCAGTGTTATTGGTGTAAGTAGAGGCTCTCAGCATTGACCAGTATTATTGGTGTAAGTGGCGGCACTCAGCATTGACCAGTATTATTGGTGGAAGTGGCGGCTCTCAGCATTGACCAGTATTATTGGTGTAAGTCGAGGCTCTCAGCATTGACCAGTATTATTGGTGTACGTGGAGGCACTCAGCATTGACCAATATTATTGGTGTAAGGGGAGGCACTCAGCATTGGCCAGTATTATTGGTGTAAGTGGAGGCTCTCAGCATTGGCCAGTATTATTGGTGGAAGTGGCGGCTTTCAGCATTGACCAGTATTATTGGTGTAAGTGGAGGCTCTCAGCATTGGCCAGTATTATTGGTGGAAGTGGCGGCTCTCAGCATTGACCAGTATTATTGGTGTAAGTCGAGGCTCTCAGCATTGACCAGTATTATTGGTGTACGTGGAGGCACTCAGCATTGACCAATATTATTGGTGTAAGGGGAGGCACTCAGCATTGACCAGTATTATTGGTGTAAGTGGAGGCACTCAGCATTGACCAGTATTATCGGTGTAAGTGGAGACTCTAAGCATTGACCAGTATTTTTGGTGTAAGTGGAGGCTCTCAGCATTGACCAGTATTATTGGTGTAAGTGGAGGCTCTCAGCATTGACCAGTATTATCGGTGTAAGTGGAGGCTCTAAGCATTGACCAGTATTATTGGTGTAAGTGGAGGCTCTCAGCATTGACCAGTATTTCTGGTGTAAGTGGAGGCACTCAGCATTGACCAGTATTATTGGTGTAAGTGGAGGCACTCAGCATTGACCAGTATTATCGGTGTAAGTGGAGGCTCTAAGCATTGACCAGTATTATTGCTGTAAGTGAAGGCTCCCTCAGCATTGGCCGGTATTATTGGTGTAAGTGGAGGCCCTCAGCATTGGCCAGTATCATTGGTGTATGTGGAGGCTCTCAGCATTGATCAGTATTATTGGTGTAAGTGGAGGCACTCAGCATTGACCAGCATTATTGGTGTAACTGGAGGCTCTCAGCATTGACCAGTATTATTGGTGTAAGTGGAGGCTCTCAGCATTGGCCAGTATCATTGGTGGAAATGGAGGCTCTCAGCTTTGGCCAGTATTATTGGTGGAAGTGGAGGCACTCAGCATTGGCCAGTGTTATTGGTGTAAGTGGAGGCTCTCAGCATTGACCAGTATTATTGGTGTAAGTGGAGGCTCTCAGCATTGACCAGTATTATTGGTGTAAGTTGCGGCTCTCAGCATTGACCAGTATTATTGGTGTAAGTGGCGGCTCTCAGCATTGGCCAGTATTATTGGTGTAAGTGGAGGCACTTAGCATTGACCAGTATTATTGGTGTAAGTGGGGGCACTCAGCATTGACCAGTATTATTGGTGTAAGTGGAGGCTCTCAGCATAGACCAGTATTATTGGTGTAAGTGGAGGCACTCAGCATTGACCAGTATTATTGGTGTAAGTGGAGGCTCTCAGCATTGACCAGTATTATTGGTGTAAGTGGAGGCTCTCAGCATTGACCAGTATTATTGCTGTAAGTGGAGGCACTCAGCATTGACCAGTATTATTGGTGTAAGTGGAGGCACTCAGCATTGACCAGTATTATTGGTGTAAGTGGAGGCACTCAGCATTGACCAGTATTATTGGTGTAAGTGAAGGCACTCAGCATTGACCAGTATTATTGGTGTACGTGGAGGCTCTCAGCATTGACCAGTATTATTGGTGTAAGTGGAGGCACTCAGCATTGACCAGTATTATTGGTGTAAGTGGAGGCTCTCAGCATTGACCAGTATTATTGGTGTAAGTGGAGGCTCTCAGCATTGGCCAGTATTATTGGTGGAAGTGGAGGCTCTCAGCTTTGGCCAGTATTATTGGTGGAAGTGGAGGTACTCAGCATTGGCCAGTGTTATTGGTGTAAATGGAGGCTCTCAGCATTGACCAGTATTATTGGTGTAAGTGGAGGCTCTCAGCATTGACCAGTATTATTGGTGTAAGTGGAGGCACTCAGCATTGACCAGTATTATTGGTGTAAGTGGAGGCTCTAAGCGTTGACCAGTATTATTGGTGTAAGTAGAGGCACTCAGCATTGGCCAGTACTATTGGTGTAAGTGGAGGCTCTCAGTATTGGCCAGTATAATTGGTGTCAGTGAAGGCCCCCTCAGAATTGGCCAGTATTATTGGTGTAAGTGGAGGCTCTCAGCATTGACCAGTATTATTGGTGTAAGTGGAGGCACTCAGCATTGACCAGTATTATTGGTGTAAGTGGAGGCACTCAGCATTGAGCAGTGTTATTGGTGTAAGTGGAGGCTCTCAGAATTGACCAGTATTATTGGTGTAAGTGGAGGCTCTCAGCATTGACCAGTATTATTGGTGTACGTGGAGGCACTCAGAATTGACCAGTATTATTGGTGTACGTGGAGGCACTCAGAATTGACCAGTATTATTGGTGTAAGTGGAGGCTCTCAGCATTGGCCAGTATTATTGGTGGAAGTGGCTTCTTTCAGCATTGACCAGTATTATTGGTGTAAGTGAAGGCTCTCAGCATTGGCCAGTATTATTGGTGGAAGTGGCGGCTCTCAGCATTGACCAGTATTATTGGTGTAAGTCGAGGCTCTCAGCATTGACCAGTATTATTGGTGTACGTGGAGGCACTCAGCATTGACCAATATTATTGGTGTAAGGGGAGGCACTCAGCATTGACCAGTATTATTGGTGTAAGTGGAGGCACTCAGCATTGACCAGTATTATTGGTGTAAGTGGAGGCACTCAGCATTGGCCAGTATTATTGGTGGAAGTGGCTTCTTTCAGCATTGACCAGTATTATTGGTGTAAGTGAAGGCTCTCAGCATTGGCCAGTATTATTGGTGGAAGTGGCGGCTCTCAGCATTGACCAGTATTATTGGTGTAAGTCGAGGCTCTCAGCATTGACCAGTATTATTGGTGTACGTGGAGGCACTCAGCATTGACCAATATTATTGGTGTAAGGGGAGGCACTCAGCATTGACCAGTATTATTGGTGTAAGTGGAGGCACTCAGCATTGACCAGTATTATTGGTGTAAGTCGAGGCTCTCAGCATTGACCAGTATTATTGGTGTACGTGGAGGCACTCAGAATTGACCAGTATTATTGGTGTAAGTGGAGGCTCTCAGCATTGACCAGTATTATTGGTGGAAGTGGCGGCTTTCAGCATTGACCAGTATTATTGGTGTAAGTGAAGGCTCTCAGCATTGGCCAGTATTATTGGTGGAAGTGGCGGCTCTCAGCATTGACCAGTATTATTGGTGTAAGTCGAGGCTCTCAGCATTGACCAGTATTATTGGTGTACGTGGAGGCACTCAGCATTGACCAATATTATTGGTGTAAGGGGAGGCACTCAGTATTGACCAGTATTATTGGTGTAAGTGGAGGCACTCAGCATTGACCAGTATTATCGGTGTAAGTGGAGGCTCTAAGCATTGACCAGTATTTTTGGTGTAAGTGGAGGCTCTCAGCATTGACCAGTATTATTGGTGTAAGTGGAGGCTCTCAGCATTGACCAGTATTATCGGTGTAAGTGGAGGCTCTAAGCATTGACCAGTATTATTGGTGTAAGTGAAGGCCCCCTCAGCATTGACCAGTGTTATTGGTGTAAGTGAAGGCCCCCTCAGCATTGGCCAGTATCATTGGTGTAAGTGGAGGCCCTCAGCATTGACCAGTATTATTGGTGTAAGTGGACGCTCTCAGCATTGACCAGTATTATTGGTGTACGTGGAGGCTCTCAGCATTGGCCAGTATTATTGGTGGAAGTGGAGGCTCTCAGCTTTCGCCAGTATTATTGGTGGAAGAGGAGGCACTCAGCATTGGCCAGTGTTATTGGTGTAAATGGAGGCTCTCAGCATTGACCAGTATTATTGGTGTAAGTGGAGGCTCTCAGCATTGACCAGTATTATTGGTGTAAGTGGAGGCACTCAGCATTGACCAGTATTATCGGTGTAAGTGGAGGCTCTAAGCGTTGACCAGTATTATTGGTGTAAGTAGAGGCACTCAGCATTGGCCAGTACTATTGGTGTAAGTGGAGGCTCTCAGTATTGGCCAGTATAATTGGTGTCAGTGAAGGCCCCCTCAGAATTGGCCAGTATTATTGGTGTAAGTGGAGGCTCTCAGCATTGACCAGTGTTATTGGTGTAAGTGGAGGCTCTCAGAATTGACCAGTATTATTGGTGTAAGTGGAGGCTCTCAGCATTGGCCAGTATTATTGGTGTAAGTGGAGGCTCTCAGCATTGACCAGTATTATTGGTGTAAGTCGAGGCTCTCAGCATTGACCAGTGTTATTGGTGTACGTGGAGGCACTCAGAATTGACCAGTATTATTGGTGTAAGTGGAGGCTCTCAGCATTGGCCAGTATTATTGGTGGAAGTGGCGGCTTTCAGCATTGACCAGTATTATCGGTGTAAGTGGAGGCTCTCAGCACTGGCCAGTATTATTGGTGGAAGTGGCGGCTCTCAGCATTGACCAGTATTATTGGTGTAAGTCGAGGCTCTCAGCATTGACCAGCATTATTGGTGTAAGTGGAGGCACTCAGCATTGACCAGTATTATCGGTGTAAGTGGAGGCTCTAAGCATTGACCAGTATTTTTGGTGCAAGTGGAGGCTCTCAGCATTGACCAGTATTATTGGTGTAAGTGGAGGCTCTCAGCATTGACCAGTATTATCGGTGTAAGTGGAGGCTCTAAGCATTGACCAGTATTATCGGTGTAAGTGGAGGCTCTAAGCATTGACCAGTATTATTGGTGTAAGTGAAGGCTCCCTCAGCATTGGCCGGTATTATTGGTGTAAGTGGAGGCCCTCAGCATTGACCAGTGTTATTGGTGTAAGTGAAGGCCCCCTCAGCATTGGCCAGTATCATTGGTGTATGTGGAGGCTCTCAGCATTGACCAGTATCATTGGTGTAAGTGGAGGCACTCAGCATTGACCAGTATTATTGGTGTAAGTGGAGGCTCTCAGCATTGACCAGTATTATTGGTGTAAGTGGAGGCTCTCAGCATTGACCAGTATTATTGGTGTAAGTGGAGGCTCTCGGCATTGGCCAGTATCATTGGTGGAAATGGAGGCTCTCAGCTTTGGCCAGTATTATTGGTGGAAGTGGAGGCACTCAGCATTGGCCAGTGTTATTGGTGTAAGTGGAGGCTCTCAGCATTGACCAGTATTATTGGTGTAAGTCGAGGCTCTCAGCATTGACCAGTATTATTGGTGTAAGTGGCGGCTCTCAGCATTGACCAGTATTATTGGTGTAACTGGAGGCACTCAGCATTGACCAGTATTATTGTTGTAAGTTGCGGCTCTCAGCATTGGCCAGTATTATTGGTGTAAGTGGAGGCACTTAGCATTGACCAGTATTATTGGTGTAAGTGGAGGCACTCAGCATTGACCAGTATTATTGGTGTAAGTGGAGGCTCTCAGCATTGACCAGTATTATTGGTGTAAGTGGAGGCACTCAGCATTGACCAGTATTATTGGTGTAAGTGGAGGCACTCAGCATTGACCAGTATTATTGGTGTACGTGGAGGCTCTCAGCATTGGCCAGTATTATTGGTCGAAGTGGAGGATCTCAGCTTTGGCCAGTATTATTGGTGGAAGTGGAGGCACTCAGCATTGGCCAGTGTTATTGGTGTAAATGGAGGCTCTCAGCATTGACCAGTATTATTGGTGTAAGTGGAGGCTCTCAGCATTGACCAGTATTATTGGTGTAAGTGGAGGCACTCAGCATTGACCAGTATTATTGGTGTAAGTGGCGGCTCTCAGCATTGACCAGTAGTATTGGTGTAAGTGGAGGCTCTCAGCATTGACCAGTATTATTGGTGTAAGTGGAGGCACTCAGCATTGACCAGTATTATTGGTGTAAGTGGAGGCACTCAGCATTGACCAGTATTATTGGTGTAAGTGGAGGCACTCAGCATTGACCAGTATTATTGGTGTAAGTGGAGGCACTCAGCATTGACCAGTATTATTGGTGTAAGTGGAGGCTCTCAGCATTGACCAGTATTATTGGTGTACGTGGAGGCTCTCAGCATTGGCCAGTATTATTGGTCGAAGTGGAGGCTCTCAGCTTTGGCCAGTATTATTGGTGGAAGTGGAGGCACTCAGCATTGGCCAGTGTTATTGGTGTAAATGGAGGCTCTCAGCATTGACCAGTATTATTGGTGTAAGTGGAGGCACTCAGCATTGACCAGTATTATTGGTGTAAGTGGCGGCTCTCAGCATTGACCAGTAGTATTGGTGTAAGTGGAGGCTCTCAGCATTGACCAGTATTATTGGTGTAAGTGGAGGCACTCAGCATAGACCAGTATTATTGGTGTAAGTGGAGGCACTCAACATTGACCAGTATTATTGGTGTAACTGGAGGCTCTCAGCATTGACCAGTATTATTGGTGTAAGTGGAGGCTCTCAGCATTGGCCAGTATTATTGGTGGAAGTGGAGGCAATCAGCATTGGCCAGTGTTATTGGTGTAAGTGGAGGCTCTCAGCATTGACCAGTATTATTGGTATAAGTGGAGGCTCTCAGCATTGGCCAGTATTATTGGTGGAAGTGGAGGCTCTCAGCTTTTGCCAGTATTATTGGTGGAAGTGGAGGCAATCAGCATTGGCCAGTGTTATTGATGTAAGTGGAGGCTCTCAGCATTGACCAGTATTATTGGTGTAAGTGGAGGCTCTCAGCATTGACCAGTATTATTGGTGTAAGTGGCGGCTCTCAGCATTGACCAGTATTATTGGTGTAAGTGGCGGCTGTCAGCATTGGCCAGTATTATTGGTGTATGTGCAGGCTCTAAGAATTGACCAGTATTATTGGTGTAAGTAGAGGCACTCAGCATTGACCAGTATTATTGGTGTAAGTGGAGGCTCTCAGCATTGACCAGTATTATTGGTGTAAGTGGAGGCTCTCAGCATTGGCCAGTATTATTGGTGTAAGTGGAGGCACTCAGCATTGACCAGTATTATTGGTGTAAGTGGAGGCTCTCAGCATTGACCAGTATTATTGGTGTAAGTGGAGGCACTCAGCATTGACCAGTATTATTGGTGTAAGTGGAGGCACTCAGCATTGACCAGTATTATTGGTGTAACTGGAGGCTTTCAGCATTGGCCAGTGTTATTGGTGTAAGTGGAGGCTCTCAGCATTGGCCAGTATTATTGGTGGAAGTGGAGGCTCTCAGCTTTGGCCAGTATAATTGGTGGAAGTGGAGGCACTCAGCATTGGCCAGTATTATTGGTGTATGTGCAGGCTCTAAGAATTGACCAGTATTATTGGTGTAAGTAGAGGCACTCAGCATTGACCAGTATTATTGGTGTAAGTGGAGGCTCTCAGCATTGACCAGTATTATTGGTGTAAGTAGAGGCACTCAGCACTGACCAGTAGTATTGGTGTAAGTGGAGGCTCTCAGCATTGACCAGTATTATTGGTGTTAGTGGAGGCTCTCAGCATTGACCAGTATTATTGGTGTAAGTGGAGACACTCAGCATTGACCAGTATAATTGGTGTAAGTGAAGGCACTCAGCATTGACCAGTATTATCGGTGTAAGTGGAGGCTCTAAGCATTGACCAGTATTATTGGTGTAAGTGGAGGCTCTCAGCATTGGCCAGTATTATTGGTGTAAGTGGAGGCACTCAGCATTGACCAGTATTATTGGTGTAAGTCGAGGCACTCAGCATTGACCAGTATTATTGGTGTAACTGGAGGCTCTCAGCATTGACCAGTATTATTGGTGTAACTGGAGGCTCTCAATATTGACCAGTATTATTGGTGTAAGTGGAGGCTCTCAGCATTGACCAGTATTATTGGTGTAAGTGGAGGCTCTCAGCATTGACCAGTATTATTGGTGTAAGTGGAGGCTCTCAGCATTGACCAGTATTATTGGTGTAAGTGGAGGCTCTCAGCATTGGCCTGTATTATTGGTGTAAGTGGAGGCACTCAGCATTGGCCAGTATTATTGGTGTAAGTGGAGGCACTCAGCATTGACCAGTATTATTGGTGTAAGTGGAGGCACTCAGCATTGACCAGTATTATTGGTGTAACTAGAGGCACTCAGCATTGACCAGTGTTATTGGCGTAACTGGAGGCTCTCAGCATTGACCAGTATTATTGGTGTAAGTGGAGGCTCTCAGCATTGACCAGTATTATTGGTGTAAGTGGAGGCTCTCAGCATTGACCAGTATTATTGGTGTAAGTGGAGGCTCTCAGCATTGACCAGTATTATTGGTGTAAGTGGCGGCTCTCAGCATTGACCAGTATTATTGGTGTAAGTGGCGGCTCTCAGCATTGGCCAGTATTATTGGTGTATGTGCAGGCTCTAAGAATTGACCAGTATTATTGGTGTAGGTAGAGGCACTCAGCATTGACCAGTATTATTGGTGTAAGTGGAGGCTCTCAGCATTGACCAGTATTATTGGTGTTAGTAGAGGCACTCAGCATTGACCAGTAGTATTGGTGTAAGTGGAGGCTCTCAGCATTGACCAGTATTATTGGTGTTAGTGGAGGCTCTCAGCATTGACCAGTATTAGTGGTGTAAGTGGAGGCACGCAGCATTGACCAGTATAATTGGTGTAAGTAGAGGCTCTAAGCATTGACCAGTATTATTGGTGTAAGTGGAGGCACTCAGCATTGACCAGTATTATTGGTGTAAGTGGAGGCTCGCAGCATTGACCAGTATTATTGGTGTAAGTGGAGGCTCTCAGCATTGACCAGTATTATTGGTGTAAGTGGAGGCTCTCAGCATTGGCCAGTATCATTGGTGGAAATGGAGGCTCTCAGCTTTGGCCAGTATTATTGGTGGAAGTGGAGGCACTCAGCATTGGCCAGTGTTATTGGTGTAAGTGGAGGCTCTCAGCATTGACCAGTATTATTGGTGTAAGTGGAGGCTCTCAGCATTGACCAGTATTATTGGTGTAAGTGGCGGCTCTCAGCATTGACCAGTATTATTGGTGTAACTGGAGGCACTCAGCATTGACCAGTATTATTGTTGTAAGTTGCGGCTCTCAGCATTGGCCAGTATTATTGGTGTAAGTTTAGGCACTCAGCATTGACCAGTATTATTGGTGTAAGTGGAGGCACTCAGCATTGACCAGTATTATTGGTGTAAGTGGAGGCACTCAGCATTGACCAGTATTATTGGTGTAAGTGGAGGCACTCAGCATTGACCAGTATTATTGGTGTAAGTGGAGGCTCTCAGCATTGACCAGTATTATTGGTGTACGTGGAGGCTCTCAGCATTGGCCAGTATTATTGGTCGAAGTGGAGGCTCTCAGCTTTGGCCAGTATTATTGGTGGAAGTGGAGGCACTCAGCATTGGCCAGTGTTATTGGTGTAAATGGAGGCTCTCAGCATTGACCAGTATTATTGGTGTAAGTGGAGGCTCTCAGCATTGACCAGTATTATTGGTGTAAGTGGAGGCACTCAGCATTGACCAGTATTATTGGTGTAACTAGAGGCACTCAGCATTGACCAGTGTTATTGGTGTAACTGGAGGCTCTCAGCATTGACCAGTATTATTGGTGTAAGTGGAGGCTCTCAGCATTGACCAGTATTATTGGTGTAAGTGGAGGCTCTCAGCATTGACCAGTATTATTGGTGTAAGTGGAGGCTCTCAGCATTGACCAGTATTATTGGTGTAAGTGGCGGCTCTCAGCATTGACCAGTATTATTGGTGTAAGTGGCGGCTCTCAGCATTGGCCAGTATTATTGGTGTATGTGCAGGCTCTAAGAATTGACCAGTATTATTGGTGTAAGTAGAGGCACTCAGCATTGACCAGTATTATTGGTGTAAGTGGAGGCTCTCAGCATTGACCAGTATTATTGGTGTAAGTAGAGGCACTCAGCATTGACCAGTAGTATTGGTGTAAGTGGAGGCTCTCAGCATTGACCAGTATTATTGGTGTTAGTGGAGGCTCTCAGCATTGACCAGTATTAGTGGTGTAAGTGGAGGCACGCAGCATTGACCAGTATAATTGGTGTAAGTAGAGGCTCTAAGCATTGACCAGTATTATTGGTGTAAGTGGAGGCACTCAGCATTGACCAGTATTATTGGTGTAAGTGGAGGCTCGCAGCATTGACCAGTATTATTGGTGTAAGTGGAGGCTCTCAGCATTGACCAGTATTATTGGTGTAAGTGGAGGCTCTCAGCATTGGCCAGTATCATTGGTGGAAATGGAGTCTCTCAGCCTTGGCCAGTATTATTGGTGGAAGTGGAGGCACTCAGCATTGGCCAGTGTTATTGGTGTAAGTGGAGGCTCTCAGCATTGACCAGTATTATTGGTGTAAGTGGAGGCTCTCAGCATTGACCAGTATTATTGGTGTAAGTGGCGGCTCTCAGCATGGACCAGTATTATTGGTGTAACTGGAGGCACTCAGCATTGACCAGTATTATTGGTGTAAGTGGAGGCTCTCAGCATTGACCAGTATTATTGGTGTAAGTGGAGGCACTCAGCATTGACCAGTATTATTGGTGTAAGTGGCGGCTCTCAGCATTGACCAGTAGTATTGGTGTAAGTGGAGACTCTCAGCATTGACCAGTATTATTGGTGTAAGTGGAGGCACTCAGCATAGACCAGTATTATTGGTGTAAGTGGAGGCACTCAGCATTGACCAGTATTATTGGTGTAACTGGAGGCTCTCAGCATTGACCAGTATTATTGGTGTAAGTGGAGGCTCTCAGCATTGGCCAGTATTATTGGTGGAAGTGGAGGCAATCAGCATTGGCCAGTGTTATTGGTGTAAGTGGAGGCTCTCAGCATTGACCAGTATTATTGGTATAAGTGGAGGCTCTCAGCATTGGCCAGTATTATTGGTGGAAGTGGAGGCTCTCAGCTTTGGCCAGTATTATTGGTGGAAGTGGAGGCAATCAGCATTGGCCAGTGTTATTGATGTAAGTGGAGGCTCTTAGCATTGACCAGTATTATTGGTGTAAGTGGAGGCTCTCAGCATTGACCAGTATTATTGGTGTAAGTGGCGGCTCTCAGCATTGACCAGTATTATTGGTGTAAGTGGCGGCTCTCAGCATTGGCCAGTATTATTGGTGTATGTGCAGGCTCTAAGAATTGACCAGTATTATTGGTGTAAGTAGAGGCACTCAGCATTGACCAGTATTATTGGTGTAAGTGGAGGCTCTCAGCATTGACCAGTATTATTGGTGTAAGTGGAGGCTCTCAGCATTGGCCAGTATTATTGGTGTAAGTGGAGGCACTCAGCATTGACCAGTATTATTGGTGTAAGTGGAGGCTCTCAGCATTGACCAGTATTATTGGTGTAAGTGGAGGCACTCAGCATTGACCAGTATTATTGGTGTAAGTGGAGGCACTCAGCATTGACCAGTATTATTGGTGTAACTGGAGGCTTTCAGCATTGGCCAGTGTTATTGGTGTAAGTGGAGGCTCTCAGCATTGGCCAGTATTATTGGTGGAAGTGGAGGCTCTCAGCTTTGGCCAGTATTATTGGTGGAAGTGGAGGCACTCAGCATTGGCCAGTGTTATTGGTGTAAGTGGAGGCTCTCAGCATTGACCAGTATTATTGGTGTAAGTGGAGGCGCTCAGCATTGACCAGTATTATTGGTGTAAGTGGCGGCTCTCAGCATGACCAGTATTATTGGTGTAAGTGGCGGCTCTCAGCATTGGCCAGTATTATTGGTGTATGTGCAGGCTCTAAGAATTGACCAGTATTATTGGTGTAAGTAGAGGCACTCAGCATTGACCAGTATTATTGGTGTAAGTGGAGGCTCTCAGCATTGACCAGTATTATTGGTGTAAGTAGAGGCACTCAGCATTGACCAGTGGTATTGGTGTAAGTGGAGGCTCTCAGCATTGACCAGTATTATTGGTGTTAGTGGAGGCTCTCAGCATTGACCAGTATTATTGGTGTAAGTGGAGGCACTCAGCATTGACCAGTATAATTGGTGTAAGTGAAGGCACTCAGCATTGACCAGTATTATCGGTGTAAGTGGAGGCTCTAAGCATTGACCAGTATTATTGGTGTAAGTGGAGGCTCTCAGCATTGGCCAGTATTATTGGTGTAAGCGGAGGCACTCAGCATTGACCAGTATTATTGGTGTAAGTGGAGGCACTCAGCATTGACCAGTATTATTGGTGTAACTGGAGGCTCTCAGCATTGACCAGTAGTATTGGTGTAAGTGGAGGCATTCAGCATTGACCAGTATTATTGGTGTAACTGGAGGCTCTCAATATTGACCAGTATTATTGGTGTAAGTGGAGGCTCTCAGCATTGACCAGTATTATTGGTGTAAGTGGAGGCTCTCAGCATTGACCAGTATTATTGGTGTAAGTGGAGGCTCTCAGCATTGACCAGTATTATTGGTGTAAGTGGAGGCTCTCAGCATTGGCCTGTATTATTGGTGTAAGTGGAGGCACTCAGCATTGGCCAGTATTATTGGTGTAAGTGGAGGCACTCAGCATTGACCAGTATTATTGGTGTAAGTGGAGGCACTCAGCATTGACCAGTATTATTGGTGTAACTAGAGGCACTCAGCATTGACCAGTGTTATTGGTGTAACTGGAGGCTCTCAGCATTGACCAGTATTATTGGTGTAAGTGGAGGCTCTCAGCATTGACCAGTATTATTGGTGTAAGTGGAGGCTCTCAGCATTGACCAGTATTATTGGTGTAAGTGGAGGCTCTCAGCATTGACCAGTATTATTGGTGTAAGTGGCGGCTCTCAGCATTGACCAGTATTATTGGTGTAAGTGGCGGCTCTCAGCATTGGCCAGTATTATTGGTGTATGTGCAGGCTCTAAGAATTGACCAGTATTATTGGTGTAAGTAGAGGCACTCAGCATTGACCAGTATTATTGGTGTAAGTGGAGGCTCTCAGCATTGACCAGTATTATTGGTGTAAGTAGAGGCACTCAGCATTGACCAGTAGTATTGGTGTAAGTGGAGGCTCTCAGCATTGACCAGTATTATTGGTGTTAGTGGAGGCTCTCAGCATTGACCAGTATTAGTGGTGTAAATGGAGGCACGCAGCATTGACCAGTATAATTGGTGTAAGTAGAGGCTCTAAGCATTGAGCAGTATTATTGGTGTAAGTGGAGGCACTCAGCATTGGCCAGTATTATTGGTGTAAGTGGAGGCACTCAGCATTGACCAGTATTATTGGTGTAAGTGGAGGCACTCAGCATTGACCAGTATTATTGGTGTAACTGGAGGCACTCAGCATTGACCAGTATTATTGGTGTAAGTGGAGGCACTCAGCATTGACCAGTATTATTGGTGTAACTGGAGGCTCTCAGCATTGACCAGTATTATTGGTGTAAGTGGAGGCTCTCAGCATTGACCAGTATTATTGGTGTAAGTGGAGGCTCTCAGCATTGACCAGTATTATTGGTGTAAGTGGAGGCACTCAGCATTGACCAGTATTATTGGTGTAAGTGGAGGCTCTCAGCATTGACCAGTATTATTGGTGTAAGTCGAGGCTCTCAGCATTGACCAGTATTATTGGTGTACGTGGAGGCACTCAGAATTGACCAGTATTATTGGTGTAAGTGGAGGCTCTCAGCATTGACCAGTATTATCGGTGTAAGTGGAGGCTCTAAGCATTGACCAGTATTATCGGTGTAAGTGGAGGCTCTAAGCATTGACCAGTATTATTGGTGTAAGTGAAGGCTCCCTCAGCATTGGCCGGTATTATTGGTGTAAGTGGAGGCCCTCAGCATTGACCAGTGTTATTGGTGTAAGTGAAGGCCCCCTCAGCATTGGCCAGTATCATTGGTGTATGTGGAGGCTCTCAGCATTGACCAGTATCATTGGTGTAAGTGGAGGCACTCAGCATTGACCAGTATTATTGGTGTAAGTGGAGGCTCTCAGCATTGACCAGTATTATTGGTGTAAGTGGAGGCTCTCAGCATTGACCAGTATTATTGGTGTAAGTGGAGGCTCTCAGCATTGGCCAGTATCATTGGTGGAAATGGAGGCTCTCAGCTTTGGCCAGTATTATTGGTGGAAGTGGAGGCACTCAGCATTGGCCAGTGTTATTGGTGTAAGTGGAGGCTCTCAGCATTGACCAGTATCATTGGTGTAAGTGGAGGCTCTCAGCATTGACCAGTATTATTGGTGTAAGTGGCGGCTCTCAGCATTGACCAGTATTATTGGTGTAACTGGAGGCACTCAGCATTGACCAGTATTATTGTTGTAAGTTGCGGCTCTCAGCATTGGCCAGTATTATTGGTGTAAGTGGAGGCACTTAGCATTGACCAGTATTATTGGTGTAAGTGGAGGCACTCAGCATTGACCAGTATTATTAGTGTAAGTGGAGGCTCTCAGCATTGACCAGTATTATTGGTGTAAGTGGAGGCACTCAGCATTGACCAGTATTATTGGTGTAAGTGGAGGCACTCAGCATTGACCAGTATTATTGGTGTAAGTGGAGGCACTCAGCATTGACCAGTATTATTGGTGTAAGTGGAGGCTCTCAGCATTGACCAGTATTATTGGTGTACGTGGAGGCTCTCAGCATTGGCCAGTATTATTGGTCGAAGTGGAGGCTCTCAGCTTTGGCCAGTATTATTGGTGGAAGTGGAGGCACTCAGCATTGGCCAGTGTTATTGGTGTAAATGGAGGCTCTCAGCATTGACCAGTATTATTGGTGTAAGTCGAGGCTCTCAGCATTGACCAGTATTATTGGTGTAAGTGGAGGCACTCAGCATTGACCAGTATTATTGGTGTAAGTGGCGGCTCTCAGCATTGACCAGTATTATTGGTGTAACTGGAGGCTCTCAGCATTGACCAGTATTATTGGTGTAAGTGGAGGCTCTCAGCATTGGCCAGTATTATTGGTGGAAGTGGAGGCCATCAGCATTGGCCAGTGTTATTGCTGTAAGTGGAGGCTCTCAGCATTGACCAGTATTATTGGTATAAGTGGAGGCTCTCAGCATTGGCCAGTATTATTGGTGGAAGTGGAGGCTCTCAGCTTTGGCCAGTATTATTGGTGGAAGTGGAGGCAATCAGCATTGGCCAGTGTTATTGATGTAAGTGGAGGCTCTCAGCATTGACCAGTATTATTGGTGTAAGTGGAGGCTCTCAGCATTGACCAGTATTATTGGTGTAAGTGGCGGCTCTCAGCATTGACCAGTATTATTGGTGTAAGTGGCGGCTCTCAGCATTGGCCAGTATTATTGGTGTATGTGCAGGCTCTAAGAATTGACCAGTATTATTGGTGTAAGTAGAGGCACTCAGCATTGACCAGTATTATTGGTGTAAGTGGAGGCTCTCAGCATTGACCAGTATTATTGGTGTAAGTGGAGGCTCTCAGCATTGGCCAGTATTATTGGTGTAAGTGGAGGCACTCAGCATTGACCAGTATTATTGGTGTAAGTGGAGGCTCTCAGCATTGACCAGTATTATTGGTGTAAGTGGAGGCACTCAGCATTGACCAGTATTATTGGTGTAAGTGGAGGCACTCAGCATTGACCAGTATTAGTGGTGTGACTGGAGGCTTTCAGCATTGGCCAGTGTTATTGGTGTAAGTGGAGGCTCTCAGCATTGGCCAGTATTATTGGTGGAAGTGGAGGCTCTCAACTTTGGCCAGTATTATTGGTGGAAGTGGAGGCACTCTGCATTGGCCAGTGTTATTGGTGTAAGTGGAGGCTCTCAGCATTGACCAGTATTATTGGTGTAAGTGGAGGCTCTCAGCATTGACCAGTATTATTGGTGTAAGTGGCGGCTCTCAGCATTGACCAGTATTATTGGTGTAAGTGGCGGCTCTCAGCATTGGCCAGTATTATTGGTGTATGTGCAGGCTCTAAGAATTGACCAGTATTATTGGTGTAAGTAGAGGCACTCAGCATTGACCAGTATTATTGGTGTAAGTGGAGGCTCTCAGCATTGACCAGTATTATTGGTGTAAGTAGAGGCACTCAGCATTGACCAGTAGTATTGGTGTAAGTGGAGGCTCTCAGCATTGACCAGTATTATTGGTGTTAGTGGAGGCTCTCAGCATTGACCAGTATTATTGGTGTAAGTGGAGGCACTCAGCATTGACCAGTATAATTGGTGTAAGTGAAGGCACTCAGCATTGACCCGTATTATCGGTGTAAGTGGAGGCTCTAAGCATTGACCAGTATTATTGGTGTAAGTGGAGGCTCTCAGCATTGGCCAGTATTATTGGTGTAAGTGGAGGCACTCAGCATTGACCAGTATTATTGGTGTAAGTGGAGGCACTCAGCATTGACCAGTATTATTGGTGTAACTGGAGGCTCTCAGCATTGACCAGTAGTATTGGTGTAAGTGGAGGCACTCAGCATTGACCAGTATTATTGGTGTAACTGGAGGCTCTCAATATTGACCAGTATTATTGGTGTAAGTGGAGGCTCTCAGCATTGACCAGTATTATTGGTGTAAGTGGAGGCTCTCAGCATTGACCAGTATTATTGGTGTAAGTGGAGGCTCTTAGCATTGACCAGTATTATTGGTGTAAGTGGAGGCTCTCAGCATTGGCCTGTATTATTGGTGTAAGTGGAGGCACTCAGCATTGGCCAGTATTATTGGTGTAAGTGGAGGCACTCAGCATTGACCAGTATTATTGGTGTGAGTGGAGGCACTCAGCATTGACCAGTATTATTGGTGTAACTAGAGGCACTCAGCATTGACCAGTGTTATTGGTGTAACTGGAGGCTCTCAGCATTGACCAGTATTATTGGTGTAAGTGGAGGCTCTCAGCATTGACCAGTATTATTGGTGTAAGTGGAGGCTCTCAGCATTGACCAGTATTATTGGTGTAAGTGGAGGCTCTCAGCATTGACCAGTATTATTGGTGTAAGTGGCGGCTCTCAGCATTGACCAGTATTATTGGTGTAAGTGGCGGCTCTCAGCATTGGCCAGTATTATTGGTGTATGTGCAGGCTCTAAGAATTGACCAGTATTATTGGTGTAAGTAGAGGCACTCAGCATTGACCAGTATTATTGGTGTAAGTGGAGGCTCTCAGCATTGACCAGTATTATTGGTGTAAGTAGAGGCACTCAGCATTGACCAGTAGTATTGGTGTAAGTGGAGGCTCTCAGCATTGACCAGTATTATTGGTGTTAGTGGAGGCTCTCAGCATTGACCAGTATTAGTGGTGTAAGTGGAGGCACGCAGCATTGACCAGTATAATTGGTGTAAGTAGAGGCTCTAAGCATTGACCAGTATTATTGGTGTAAGTGGAGGCACTCAGCATTGGCCAGTATTATTGGTGTAAGTGGAGGCACTCAGCATTGACCAGTATTATTGGTGTAAGTGGAGGCACTCAGCATTGACCAGTATTATTGGTGTAACTGGAGGCACTCAGCATTGACCAGTATTATGGGTGTAAGTGGAGGCACTCAGCATTGACCAGTATTATTGGTGTAACACTACAGGCTCTCAGCATTGACCAGTATTATTGGTGTAAGTGGAGGCTCTCAGCATTGACCAGTATTATTGGTGTAAGTGGAGGCTCTCAGCATTGACCAGTATTATTGGTGTAAGTGGAGGCTCTTAGCATTGACCAGTATTATTGGTGTAAGTGGACGCTCTCAGCATTGGCCAGTATTATTGGTGTAAGTGGAGGCTCTCAGCATTGACCAGTATTATTGGTGTAAGTGGAGGCACTCAGCATTGACCAGTATTATTGGTGTAAGTGAAGGCACTCAGCATTGACCAGTATTATCGGTGTAAGTGGAGGCTCTAAGCATTGACCAGTATCATTGGTGTAAGTGGAGGCTCTCAGCATTGACCAGTATTATTGGTGTAAGTGGAGGCTCTCAGCATTGACCAGTATTATTGGTGTAAGTGGAGGCTCTCAGCATTGACCAGTATTATTGGTGTAAGTGGAGGCTCTCAGCATTGGCCAGTATTATTGGTGTAAGTGAAGGCACTCAGCATTGACCAGTATTATCGGTGTAAGTGGAGGCTCTAAGCATTGACCAGTATCATTGGTGTAAGTGGAGGCTCTCAGCATTGACCAGTATTATTGGTGTAAGTGGAGGCTCTCAGCATTGACCAGTATTATTGGTGTAAGTGGAGGCACTCAGCATTGACCAGTATTATTGGTGTAAGTGAAGGCACTCAGCATTGACCAGTATTATCGGTGTAAGTGGAGGCTCTAAGCATTGACCAGTATCATTGGTGTAAGTGGAGGCTCTCAGCATTGACCAGTATTATTGGTGTAAGTGGAGGCTCTCAGCATTGACCAGTATTATTGGTGTAAGTGGAGGCTCTCAGCATTGACCAGTATTATTGGTGTAAGTGGAGGCTCTCAGCATTGGCCAGTATTATTGGTGTAAGTGGAGGCACTCAGCATTGGCCAGTATTATTGGTGTAAGTGGAGGCTCTCAGCATTGACCAGTATTAGTGGTGTAAGTGGAGGCACGCAGCATTGACCAGTATAATTGGTGTAAGTGAAGGCACTCAGCATTGACCAGTATTATCGGTGTAAGTGGAGGCTCTAAGCATTGACCAGTATTATTGGTGTAAGTGGAGGCACTCAGCATTGGCCAGTATTATTGGTGTAAGTGGAGGCACTCAGCATTGACCAGTATTATTGGTGTAAGTGGAGGCACTCAGCATTGACCAGTGTTATTGGTGTACGTGGAGGCACTCAGCATTGACCAGTATTATTGGTGTAAGTGGAGGGACTCAGCCTTGACCAGTATTATTGGTGTAACTGGAGGCTGTCAGCATTGACCAGTATTAGTGGTGTAAGTGGAGGCACGCAGCATTGACCAGTATAATTGGTGTAAGTAGAGGCTCTAAGCATTGACCAGTATTATTGGTGTAAGTGGAGGCACTCAGCATTGGCCAGTATTATTGGTGTAAGTGGAGGCACTCAGCATTGACCAGTATTATTGGTGTAAGTGGAGGCACTCAGCATTGACCAGTATTATTGGTGTAACTGGAGGCACTCAGCATTGACCAGTATTATTGGTGTAAGTGGAGGCACTCAGCATTGACCAGTATTATTGGTGTAACTGGAGGCTCTCAGCATTGACCAGTATTATTGGTGTAAGTGGAGGCTCTCAGCATTGACCAGTATTATTGGTGTAAGTGGAGGCTCTCAGCATTGACCAGTATTATTGGTGTAAGTGGAGGCTCTCAGCATTGACCAGTATTATTGGTGTAAGTGGAGGCTCTCAGCATTGGCCAGTATTATTGGTGTAAGTGGAGGCTCTCAGCATTGACCAGTATTATTGGTGTAAGTGGAGGCACTCAGCATTGACCAGTATTATTGGTGTAAGTGAAGGCACTCAGCATTGACCAGTATTATCGGTGTAAGTGGAGGCTCTAAGCATTGACCAGTATCATTGGTGTAAGTGGAGGCTCTCAGCATTGACCAGTATTATTGGTGTAAGTGGAGGCTCTCAGCATTGACCAGTATTATTGGTGTAAGTGGAGGCTCTCAGCATTGACCAGTATTATTGGTGTAAGTGGAGACTCTCAGCATTGGCCAGTATTATTGGTGTAAGTGAAGGCACTCAGCATTGACCAGTATTATCGGTGTAAGTGGAGGCTCTAAGCATTGACCAGTATCATTGGTGTAAGTGGAGGCTCTCAGCATTGACCAGTATTATTGGTGTAAGTGGAGGCTCTCAGCATTGACCAGTATTATTCGTGTAAGTGGAGGCACTCAGCATTGACCAGTATTATTGGTGTAAGTGAAGGCACTCAGCATTGACCAGTATTATCGGTGTAAGTGGAGGCTCTAAGCATTGACCAGTATCATTGGTGTAAGTGGAGGCTCTCAGCATTGACCAGTATTATTGGTGTAAGTGGAGGCTCTCAGCATTGACCAGTATTATTGGTGTAAGTGGAGGCTCTCAGCATTGACCAGTATTATTGGTGTAAGTGGAGGCTCTCAGCATTGGCCAGTATTATTGGTGTAAGTGGAGGCACTCAGCATTGGCCAGTATTATTGGTGTAAGTGGAGGCTCTCAGCATTGACCAGTATTAGTGGTGTAAGTGGAGGCACGCAGCATTGACCAGTATAATTGGTGTAAGTGAAGGCACTCAGCATTGACCAGTATTATCGGTGTAAGTGGAGGCTCTAAGCATTGACCAGTATTATTGGTGTAAGTGGAGGCACTCAGCATTGGCCAGTATTATTGGTGTAAGTGGAGGCTCTCAGCCTTGACCAGTATTATTGGTGTAAGTGGAGGCTCTCAGCATTGACCAGTATTATTGGTGTAAGTGGAGGCTCTCAGCATTGACCAGTATTATTGGTGTAAGTGGAGGCTCTCAGCATTGGCCAGTATTATTGGTGTAAGTGGAGGCTGTCAGCATTGACCAGTATTATTGGTGTAAGTGGAGGCACTCAGCATTGACCATTATTATTGGTGTAAGTGAAGGCACTCAGCATTGACCAGTATAATCGGTGTAAATGGAGGCTCTAAGCATTGACCAGTATTATTGGTGTAAGTGGAGGCTCTCAGCATTGACCAGTATTATTGGTGTAAGTGGAGGCTCTCAGCATTGACCAGTATTATTGGTGTAAGTGGAGGCTCTCAGCATTGACCAGTATTATTGGTGTAAGTGGAGGCTCTCAGCATTGGCCAGTATTATTGGTGTAAGTGGAGGCACTCAGCATTGGCCAGTATTATTGGTGTAAGTGGAGGCACTCAGCATTGACCAGTATTATTGGTGTAAGTGGAGGCACTCAGCATTGACCAGTATTATTGGTGTAACTGGAGGCACTCAGCATTGACCAGTATTATTGGTGTAAATGGAGGCACTCAGCATTGACCAGTATTATTGGTGTAAATGGAGGCTCTCAGCATTGACCAGTATTATTGGTGTAAGTGGAGGCTCTCAGCATTGACCAGTATTCTTGGTGTAAGTAAGTGGAGGCTCTCAGCATTGACCAGTATTATTTGTGTAAGTGGAGGCTCTCAGCATTGACCAATATTATTGGTGTAAGTGGAGGCTCTCAGCATTGACCAGTATTATTGGTGTAAGTGGCGGCTCTCGGCATTGACCAGTATGACCCCCCTTCCAACCCGACCCCAGTATGGGATCACTCCCCCCTCCCCGACCCCATCATTGGATAACCCCCAACCCCACCCCGACCCAAGATGGGATCAGCCCCCCCCCCCCGCACCCCAGTATTGGATCACCCTCCACCCCACCCCGACACTTGCATGGGATCACCCCCCATCACCCCAGTCCGGGATCACCCCCCCTCTCACCCTAGTATGGGATCACCCATCCCCTCCACCCCGACCCCAGCATGGGATCACCCCACCCCCTCACCCCAGTATGGGATCACCCCCCACCCCGACCCCAGCATGGAATCACCCCCCGCCCCCTTCACCCCAGTATTGGATCATCCCACCCCCACCCCGACCCCAGCATGGAATCACCCAACCCCCGCTCACCCCATTCTGGGATCACCCCCCCCCCCTCACCCCAGTATGGGATCATCCCCGCCATCCCGACCCCAGCATGGGATCACCCCACCCCCTCACCCCAACATGGGATCACCCCCCTACCCCGACCCCGGCATGGGATCACCCCTCTCACCCCGACCTTGGTATGGAATCATCACCCCCACCCCGCCAGACACCCCCACCCCGCCAGACTTCCCCACCCCGCCAGACTTCCCCACCCCGCCAGACTCCCCCACCCCGCCAGACTTCCCCACCCCGCCAGACTTCCCCACCCCGCCAGACTTCCCCACCCCGCCAGACTTCCCCACCCCGCCAGACTTCCCCACCCCGCCAGACTCCCCCACCCCGCCAGACTCCCCCACCCCGCCAGACTTCCCCACCCCGCCAGACTTCCCCACCCCGCCAGACTTCCCCACCCCGCCAGACTTCCCCACCCCGCCAGACTTCCCCACCCCGCCAGACTTCCCCACCCCGCCAGACTACAGTGTATAGGAACGGTTTCTTGTTTCAGTTTCCACCAGCGAAACGTATGTGACCTTGACCTTCGCTTCAGACGGCTCTGTCCAATACTCGGGCTTCAGCCTCGCTTACGACATCATTGAGTGTAAGTAATTTGGTGTCATTCTACCGTCGGGCCTCACTGTGTATGACGTCATTCAGCTACCGCCGGGCCTCACTGTGTGTGACGTCATATAGTGTCTAACGTCGGGTCTCACTGTGTATGACGTCATTCAACTACCGCCTGGCCTCACTGTGTATGACGTCACTCAGCTACCACCTGGCCTCACTGTGTATGACGTCATTCAGCTACCGTCGGGCCTCATAGTGTGTGACATCATTCAGCTACCGCCGGGCCTCACAGTGTATGACGTCATATAGTGTCTATTGTCGGGTCTCACTGTGTATGACGTCATTTAGCTACCGCCTAGTCTCACTGTGCATGACGTCATTCAGCTACCGCCGGGCCTCATAATGTATGACGTCATTCAGCTACCGCCGGGCCTCTCTGTGTATGACGTCATATAGTGTCTACCGTCGGGTCTCACTGCGCATGACGTCATTCAGCTGCCGCCTGGTCTCACTGTGTATGACGTCACTCAGCTACCGCCTGGCCTCACTGTGTATGACGTCATTCAGCTACCGCCGGGCCTCCTAGTGTATGACGTCATTTAGCTACCACTGGGCCTCATTGTGTATTACGTCATATAGTGCCTGCCTATTGGCTGGTCCCACTGTGTATGACTCCATATGTTGTCTGTCTACCGCCGGGCCTCGCTGTGGATGACGTCATATAGTGTCTGCCTATTGGCGAGTCTCACTATATATGACGTCATATAGTGTCTACCATCGGACCTCACTGTGTATGATGTCATATAGTGTCTGGTTATTGGCAGGTCTCACTGTGTATGACGTCATATAGTGTCTGCCTATTGACGAGCCTCACTCCGTACGACGTCATTAAGGTCATCGTACCTTCAAGGTCACATTTCTATATATTCCCGCTCTCCCTTTCTTCCACCTCTTCTTGTTACGCCTTCAGGGCGGGATGGGGGTGGAGGGGTAGGGGGGAGGTCTTTATCCGCACCCTCTCCCTTTCTTCCACCTCTTCTTGTTACGCCTTCAGGGTGGGTGGGGGTGGAGGGGTAGGGGGGGTCTTTATCCGCACCCTCTCCCTTTCTTCCACCTCTTCTTGTTACGCCTTCAGGGCGGGATGGGGGTGGAGGGGTAGGGGGGAGGTCTTTATCCGCACCCTCTCCCTTTCTTCCACCTCTTTTTGTTACGCCTTCAGGGTGGGTGGGGGTGGAGGGGTAGGGGGGGTCTTTATCCGCACCCTCTCCCTTTCTTCCACCTCTTTTTGTTACGCCTTCAGGGCGGGATGGGGGTGGAGGGGTAGGGGGGGAGGTCTTTATCCGCACCCTCTCCCTTTCTTCCACCTCTTTTTGTTACGCCTTCAGGGTGGGTGGGGGTGGAGGGGTAGGGGGGGTCTTTATCCGCACCCTCTCCCTTTCTTCCACCTCTTCTTGTTACGCCTTCAGGGCGGGATGGGGGTGGAGGGGTAGGGGGGGTCTTTATCCGCACCCTCTCCCTTTCTTCCACCTCTTTTTGTTACGCCTTCAGGGTGGGTGGGGGTGGAGGGGTAGGGGGGGTCTTTATCCGCACCCTCTCCCTTTCTTCCACCTCTTTTTGTTACGCCTTCAGGGCGGGAAGGGGGTGGAGGGGGGTCTTTGTCCTCACGCTCTCCCTTTATTCTCCTCGTGGCGAGTCTGACCTCAACATCCAGCGGACAGTCTGATACCGCCTTGGTGGGGGGGGGCTGGTCAGTCTGTACACCCACCGCACTGCCATGGTGGGGGGGAGGGCTGGTCAGTCTGTACACCCACCGCACTGCCATGGTGGGGGGAGGGCTGGTCAGTCTGTACACCCACCGCACTGCCATGGGGAGGGGGGGGGGCTGGTCAGTCTGTACACCCACCGCACTGCCATGGTGGGGGGAGGGCTGGTCAGTCTGTACACCCACCGCACTGCCATGGTGGGGGGAGGGCTGGTCAGTCCGTACACACACCGCACTGCCATGTGGGGGGGGGGCTGGTCAGTCTGTACACCTACCGCACTGCCATGGTGGGGGGAGGGCTGGTCAGTCCGTACACCCACCGCACTGCCATGGTGGGGGGAGGGCTGGTCAGTCCGTACACCCACCGCACTGCCATGGTGGGGGGAGGGCTGGTCAGTCTGTACACCCACCGCACTGCCATGGTGGGGGGAGGGCTGGTCAGTCCGTACACCCACCGCACTGCCATGGTGGGGGGAGGGCTGGTCAGTCCGTACACCCACCGCACTGCCATGGTGGGGGGGAGGGCTGGTCAGTCTGTACACCCACCGCACTGCCATGGTGGGGGGGGGGGGGCTGGTCAGTCTGTACACCCACCGCACTGCCATGGTGGGGGGGGGGGCTGTTCAGTCTGTACACTCACCGCACTGCCATGGTGGGGGGAGGGCTGGTCAGTCTGTACACCCACCGCACTGCCATGTGGGGGGGGGGGGGGCTGTTCAGTCTGTACACCCACCGCACTGCCATGGTGGGGGGGGGGGCTGGTCAGTCTGTACACCCACCGCACTGCCATGGGGAGGGGGGGGGGGGGGCTGGTCAGTCTGTACACCTACCGTAGTGCCATAGGGGGGCTGGTTAGTCTGTACACCCACCGCACTGCCAAGGTGGGGGGAGGGCTGTTCAGTCTGTACACCCACCACACTGCCATGGTGGGGGGAGGGCTGGTCAGTCCGTACACACACCGCACTGCCATGGTGGGGGGAGGGCTGGTAAGTCTGTACACTCACCGCACTGCCATGGTGGGGGGAGGGCTGGTCAGTCCGTACACACACCGCACTGCCATGGTGGGGGGAGGGCTGGTCAGTCCGTACACACACCGCACTGCCATGGTGGGGGGAGGGCTGGTAAGTCTGTACACCCACCGCACTGCCATGTGGGGGGGGGGGCTGGTCAGTCTGTACACCCACCGCACTGCCATGGTGGGGGGAGGGCTGGTCAGTCCGTACACACACCGCACTGCCATGGTGGGGGGAGGGCTGGTCAGTCCGTACACACACCGCACTGCCATGGTGGGGGGAGGGCTGGTAAGTCTGTACACCCACCGCACTGCCATGTGGGGGGGGGGGGGCTGGTCAGTCTGTACACCCACCGCACTGCCATGGTGGGGGGAGGGCTGGTCAGTCCGTACACACACCGCACTGCCATGGTGGGGGGAGGGCTGGTCAGTCCGTACACCCACCGCACTGCCATGGTGGGGGGAGGGCTGGTCAGTCCGTACACACACCGCACTGCCATGGTGGGGGGAGGGCTGGTAAGTCTGTACACTCACCGCACTGCCATGGTGGGGGGAGGGCTGGTCAGTCTGTACACCCACCGCACTGCCATGGTGGGGGGAGGGCTGGTCAGTCTGTACACCCACCGCACTGCCATGGTGGGGGGAGGGCTGGTCAGTCTGTACACTCACCGCACTGCCATGGTGGGGGGAGGGCTGGTCAGTCTGTACACTCACCGCACTGCCATGGTGGGGGGAGGGCTGGTCAGTCCGTACACCCACCGCACTGCCATGGTGGGGGGAGGGCTGGTCAGTCTGTACACCCACCGCACTGCCAAGGTGGGGGGAGGGCTGGTAAGTCCGTACACCCACCGCACTGCCATGGTGGGGGGAGGGCTGGTCAGTCTGTACACCCACCGCACTGCCATGGTGGGGGGAGGGCTGGTCAGTCTGTACACCCACCGCACTGCCATGGTGGGGGGAGGGCTGGTCAGTCTGTACACCCACCGCACTGCCATGGTGGGGGGAGGGCTGGTCAGTCTGTACACCCACCGCACTGCCATGTGGGGGGGGGGGCTGGTCAGTCTGTACACTCACCGCACTGCCATGGTGGGGGGAGGGCTGGTCAGTCCGTACACACACCGCACTGCCATGTGGGGGGGGGGGCTGGTCAGTCTGTACACACACCGCACTGCCATGGTGGGAGGAGGGCTGGTAAGTCTGTACACTCACCGCACTGCCATGGTGGGAGGAGGGCTGGTCAGTCTGTACACCCACCGCACTGCCATGTGGGGGGGGGGGCTGGTCAGTCTGTACACTCACCGCACTGCCATGGTGGGAGGAGGGCTGGTAAGTCTGTACACTCACCGCACTGCCAAGGTGGGAGGAGGGCTGGTAAGTCTGTACACTCACCGCACTGCCATGGTGGGGGGAGGGCTGGTCAGTCTGTACACCCACCGCACTGCCATGGTGGGGGGGGGGGGGGGCTGGTCAGTCTGTACACCCACCGCACTGCCATGGTGGGGGGAGGGCTGGTAAGTCTGTACACTCACCGCACTGCCATGGTGGGGGGAGGGCTGGTCAGTCTGTACACACACCGCACTGCCATGGTGGGGGGAGGGCTGGTCAGTCTGTACACCCACCGCACTGCCATGGTGGGGGGAGGGCTGGTCAGTCCGTACACACACCGCACTGCCATGTGGGGGGGGGGCTGGTAAGTCTGTACACTCACCGCACTGCCATGGTGGGGGGAGGGCTGGTCAGTCCGTACACACACCGCACTGCCATGGTGGGGGGAGGGCTGGTCAGTCCGTACACACACCGCACTGCCATGGTGGGGGGAGGGCTGGTCAGTCTGTACACTCACCGCACTGCCATGGTGGGGGGAGGGCTGGTCAGTCTGTACACCCACCGCACTGCCATGGTGGGGGGAGGGCTGGTCAGTCCGTACACACACCGCACTGCCATGTGGGGGGGGGGGGGCTGGTCAGTCTGTACACCCACCGCACTGCCATGGGGGGGGGGCTGGTCAGTCTGTACACCTACCGTAGTGCCATTGGGGTGCTGGTCAGTCTGTACACCCACCGATCTGCCGTGGTGGGAGGAGGGCTGGTCAGTCCGTACACACACCGCACTGCCATGGTGGGGGGAGGGCTGGTCAGTCTGTACACCCACCGCTCTGCCATGTGGGGGGGAGGGCTGGTCAGTCTGTACACCCACCGCACTGCCATGGTGGGGGGAGGGCTGGTAAGTCTGTACACCCACCGCACTGCCATGGTGGGGGGGAGGGCTGGTCAGTCTGTACACCCACCGCACTGCCATGGTGGGGGGGAGGGCTGGTCAGTCTGTACACCCACCGCACTGCCATGTGGGGGGGGGGCTGGTCAGTCTGTACACCCACCGCACTGCCATGGTGGGGGGAGGGCTGGTCAGTCCGTACACACACCGCACTGCCATGGTGGGGGGGAGGGCTGGTCAGTCTGTACACCCACCGCTCTGCCATGTGGGGGGGGGGGGGCTGGTCAGTCTGTACACCCACCGCACTGCCATGGTGGGGGGAGGGCTGGTCAGTCTGTACACCCACCGCACTGCCATGTGGGGGGGGGGGGGCTGGTCAGTCTGTACACCCACCGCACTGCCATGGGGGGGGGGGCTGGTCAGTCTGTACACCTACCGTAGTGCCATTGGGGTGCTGGTCAGTCTGTACACCCACCGATCTGCCGTGGAGGGGGCTGGTCAGTCTGTACACCCACCGCACTGCCATGGGTTGGGGGGGGGGCTGGTCAGTCTCTACACCCACCGCACTGCCATGGGTTGTGGGGGGGGGCTGGTCAGTCTGTACACCCACCGCACTGCCATGGGGGGGGTTAAAGCTGGTCAGTAATTACACCCACCGCACTGCCATGGGGTGGGGGGGTGTTATGGGGGGCTGATCAGTCTGTACACCTACCGTAGTGCCATTGGGGGGCTGGTCAGTCTGTACACCCACCGCACTGCCATGGGGGGGGGGGGCTGGTCAGTCTGTACACCTACCGTAGTGCCATTGGGGGGCTGGTCAGTCTGTACACCCATCGCACTGCCATGGGGGTGCTGGTCAGTCTGTACACCCACCGTACTGCCATGGTGGGGAGGGGGGGGGGGCTGGTCAGTCTGTACACCCACCGCTCTGCCATGGGGGGGCGGCTGGTCAGTCTGTACATCCACCGCACTGCCATGGTGGGGGGAGGGGGGCTGGTCAGTCTGTACACCCACCTCACTGACATGGGAGGGCTGGTTATTTTGTACACCCAGCCTACTGTCATGGGAGGGCAGGTAAGTCTGTACGCCCACCGCATTGCCATGAGGGGTGGTCAGTCTCTGCACCCACCACCACGATAGACTGGAGCCTTGCCACACGACGCGGACCTCACCATGAGCGACTGGAGTCTGGCCACACGACGCGGACCTCACCGTGAGCGACTGGAGCCTGGCCACACGACGCGGACCTCACCGTGAGCGACTGGAGCCTGGCCACACGACGCGGACCTCACCATGAGCGACTGGAGCCTGGCCACACGACGCGGACCTCACCGTGAGCGACTGGAGCCTGGCCACACGACGCGGACCACACCATGAGCGACTGGAGCCTTGCCACACGACGCGGACCTCACCATGAGCGACTGGAGCCTGGCCACACGACGCGGACCTCACAATGACCGACTGGAGCCTGGCCACACGACGCGGACCTCACCATGAGCGACTGGAGCCTGGCCACACGACGCGGACCTCACCATGAGCGACTGGAGCCTGGCCACACGACGCGGACCTCACCGTGAGCGACTGGAGCCTGGCCACATGACGCGGACCTCACCGTGAGCGACTGGAGCCTGGCTACACGACGCGGACCTCACCATGAGCGACTGGAGCCTGGCCACACGACGCGGACCTCACCATGAGCGACTGGAGCCTGGCCACACGACGCGGACCTCACCGTGAGCGACTGGAGCCTGGCCACACGACGCGGACCTCACCATGAGCGACTGGAGCCTTGCCACACGACGCGGACCTCACCATGAGCGACTGGAGCCTGGCCACACGACGCGGACCTCACCGTGAGCGACTGGAGCCTGGCCACACGACGCGGACCTCGCCGTGAGCGACTGGAGCCTGGCCACACGACGCGGACCTCACCATGAGCGACTGGAGCCTGGCCACACGACGCGGACCTCACCGTGATCGACTGGAGCCTGGCCACACGACGCGGACCTCACCATGAGCGACTGGAGCCTGGCCACACGATGCGGACCTCTCCATGAGCGACTGGAGCCTGGCCACACGACGCGGACCTCGCCGTGAGCGACTGGAGCCTGGCCACACGACGCGGACCTCGCCGTGAGCGACTGGAGCCTGGCCACACGACGCGGACCTTACCGTGAGCGACTGGAGGCTGGCCACACGACGCGGACCTCACCATGAGCGACTGGAGCCTGGCCACACGACGCGGACCTTACCATGAGCGACTGGAGCCTGGCCACACGACGCGGACCTCACCATGAGCGACTGGAGGCTGGCCACACGACGCGGACCTCGCCGTGAGCGACTGGAGCCTGGCCACACGACGCGGACCTCGCCGTGAGCGACTGGAGCCAGGCCACACGACCTCGCCGCGAGCGACTTCCCTCTGAAAAGGTTTCCAGAAAAAGTAACCGAAGGGCATGTAGCCTCCAACCTCCTCTCAAAGCCACACATACACCGCCAAATAATTGCTTTAAATGTTAAATATCGTGCTGAGAACTTAATGAATGTCATGTTTGCGGACTATTTCTTGAAACTGAAAAACAGATACATGCGGCATAAGTATCGCATACCCAAACAAAATCTACATAATTATCTATTGGAAACGTACACAACCTTTAAACTCACGTGTCGATTGCATTGAGAGTCTTAGAGCTTGAACTTTATATACGATAGCAAGAGGGTTTAAATGCCATACATGCTAATGCATAAATGTACAAGATCAGGTCCATAACTGGCCCATATCACTGATTAATCAGAATTTACTTTATGGATGCGCTGAGAATTACTGGAGTAAGTAACTACATTATGGAACTACGTGTTGGTATCACCCCTACCCGATGGTGAGAAGAACGAATGGACTCGTCCAAGTGGAATCCCCCTGACAACGCGGATTGTTTACCGATTAGCGTCAACCGCGAGACGATGTAGCAGCAGTTTACACGGGGGTTCACCTGATTCTCAACCACCAACGAAATAAACCACCTCCTCCACTTTGCATCGACGCGAGTCAACAGGGTCTGAGCATAATTTCATAAAATGTCGGCTGATAATAGGTCATTAGGTTTAAAGTAATATATTATGTATTGCCAACCTCTTCTCCATGTCAAATAAGTTCTGTCTTGAATTTAAATCCTAAAAGCCTGTGGGATATCCGGATAGTTCACCGGAGCAGAAGTTGGTGGCCGGCTTTATATCCCTGCTCGCCTGTTCGCTATTCGGTATTCTGTGTGATGTCGACCGCGGCTCGCTAGGACGTCCGCGAGCGATATAAATAAACCGCGCAGTTGTATGTTGAATTTTTGTTTTACAGAATCTTAATTTTGAGATAAGTAGGCTGCTTTAAGCAGTATTAATACAGTGTTCAACTGGATGAGACGTGCTTACGAGCCATTTAAATATCGTATATAATCATTGTATCATTAAGCCATATCGTTATTAGCATATGTGTGTGGATAATTTGAGAATTGTGTGCTGAAATGAGCTTTTTAAAATAAAATACATGTTGAAATGTGATGACCCGTATTTACGAGGCATTTAATTGTCGTAAATAATCTTTTTATCACATCTTATTGTAATTTGTATCTCAGCATCTGTATTTAGATAATTTCGGAAATATCTACTCAACTAAGTTATTCAGAAATAATACATATTTAACTATGATCCCTGGATCCGTGATTTCCATATTTGCACGAGGCGCATGTCCCCTCAACTTCCCTGCTGAGTATGAAGGAAAGATCTATTTTCTTATAGCCTTTTATAAATATCCATAGTGGACTGTACAATGTGATATATATATATATATCAATAAGTATAAATTAATATTTGCCTGTCTAACATCTGATTGCCACAGATGCGTATTCAATTTAATTCTCAGTGGCGATGTGTTTTTTCCGCCACTGATAATCTTGAACTTTGTATTCTCGGCAATAAAGTTGCCCTATCCAACTACTTACATAACTCTTTGTGTTATTCTATTACACTACAGGGAACGATCTGCGGGCGAGCCAGCTATATCACCCTTTCGTAGCGCAAGACATAAATCATATTATGATATTAATAACCATATAAGACTTCATATAGGAATTCAGATATCAGAAACTTTTCAGATATCAGTCATCCCCGGGATTGAACAGTTACCAGGGAACCTTGCGAACCTGTCGTGTCATTCAGGGGCATAACTGGTAGACAACTCCAGCTAGTAATCTGGGGTCGTATTTATAATCGCCACTTAGACTACGCCAATAGACTTAGCGCTAAGTGATACATTTGTCGAGCGGTTCAAAAGTAGTTCAAGTAGTTACCCAAGAAGTAGATTTTCTGAATTGAGAAAGTGATAAAATTTATCGAATATCGAAGAGAACTTCTTGATCATGAGCACCACGAAAATGAACTGATGGGGCTAAGACGTAAGCTACGTGTGGTTTATAAATATTGCCTCAGATCTCCTGGTAGACGTGATGTTCAATGTTATAATGTTAAATGGGCCACAAAGATTCCAAATGATCAAGGTGCCAATGTTACTGTAAGATCCGACCCTGGTCTTAAGTTGAGGGTTCGAGTCTCTCGTGCGGCATTTCGGTTCGGCCAGGGCGTGTAAACAGACTCCTGGACTTGTACATTCACAATCCAAGTCGCTTGAACATTTCACCAAGCTTTTATTTACAGCGGTTAGTACATCTCGTTGTGTTCTTGAGTTGTAGCTTGTCTCCAAGTTGTCTCCCGGCTTGAAGCTTGTCCCGACTCTCGGATCCGTGCCCCTTATATACCCCTCCGCTCCTACACCCCTGGGAGTGTACCCTCTTATCAGGAATTTGGGAGGAATTTGGTGGAAAGATGTTTTCACTCTCTTTCCCTAGTTTGCGCGTCTGGATTTCGGGTCAGACTGGCTGGCGCCGAGTGTCACCAATGTCACCTTATCTCCCGTTGTTTTTAGATCCAGGACGCAAAAATCACGTTCACCAGCCTCCCTTCCGGAGCAGTATAAGGGCCTAGCACTTCCGGGTCGACGGATCCAGAACGTTATAGAAAAATGCATATAGCTAATAACCGTCGCGAGTACTGAGACACGTGATTGCATCATGCTGTTAGGTGCAGTGACCTAACCTACTTCCACGTGGATCCAGGACACATGACACTGACTCATGCGTCGTGAACATTCTAAAACTATGACTAAGCGTAATATATCCGGTATACAATGTCCCCTCCTGGGTGCGGATTAGTCACGCCCAGTGCGATAAGTACAGGGCGGGGACTTTACATTACTATGCGGTGGAAAAATCTGCGGTTGAACAAAACTCCTTTTTGTCTTTCAGTATATTTAAGAACAAATGGGAACCCATTATGTGCTGTCTAATGAATATTTAGAGAAGTCCCTTAATTGTGGGTATGGAACTTTGTCTTTAAGATAAGATAAGGTAAGGTAAAGTTTTATTTAACGTCGGTATGTAAAAGTCAACAATAAACATTAGCACACGTGCTATTGACCGACAATGATAGAATGACATGAGCGGATGAGATATACGTACAGATGACAATAAAAATATAACAACCTTTGCATCTCGTAAAACCTTATCCATTAGTTATGTTGCACAATGTAAACGAATTACAGTGACACAAGAACACATCCGAGGTGGACAGCGTTGTTTTAAATTCCTTGGCAGATTTGGCTAACTTCGTTTCCTTGTTGAGTATGTTCCATAGCGTGCTACCCTGATACTTTACCGAATTATGGCCATAAGCTATTGTCTTAACGCGTGGCATACATAGATTTGGCCCATTTTTAAAAAATGTAATTGATTTCCTTCGCGTTATACATGTCATGAAGATAACTGGGCCCAATCGTGTTGATGTTCTTGTACACTTTTAATGCTATGGAGCGCAATCATTCAACATATAGCAATGGTCTACCCGCCCTCTTCCTCAACGCAACTGTATCTTTTTAATCTTACGCATATTTTTCACATCACAAAAATGCCATACAACAGGACAATAATTAAAATGTGAAATTATAAAAGAATGAAAAACGTAAGTTTGCTATCAACATCCATTGATTTAGAAACTCTATCTAAAACATTGAGACTTTTTCAAGCCTTTTGGCATAAACTTGATATATGGTTGCCGAAAATTAACCTAGCGTCTAGTTGAATACCTAATAATGTTACTTCCTGTTCAGCTGCCAGTTCTGTTCCAGAAATCGAAAACGAAAATTCGTTTCTCTGTTCAAACACGATTGCGTACTTATTTGGGTTCGCTTTCATGTAATTATCGGTGAACCACGTTGTCTCCGATAATGCCTTTTATAGAGTTACCTTAACGTTGTTAAACTCCTTAGCTGGAGCCCCCACACTGTTATCGTCAGCATAATTATACTTATCTGTATACTTTGATCTACCGAACAATGTACTGTAAGTCATGCTTTCATTATGGACCTGAAATCTTGTTGATGTACCGTGTACTGCAACATTATTATGTAAATTAAAGAAGGTGATGTACGGAGAATTCTGCATGCCAGTTCTGAGGCAAGTCGTGTGTATGTTGCCCTGGCGCTGGGGGCTCTGTGTGCACCCTGGCGCTGGGGGCTCTGCGTGCACCCTGGCGCTGGGGGCTCTGCGTGCACCCTGGCGCTGGGGGCTCTGCGTGCACCTTGCCGCTGGGGGCTCTGCGTGCACCCTGGCGCTGGGGGCTCTGTGTGCACCCTGGCGCTGGGGGCTCTGCGTGCACCCTGGCGCTGGGGGCTCTGCGTGCACCCTGGCGCTGGGGGCTCTGCGTGCACCCTGGCGCTGGGGGCTCTGCGTGCACCTTGCCGCTGGGGGCTCTGCGTGCACCTTGCCGCTGGGGGCTCTGCGTGCACCCTGCCGCTGGGGGCTCTGCGTGCACCCTGCCGCTGGGGGCTCTGCGTGCACCTTGCCGCTGGGGGCTCTGCGTGCACCCTGCCGCTGGGGGCTCTGCGTGCACCCTGGCGATGGGGGCTCTGCGTGCACCCTGGCGCTGTGGGCTCTGCGTGCACCCTGGCGCTGTGGGCTCTGCGTGCACCCTGCCGCTGGGGGCTCTGCGTGCACCCTGGCGCTGGGGGCTCTGCGTGCACCCTGGCGATGGGGGCTCTATGTGCACCCTGGATGAAACTGTAGTGTGTCCTTCATTTGACCTTCGTGGGTCCTCCGTGCTGGGTCCCCCCCCCCCTATCCAGCATATCTGGATCCGCTCCTGAAACCGGGCCCCCGTATCCAGATTTTCTGGCGTCTCTTTAAGGTCACGTGACTGCGCCTACGCCGACGTCATCGAGTGTGATGAATGAACGTGAGTTTGATAACGGTAACACGGTATTTTGTCTGGACAGTCTGTGCTGAATCAGGGGCCAACCTCAACAAATTGCGATAGTAATCAAATATCTACTTTCTCATTTCTGAGGTATCTGGAAATATCATTTCCAAAAACTATCAATATCTATTGAGTGGACCATATTTGTATGGTGGTAATATGCCCTACCCCAGTAACACCAGTAGAGATATCGTATTATTCCTAACTCGAATTCTACTTGTACAAGGACATGCGAAATAAATACTTAAAGCTGCTCATGCAGCAAATTGTTACTTAAATTTTGGTTTTCAAAATATTTTCGAAACACATTTAGAACACATTGTCTAACTGTATAAATGTAATCTTTAGGAGAAATAGATCTGTCATCGCATGATGAAAGGCATAAAACTGCCGCAAAGTGCATATTTCGATGACGTAGTACACAAGTAAGCCACACTTTTTTACATGAGATGCACCAATTTTGCCCAAAAAAGAGGGTTAACAACATAGCTGGGTTTTTATTGCATACAATAGGTGTACTTCTATGCTAAGAATATAAATACATCATTTCCAATAAAAATAGTTTTTACATTTTTCAAGAAAAATATTGCTGGATGAGTAACTTTCAGGTACGCTTGCAATTGCACTAGGCAAACATTTATAAATATACTGAAAACAGAGATCAAACAAAAATTCTGTTAAGCTGGCAGAACTGGGTAACTTCATCTACCAAGCAACACATCTCCGCGATCGGTTTTAACAAAGCTGCACTCATAATTAATTTAACTGTGTTAATATCATAACCTGTATATATGTTGTACCGAAAGCTAGCAGTACGGGCTAGCAGTACGGACCCTTAACCCTTAAACTTATCTTGCCTAACACGATGGGGAGAGAAGCGCGACAGGTGAGGCCCTCGCTACAATGGTGATATGTGTACCCTCCGCGTACTGCACGTAATGGAATGCTATTTAATCTACCAAATACAACAGACGAAAATAAAATACTTCAAACTTAATCATTATATACTGTATACACGTCTTATCCTCGGACACATCTACCAGCGTTCCGGTCTTGATAAGCGTCGTAAACACAACGTTATATAAAAACAAAGGTGTGTGTGTGGAAGGTGGGGGGACTAGAAAAGTACCATTTGTATTTTCACAGTCACCAATACCGGGTTGATCCATCATAATTTAATGTCAATGGCTGTAATCCTCTGGCTCTTTCTCTGATCTGAATCAGTGTCATTCACTGCATGCCATGGAACAGTCTGTATGACAACCGAACTTGGGTTGTGTCCTCTCCCCTAACGTAGGGTGCCTCCCCTCCCCTAACGTAGGGTGCCTCCCCTCCCCTAACTGGGATACCACATACCTTCTGTGTGAACTTCAAATCGGGGCCTAATAAGTGCATGTCAACTCACGTTTCCTGAGACACTAATAAACTAATATGGATAGGTGCTACCTAAAAAATGCGAGCGTATATTTAATAATTCAGATATTCCGAAGGGATACATTTAGATTAATATTCAAAATTAATCTCACTTCGGCTTGCCATAAAGAATATCTTTGGCGGGATGACGTATACCATGCACATGCTTGTGGCATATCATTCTGTTGCTTATGAACTCCCATTGTGACGTCATGTCCATAACATTTTGACGTCACAACTACTTACTAAGATAGCAGCCGATGGGCAGTCACCAAGAGCGCTCTGCTTGGCAACAGACATTCAGCCCTTCGCTTATACTAAATAAAGTTAAATTTGAAGTATAGGTCTACATCCAATGTTAACATTGAATAATTGATTTTGTGGGGCAGCTGATTTAATTATTAAAGACAAAGCGCTCTGCTTGGCAACAGACATTTAGCGCGTCGCTTATAAATTAACTTTCATTTGAAATATACATCCAGTGTTAACATTGAATGTATTCTTTAATTTTGTAGGGCGGCTGATTTAATTATTAATCCCATGACATAACAGGCTTCAACCTCTCTTTGCTTGAATATATTTATGTACAGCTGATATTTACTCCGAATCTGAAAACGTCTCATGGGGATTGTTGCGCGAAACGAAAGTCCTAAGCCTATGCTTGAAATGGACTTTGAATATGCATGCATGTTACATCAAAAGCTCGCTTGCGCTCGCTATAAGCAAATGTTGAAGCAGTCGATCGGCTTGATGGCGCCATTCACTGTTTACTGCCACGTCACTGGGCGATACCATTTACATCTTTGTAAGGGGTCATAGGTTTGAATCCCTTTGTAATGTTTTATCATTAACTCTGTTTTTAAGCATTGACGCATACCTAAAGTGACCCAGAGTGAACTTGAAATCAGTTTAGTATCCATTGAGGCTAAACTTGAATTAATTGCGCGAAAGCAAACGCCTCCTGCAAAAGTGGGTACAGCAGATCAACCACTACCTGACCATTGCATTCAACCTCGGTACCCTCGTCAAATGATGCGATGGAATTTGCCAACCTGACCTAGATTTGGAACCAATCAGTTGGCAGTTGGATGACCTTTACATTTGCGCAACTGACAAGGGAACAATAAAAACAACATCGTCTGCTCTATTAAATAGCATAGCAGGTCATGTATTGTGAGGATAGGAATCGAACTGCAGATCGGATAAACTATTGTTCAGACAGGCCCCAGTTCATAGGTAAGGAATATGCATAGATTTCGTCCTCAACTCGTAAAGTAAACAAATAATTCACCAATTTCGATGTCCGGAGAGTTCCCGTTTTGACTGGTTACTTTAGATACGGGCGATGTATGATCGGTGTCTGAACACGATATGGGCGATGTATGATCGGTGTCTGAACACGATACGGGCGATGTATGATAGGTGTCTGAACACGAAATGGGCGATGTATGATCGGTGTCTGAACACGATACGGGCGATGTATGATCAGTGTCTGAACACGATACGGGCGATGTATGATCAGTGTCTGAACACGGAACGGGCGATGTATGATCAGTGTCTGAACACGATACGGGCGATGTATGATCAGTGTCTGAACACGATACGGGCGATGTATGATCAGTGTCTGAACACGGAACGGGCGATGTATGATCAGTGTCTGAACACGATACGGGCGATGTATGATCAGTGTCTGAACACGGAACGGGCGATGTATGATCAGTGTCTGAACACGATACGGGCGATGTATGATCAGTGTCTGAACACGATACGGGCGATGTATGATCAGTGTCTGAACACGATACGGGCGATGTATGATCAGTGTCTGAACACGATACGGGCGATGTATGATAGGTGTCTGAACACGGAACGGGCGATGTATGATCGGTGTCTGAACACGATACGGGCGATGTATGATCAGTGTCTGAACACGGAACGGGCGATGTATGATCAGTGTCTGAACACGATACGGGCGATGTATGATGGGTGTCTGAACACGATACGGGCGATGTATGATCAGTGTCTGAACACGATACGGGCGATGTATGATCAGTGTCTGAACACGATACGGGCGATGTATCATCAGTGTCTGAACACGATGCGGGCGATGTATGATCAGTGTCTGAACACGATACGGGCGATGTATGATCGGTGTCTGAACACGATGCGGGCGATGTATGATCAGTGTCTGAACACGATACGGGCGGTGTATGATCGGTGTCTGAACACGATACGGGCGATGTATGATCGGTGTCTGAACACGATGCGTGGGATCTATGATCAGTGTCTGAACACGATACGGGCGATGTATGATCGGTGTCTGAACACGATGCGGGCGATGTATGATCAGTGTCTGAACACGATACGGGCGGTGTATGATCGGTGTCTGAACACGATAGGGGCGATGTATGATAGGTGTCTGAACACGATGCGGGCGATGTATGATCAGTGTCTGAACACGATACGGGCGATGTATGATCGGTGTCTGAACACGATACGGGCGATGTATGATCAGTGTCTGAACACGATACGGGCGATGTATGATCAGTGTCTGAACACGATACGGGCGATGTATGATAGGTGTCTGAACACGATAGGGGCGATGTACGATCAGTGTCTGAACACGATACGGGCGGTGTATGATCGGTGTCTGAACACGATACGGGCGGTGTATGATCAGTGTCTGAACACGATACGGGCGGTGTATGATTGGTGTCTGAACACGATAGGGGCGATGTATGATAGGTGTCTGAACACGATGCGGGCGATGTATGATAGGTGTCTGAACACGATGCGGGCGATGTATGATCAGTGTCTGAACACGATACGGGCGGTGTATGATCAGTGTCTGAACACGATACGGGCGGTGTATGATTGGTGTCTGAACACGATAGGGGCGATGTATGATAGGTGTCTGAACACGATGCGGGCGATGTATGATAGGTTTCTGAACACGATGCGGGCGATGTATGATCAGTGTCTGAACACGATACGGGCGGTGTATGATCGGTGTCTGAACACGATACGGGCGGTGTATGATCAGTGTCTGAACACGATACGGGCGGTGTATGATTGGTGTCTGAACACGATAAGGGCGATGTATGATAGGTGTCTGAACACGATGCGGGCGATGTATGATAGGTGTCTGAACACGATGCGGGCGTTGTATGATCAGTGTCTGAACACGATAGGGGCGATGTATGATCAGTGTCTGAACACGATACGGGCGATGTATGATCAGTGTCTGAACACGATAGGGGCGATGTATGATCAGTGTCTGAACACGATGCGGGCGGTGTATGATAGGTGTATGAACACGATAGGGGCGATGTATGATAGGTGTCTGAACACGATGCGGGCGATGTATGATCGGTGTCTGAACACGATACGGGCGATGTATAATCAGTGTCTGAACACGATACGGGCGGTGTATGATCGGTGTCTGAACACGATACGGGCGGTGTATGATCAGTGTCTGAACACGATACGGGCGGTGTATGATAGGTGTCTGAACACGATGCGGGCGATGTATGATCAGTGTCTGAACACGATAGGGGCGATGTATGATAGGTGTCTGAACACGATACGGGCGGTGTATGATCGGTGTCTGAACACGATACGGGCGGTGTATGATCAGTGTCTGAACACGATGCGGGCGATGTATGATAGGTGTCTGAACACGATACGGGCGGTGTATGATCGGTGTCTGAACACGATACGGGCGGTGTATGATCGGTGTCTGAACACGATACGGGCGGTGTATGATCGGTGTCTGAACACGATACGGGCGATGTATGATCAGTGTCTGAACACGATGCGGGCGATGTATGATCAGTGTCTGAACACGATACGGGCGATGTATGATCAGTGTCTGAACACGATACGGGCGATGTATGATCAGTGTCTGAACACGATGCGGGCGATGTATGATCAGTGTCTGAACACGATACGGGCGGTGTATGATCGGTGTCTGAACACGATACGGGCGGTGTATGATCGGTGTCTGAACACGATACGGGCGATGTATGATCAGTGTCTGAACACGATGCGGGCGATGTATGATCGGTGTCTGAACACGATAGGGGCGATGTATGATCGGTGTCTGAACACGATAGGGGCGATGTATGATCAGTGTCTGAACACGATAGGGGCGATGTATGATCAGTGTCTGAACACGATGCGGGCGATGTATGATAGGTGTCTGAACACGATACGGGCGGTGTATGATCGGTGTCTGAACACGATGCGGGCGATGTATGATAGGTGTCTGAACACGATACGGGCGGTGTATGATCGGTGTCTGAACACGATACGGGCGGTGTATGATCGGTGTCTGAACACGATACGGGCGGTGTATGATCGGTGTCTGAACACGATACGGGCGATGTATGATCAGTGTCTGAACACGATGCGGGCGATGTATGATCAGTGTCTGAACACGATACGGGCGATGTATGATCAGTGTCTGAACACGATACGGGCGGTGTATGATCGGTGTCTGAACACGATACGGGCGGTGTATGATCGGTGTCTGAACACGATACGGGCGGTGTATGATCGGTGTCTGAACACGATACGGGCGATGTATGATCAGTGTCTGAACACGATGCGGGCGATGTATGATCAGTGTCTGAACACGATACGGGCGATGTATGATCAGTGTCTGAACACGATAGGGGCGATGTATGATCAGTGTCTGAACACGATGCGGGCGATGTATGATAGGTGTCTGAACACGATACGGGCGGTGTATGATCGGTGTCTGAACACGATGCGGGCGATGTATGATAGGTGTCTGAACACGATACGGGCGGTGTATGATCGGTGTCTGAACACGATACGGGCGGTGTATGATCGGTGTCCTAACACGATACGGGCGGTGTATGATCGGTGTCTGAACACGATACGGGCGATGTATGATCAGTGTCTGAACACGATGCGGGCGATGTATGATCAGTGTCTGAACACGATACGGGCGATGTATGATCAGTGTCTGAACACGATACGGGCGGTGTATGATCGGTGTCTGAACACGATACGGGCGGTGTATGATCGGTGTCTGAACACGATACGGGCGGTGTATGATCGGTGTCTGAACACGATACGGGCGATGTATGATCCGTGTCTGAACACGATGCGGGCGATGTATGATCAGTGTCTGAACACGATACGGGCGATGTATGATCAGTGTCTGAACACGATACGGGCGATGTATGATCAGTGTCTGAACACGATGCGGGCGATGTATGATCAGTGTCTGAACACGATACGGGCGGTGTATGATCGGTGTCTGAACACGATACGGGCGGTGTATGATCGGTGTCTGAACACGATACGGGCGATGTATGATCAGTGTCTGAACACGATGCGGGCGATGTATGATCGGTGTCTGAACACGATAGGGGCGATGTATGATCGGTGTCTGAACACGATAGGGGCGATGTATGATCAGTGTCTGAACACGATAGGGGCGATGTATGATCAGTGTCTGAACACGATACGGGCGATGTATGATCGGTGTCTGAACACGATACGGGCGGTGTATGATCGGTGTCTGAACACGATACGGGCGGTGTATGATCGGTGTCTGAACACGATGCGGGCGATGTATGATCGGTGTCTGAACACGATAGGGGCGATGTATGATCAGTGTCTGAACACGATACGGGCGGTGTATGATCGGTGTCTGAACACGATACGGGCGGTGTATGATCAGTGTCTGAACACGATACGAGCGATGTATGATCAGTGTCTGAACACGATACGGGCGATGTATGATGGGTGTCTGAACACGATGCAGGCGATGTATGATCAGTGTCTGAACACGATACGGGCGTTGTATGATCAGTGTCTGAACACGATACGGGCGATGTATGATCAGTGTCTGAACACGATACGGGCGATGTATGATAGGTGTGTGAACACGATACGGGCGATGTATGATCAGTGTCTGAACACGATACGGGCGATGTATGATCGGTGTCTGAACACGATACGGGCGATGTATGATAGGTGTCTGAACACGATACGGGCGATGTATGATCAGTGTCTGAACACCATACGGGCGATGTATGATCAGTGTCTGAACACGATACGGGCGATGTATGATCAGTGTCTGAACACGATACGGGCGATGTATGATCGGTGTCTGAACACGATACGGGCGATGTATGATCGGTGTCTGAACACGATACGGGCGATGTATCATCAGTGTCTGAACACGATACGGGCGATGTACGACCGGTGTCTGAACACGATACGGGCGATGTATGATCGGTGTCTGAACACGATACGGGCGATGTATGATCAGTGTCTGAACACGATACGGGCGATGTATGATCAGTGTCTGAACACGATGCGGGCGATGTATGATCGGTGTCTGAACACGATACGGGCGATGTATGATCAGTGTCTGAACACGATACGGGCGATGTATGATCAGTGTCTGAACACGATACGGGCGGTGTATGATCGGTGTCTGAACACGATACGGGCGGTGTATGATCGGTGTCTGAACACGATGCGGGCGATGTATGATCGGTGTCTGAACACGATAGGGGCGATGTATGATCAGTGTCTGAACACGATACGGGCGGTGTATGATCGGTGTCTGAACACGATACGGGCGGTGTATGATCAGTGTCTGAACACGATACGAGCGATGTATGATCAGTGTCTGAACACGATACGGGCGATGTATGATGGGTGTCTGAACACGATGCAGGCGATGTATGATCAGTGTCTGAACACGATACGGGCGTTGTATGATCAGTGTCTGAACACGATACGGGCGATGTATGATCAGTGTCTGAACACGATACGGGCGATGTATGATAGGTGTGTGAACACGATACGGGCGATGTATGATCAGTGTCTGAACACGATACGGGCGATGTATGATCGGTGTCTGAACACGATACGGGCGATGTATGATAGGTGTCTGAACACGATACGGGCGATGTATGATCAGTGTCTGAACACCATACGGGCGATGTATGATCAGTGTCTGAACACGATACGGGCGATGTATGATCAGTGTCTGAACACGATACGAGCGATGTATGATCGGTGTCTGAACACGATACGGGCGATGTATGATCGGTGTCTGAACACGATACGGGCGATGTATCTTTAGTGTCTGAACACGATACGGGCGATGTACGACCGGTGTCTGAACACGATACGGGCGATGTATGATCAGTGTCTGAACACGATACGGGCGATGTATGATTAGTGTCTGAACACGATACGGGCGATGTATGATCAGTGTCTGAACACGATGCGGGCGATGTATGATCGGTGTCTGAACACGATACGGGCGATGTATGATCAGTGTCTGAACACGATACCGGCGATGTATGATCAGTGTCTGAACACGATACGGGCGATGTATGATCAGTGTCTGAACACGATACGGGCGATGTATGATCAGTGTCTGAACACGATACGGGCGATGTATGATCAGTGTCTGAACGCGATACGGGCGATGTATGATCGGTGTCTGAACACGATGCGGGCGATCTATGATCAGTGTCTGAACACGATACGGGCGATGTATAATCGGTGTCTGAACACGATATGGGCGATGTATGATCAGTGTCTGAACACGATACGGGCGATGTATGATCAGTGTCTAAACACGATACGGGCGGTGTATGATCGGTGTCTGAACACGATATGGGCGATGTATGATCAGTGTCTGAACACGATACGGGCGATGTATGATCAGTGTCTGAACACGACACGGGCGGTGTATGATCGGTGTCTGAACACGATACGGGCGATGTATGATAGGTGTCTGAACACGATACGGGCGATGTATGATCAGTTTCTGAACACGATACGGGCGATGTATGATCAGTTTCTGAACACGATACGGGCGATGCATGATAGGTGTCTGAACACGATACGGGCGATGTATGATCAGTGTCTGAACACGATACGGGCGATGTATGATCAGTGTCTGAACACGATACGGGCGATGTATGATCAGTGTCTGAACACGATACGGGCGATGTATGATCGGTGTCTGAACACGATACGGGCGATGTATGATCGGTGTCTGAACACGATACGGGCGATGTATGATCAGTGTCTGAACACGATACGGGCGATGTATGATCGGTGTCTGAACACGATACGGGCGATGTATGATCAGTGTCTGAACACGATACGGGCGATGTATGATCAGTGTCTGAACACGATACGGGCGATGTATGATCAGTGTCTGAACACGATATGGGCGATGTATGATCGGTGTCTGAACACGATACGGGCGATGTATGATCAGTGTCTGAACACGATAGGGGCGATGTATGATCAGTGTCTGAACACGATACGGGCGATGTATGATCGGTGTCTGAACACGATGCCGGCGATGTATGATAGGTGTCTGAACACGATACGGGCGATGTATGATCGGTGTCTGAACACGATACGGGCGATGTATGATCAGTGTCTGAACACGATACGGGCGATGTATGATAGGTGTCTGAACACGATGCCGGCGATGTATGATCAGTGTCTGAACACGATACGGGCGGTGTATGATCGGTGTCTGAACACGATACGGGCGGTGTATGATCGGTGTCTGAACACGATGCGGGCGATGTATGATCAGTGTCTGAACACGATACGGGCGATGTATGATCAGTGTCTGAACACGATACGGGCGATGTATGATCGGTGTCTGAACACGATACGGGCGATGTATGATCAGTGTCTGAACACGATACGGGCGATGTATGATCGGTGTCTGAACACGATACGGGCGATGTATGATAGGTGTCTGAACACGATACGGGCGGTGTATGATCGGTGTCTGAACACGATACGGGCGATGTATGATAGGTGTCTGAACACGATACGGGCGGTGTATGATCAGTGTCTGAACACGATACGGGCGATGTATGATAGGTGTCTGAACACGATACGGGCGATGTATGATAGGTGTCTGAACACGATACGGGCGGTGTATGATCAGTGTCTGAACACGATACGGGCGATGTATGATCGGTGTCTGAACACGATACGGGCGATGTATGATAGGTGTCTGAACACGATACGGGCGGTGTATGATCGGTGTCTGAACACGATACGGGCGATGTATGATCGGTGTCTGAACACGATACGGGCGGTGTATGATCGGTGTCTGAACACGATACGGGCGGTGTATGATCAGTGTCTGAACACGATACGGGCGATGTATGATAGGTGTCTGAACACGATACGGGCGATGTATGATCAGTGTCTGAACACGATACGGGCGATGTATGATTGGTGTCTGAACACGATACGGGCGATGTATGATAGGCGTCTGAACACGATACGGGCGATGTATGATCAGTGTCTGAACACGATACGGGCGATGTATGATCAGTGTCTGAACACGATACGGGCGATGTATGATCGGTGTCTGAACACGATACGGGCGATGTATGATCGGTGTCTGAACACGATGCGGGCGATGTATGATCGGTGTCTGAACACGATGCGGGGGATGTATGATCCGTGTCTGAACACGATACGGGCGATGTATGATCAGTGTCTGAACACGATATGGGCGATGTATGATCAGTGTCTGAACACGATGCGGGCGATGTATGATCGGTGTTTGAACACGATACGGGAGATGTATGATCGGTGTCTGAACACGATACGGGCGATGTATGATCAGTGTCTGAACACGATACGGGCGATGTATGATCGGTGTCTGAACACGATACGGGCGGTGTATGATCAGTGTCTGAACACGATACGGGCGGTGTACGATAGGTGTCTGAACACGATGCGGGCGATGTATGATAGGTGTCTGAACACGATACGGGCGGTGTATGATCGGTGTCTGAACACGATGCGGGCGATGTATGATAGGTGTCTGAACACGATACGGGCGGTGTATGATCGGTGTCTGAACACGATACGGGCGGTGTATGATCGGTGTCTGAACACGATACGGGCGGTGTATGATCGGTGTCTGAACACGATACGGGCGATGTATGATCAGTGTCTGAACACGATGCGGGCGATGTATGATCAGTGTCTGAACACGATACGGGCGATGTATGATCAGTGTCTGAACACGATACGGGCGGTGTATGATCGGTGTCTGAACACGATACGGGCGGTGTATGATCGGTGTCTGAACACGATACGGGCGGTGTATGATCGGTGTCTGAACACGATACGGGCGATGTATGATCAGTGTCTGAACACGATGCGGGCGATGTATGATCAGTGTCTGAACACGATACGGGCGATGTATGATCAGTGTCTGAACACGATAGGGGCGATGTATGATCAGTGTCTGAACACGATGCGGGCGATGTATGATAGGTGTCTGAACACGATACGGGCGGTGTATGATCGGTGTCTGAACACGATGCGGGCGATGTATGATAGGTGTCTGAACACGATACGGGCGGTGTATGATCGGTGTCTGAACACGATACGGGCGGTGTATGATCGGTGTCTGAACACGATACGGGCGGTGTATGATCGGTGTCTGAACACGATACGGGCGATGTATGATCAGTGTCTGAACACGATGCGGGCGATGTATGATCAGTGTCTGAACACGATACGGGCGATGTATGATCAGTGTCTGAACACGATACGGGCGGTGTATGATCGGTGTCTGAACACGATACGGGCGGTGTATGATCGGTGTCTGAACACGATACGGGCGGTGTATGATCGGTGTCTGAACACGATACGGGCGATGTATGATCCGTGTCTGAACACGATGCGGGCGATGTATGATCAGTGTCTGAACACGATACGGGCGATGTATGATCAGTGTCTGAACACGATACGGGCGATGTATGATCAGTGTCTGAACACGATGCGGGCGATGTATGATCAGTGTCTGAACACGATACGGGCGGTGTATGATCGGTGTCTGAACACGAAACGGGCGGTGTATGATCGGTGTCTGAACACGATACGGGCGATGTATGATCAGTGTCTGAACACGATGCGGGCGATGTATGATCGGTGTCTGAACACGATAGGGGCGATGTATGATCGGTGTCTGAACACGATAGGGGCGATGTATGATCAGTGTCTGAACACGATAGGGGCGATGTATGATCAGTGTCTGAACACGATACGGGCGATGTATGGTCGGTGTCTGAACACGATACGGGCGGTGTATGATCGGTGTCTGAACACGATACGGGCGGTGTATGATCGGTGTCTGAACACGATGCGGGCGATGTATGATCGGTGTCTGAACACGATAGGGGCGATGTATGATCAGTGTCTGAACACGATACGGGCGGTGTATGATCGGTGTCTGAACACGATACGGGCGGTGTATGATCAGTGTCTGAACACGATACGAGCGATGTATGATCAGTGTCTGAACACGATACGGGCGATGTATGATGGGTGTCTGAACACGATGCAGGCGATGTATGATCAGTGTCTGAACACGATACGGGCGTTGTATGATCAGTGTCTGAACACGATACGGGCGATGTATGATCAGTGTCTGAACACGATACGGGCGATGTATGATAGGTGTGTGAACACGATACGGGCGATGTATGATCAGTGTCTGAACACGATACGGGCGATGTATGATCGGTGTCTGAACACGATACGGGCGATGTATGATAGGTGTCTGAACACGATACGGGCGATGTATGATCAGTGTCTGAACACCATACGGGCGATGTATGATCAGTGTCTGAACACGATACGGGCGATGTATGATCAGTGTCTGAACACGATACGGGCGATGTATGATCGGTGTCTGAACACGATACGGGCGATGTATGATCGGTGTCTGAACACGATACGGGCGATGTATCATCAGTGTCTGAACACGATACGGGCGATGTACGACCGGTGTCTGAACACGATACGGGCGATGTATGATCGGTGTCTGAACACGATACGGGCGATGTATGATCAGTGTCTGAACACGATACGGGCGATGTATGATCAGTGTCTGAACACGATGCGGGCGATGTATGATCGGTGTCTGAACACGATACGGGCGATGTATGATCAGTGTCTGAACACGATACGGGCGATGTATGATCAGTGTCTGAACACGATGCGGGCGATGTATGATCGGTGTCTGAACACGATACGGGCGATGTATGATCAGTGTCTGAACACGATACCGGCGATGTATGATCAGTGTCTGAACACGATACGGGCGATGTATGATCAGTGTCTGAACACGATACGAGCGATGTATGATCGGTGTCTGAACACGATACGGGCGATGTATGATCGGTGTCTGAACACGATACGGGCGATGTATCTTTAGTGTCTGAACACGATACGGGCGATGTACGACCGGTGTCTGAACACGATACGGGCGATGTATGATCAGTGTCTGAACACGATACGGGCGATGTATGATCAGTGTCTGAACACGATACGGGCGATGTATGATCAGTGTCTGAACACGATGCGGGCGATGTATGATCGGTGTCTGAACACGATACGGGCGATGTATGATCAGTGTCTGAACACGATACCGGCGATGTATGATCAGTGTCTGAACACGATACGGGCGATGTATGATCAGTGTCTGAACACGATACGGGCGATGTATGATCAGTGTCTGAACACGATACGGGCGATGTATGATCAGTGTCTGAACGCAATACGGGCGATGTATGATCGGTGTCTGAACACGATGCGGGCGATCTATGATCAGTGTCTGAACACGATACGGGCGATGTATAATCGGTGTCTGAACACGATATGGGCGATGTATGATCAGTGTCTGAACACGATACGGGCGATGTATGATCAGTGTCTAAACACGATACGGGCGGTGTATGATCGGTGTCTGAACACGATATGGGCGATGTATGATCAGTGTCTGAACACGATACGGGCGATGTATGATCAGCGTCTGAACACGACACGGGCGGTGTATGATCGGTGTCTGAACACGATACGGGCGATGTATGATAGGTGTCTGAACACGATACGGGCGATGTATGATCAGTTTCTGAACACGATACGGGCGATGTATGATCAGTTTCTGAACACGATACGGGCGATGCATGATAGGTGTCTGAACACGATACGGGCGATGTATGATCAGTGTCTGAACACGATACGGACGATGTATGATCAGTGTCTGAACACGATACGGGCGATGTATGATCAGTGTCTGAACACGATACGGGCGATGTATGATCGGTGTCTGAACACGATACGGGCGATGTATGATCGGTGTCTGAACACGATACGGGCGATGTATGATCAGTGTCTGAACACGATACGGGCGATGTATGATCGGTGTCTGAACACGATACGGGCGATGTATGATCAGTGTCTGAACACGATACGGGCGATGTATGATCAGTGTCTGAACACGATACGGGCGATGTATGATCAGTGTCTGAACACGATATGGGCGATGTATGATCGGTGTCTGAACACGATACGGGCGATGTATGATCAGTGTCTGAACACGATAGGGGCGATGTATGATCAGTGTCTGAACACGATACGGGCGATGTATGATAGGTGTCTGAACACGATAGGGGCGATGTATGATCGGTGTCTGAACACGATACGGGCGGTGTATGATCGGTGTCTGAACACGATACGGGCGGTGTATGATCAGTGTCTGAACACGATACGGGCGATGTATGATAGGTGTCTGAACACGATACGGGCGATGTATGATCAGTGTCTGAACACGATACGGGCGATGTATGATTGGTGTCTGAACACGATACGGGCGATGTATGATAGGCGTCTGAACACGATACGGGCGATGTATGATCAGTGTCTGAACACGATACGGGCGATGTATGATCAGTGTCTGAACACGATACGGGCGATGTATGATCGGTGTCTGAACACGATACGGGCGATGTATGATCGGTGTCTGAACACGATGCGGGCGATGTATGATCGGTGTCTGAACACGATGCGGGGGATGTATGATCCGTGTCTGAACACGATACGGGCGATGTATGATCAGTGTCTGAACACGATATGGGCGATGTATGATCAGTGTCTGAACACGATACGGGCGATGTATGATCGGTGTCTGAACACGATGCGGGCGATGTATGATCGGTGTCTGAACACGATGCGGGGGATGTATGATCCGTGTCTGAACACGATACGGGCGATGTATGATCAGTGTCTGAACACGATATGGGCGATGTATGATCAGTGTCTGAACACGATAGGGGCGATGTATGATCGGTGTCTGAACACGATACGGGCGGTGTATGATCGGTGTCTGAACACGATACGGGCGGTGTATGATCAGTGTCTGAACACGATACGGGCGATGTATGATAGGTGTCTGAACACGATACGGGCGATGTATGATCAGTGTCTGAACACGATACGGGCGATGTATGATTGGTGTCTGAACACGATACGGGCGATGTATGATAGGCGTCTGAACACGATACGGGCGATGTATGATCAGTGTCTGAACACGATACGGGCGATGTATGATCAGTGTCTGAACACGATACGGGCGATGTATGATCGGTGTCTGAACACGATACGGGCGATGTATGATCGGTGTCTGAACACGATGCGGGCGATGTATGATCGGTGTCTGAACACGATGCGGGGGATGTATGATCCGTGTCTGAACACGATACGGGCGATGTATGATCAGTGTCTGAACACGATATGGGCGATGTATGATCAGTGTCTGAACACGATGCGGGCGATGTATGATCGGTGTTTGAACACGATACGGGAGATGTATGATCGGTGTCTGAACACGATACGGGCGATGTATGATCAGTGTCTGAACACGATACGGGCGATGTATGATCGGTGTCTGAACACGATACGGGCGGTGTATGATCAGTGTCTGAACACGATACGGGCGGTGTACGATAGGTGTCTGAACACGATGCGGGCGATGTATGATCAGTGTCTGAACACGATAGGGGCGATGTATGATAGGTGTCTGAACACGATACGGGCGGTGTATGATCGGTGTCTGAACACGATACGGGCGGTGTATGATCAGTGTCTGAACACGATACGGGCGATGTATGATCGGTGTCTGAACACGATGCGGGCGATGTATGATCGGTGTCTGAACACGATGCGGGCGATGTATGATCGGTGTCTGAACACGATACGGGCGATGTATGATGGGTGTCTGAACACGATACGGGCGGTGTATGATCGGTGTCTGAACACGATACGGGCGGTGTATGATCGGTGTCTGAACACGATGCGGGCGATGTATGATCGGTGTCTGAACACGATAGGGGCGATGTATGATCGGTGTCTGAACACGATAGGGGCGATGTATGATCAGTGTCTGAACACGATAGGGGCGATGTATGATCAGTGTCTGAACACGATACGGGCGATGTATGATCGGTGTCTGAACACGATACGGGCGGTGTATGATCGGTGTCTGAACACGATACGGGCGGTGTATGATCGGTGTCTGAACACGATGCGGGCGATGTATGATCGGTGTCTGAACACGATAGGGGCGATGTATGATCAGTGTCTGAACACGATACGGGCGGTGTATGATCGGTGTCTGAACACGATACGGGCGGTGTATGATCAGTGTCTGAACACGATACGAGCGATGTATGATCAGTGTCTGAACACGATACGGGCGATATATGATGGGTGTCTGAACACGATGCAGGCGATGTATGATCAGTGTCTGAACACGATACGGGCGTTGTAAGGTCAGTGTCTGAACACGATACGGGCGATGTATGATCAGTGTCTGAACACGATACGGGCGATGTATGATCGGTGTCTGAACACGATAGGGGCGATGTATGATCAGTGTCTGAACACGATACGGGCGGTGTATGATCGGTGTCTGAACACGATACGGGCGGTGTATGATCAGTGTCTGAACACGATACGAGCGATGTATGATCAGTGTCTGAACACGATACGGGCGATGTATGATGGGTGTCTGAACACGATGCAGGCGATGTATGATCAGTGTCTGAACACGATACGGGCGTTGTATGATCAGTGTCTGAACACGATACGGGCGATGTATGATCAGTGTCTGAACACGATACGGGCGATGTATGATAGGTGTGTGAACACGATACGGGCGATGTATGATCAGTGTCTGAACACGATACGGGCGATGTATGATCGGTGTCTGAACACGATACGGGCGATGTATGATAGGTGTCTGAACACGATACGGGCGATGTATGATCAGTGTCTGAACACCATACGGGCGATGTATGATCAGTGTCTGAACACGATACGGGCGATGTATGATCAGTGTCTGAACACGATACGAGCGATGTATGATCGGTGTCTGAACACGATACGGGCGATGTATGATCGGTGTCTGAACACGATACGGGCGATGTATCTTTAGTGTCTGAACACGATACGGGCGATGTACGACCGGTGTCTGAACACGATACGGGCGATGTATGATCAGTGTCTGAACACGATACGGGCGATGTATGATCAGTGTCTGAACACGATACGGGCGATGTATGATCAGTGTCTGAACACGATGCGGGCGATGTATGATCGGTGTCTGAACACGATACGGGCGATGTATGATCAGTGTCTGAACACGATACCGGCGATGTATGATCAGTGTCTGAACACGATACGGGCGATGTATGATCAGTGTCTGAACACGATACGGGCGATGTATGATCAGTGTCTGAACACGATACGGGCGATGTATGATCAGTGTCTGAACGCGATACGGGCGATGTATGATCGGTGTCTGAACACGATGCGGGCGATCTATGATCAGTGTCTGAACACGATACGGGCGATGTATAATCGGTGTCTGAACACGATATGGGCGATGTATGATCAGTGTCTGAACACGATGCGGGCGATGTATGATCAGTGTCTAAACACGATACGGGCGGTGTATGATCGGTGTCTGAACACGATATGGGCGATGTATGATCAGTGTCTGAACACGATACGGGCGATGTATGATCAGTGTCTGAACACGACACGGGCGGTGTATGATCGGTGTCTGAACACGATACGGGCGATGTATGATAGGTGTCTGAACACGATACGGGCGATGTATGATCAGTTTCTGAACACGATACGGGCGATGTATGATCAGTTTCTGAACACGATACGGGCGATGCATGATAGGTGTCTGAACACGATACGGGCGATGTATGATCAGTGTCTGAACACGATACGGGCGATGTATGATCAGTGTCTGAACACGATACGGGCGATGTATGATCAGTGTCTGAACACGATACGGGCGAAGTATGATCGGTGTCTGAACACGATACGGGCGATGTATGATCGGTGTCTGAACACGATACGGGCGATGTATGATCAGTGTCTGAACACGATACGGGCGATGTATGATCGGTGTCTGAACACGATACGGGCGATGTATGATCAGTGTCTGAACACGATACGGGCGATGTATGATCAGTGTCTGAACACGATACGGGCGATGTATGATCAGTGTCTGAACACGATATGGGCGATGTATGATCGGTGTCTGAACACGATACGGGCGATGTATGATCAGTGTCTGAACACGATAGGGGCGATGTATGATCAGTGTCTGAACACGATACGGGCGATGTATGATAGGTGTCTGAACACGATGCCGGCGATGTATGATCGGTGTCTGAACACGATACGGGCGGTGTATGATCGGTGTCTGAACACGATACGGGCGGTGTATGATCAGTATCTGAACACGATACGGGCGATGTATGATAGGTGTCTGAACACGATACGGGCGATGTATGATCAGTGTCTGAACACGATACGGGCGATGTATGATTGGTGTCTGAACACGATACGGGCGATGTATGATAGGTGTCTGAACACGATACGGGCGATGTATGATCAGTGTCTGAACACGATACGGGCGATGTATGATCAGTGTCTGAACACTATACGGGCGATGTATGATCGGTGTCTGAACACGATACGGGCGATGTATGATCGGTGTCTGAACACGATGCGGACGATGTATGATCGGTGTCTGAACACGATGCGGGCGATGTATGATCCGTGTCTGAACACGATACGGGCGATGTATGATCAGTGTCTGAACACGATATGGGCGATGTATGATCAGTGTCTGAACACGATGCGGGCGATGTATGATCGGTGTTTGAACACGATACGGGAGATGTATGATCGGTGTCTGAACACGATACGGGCGATGTATGATCAGTGTCTGAACACGATACGGGCGATGTATGATCGGTGTCTGAACACGATACGGGCGGTGTATGATCAGTGTCTGAACACGATACGGGCGGTGTACGATAGGTGTCTGAACACGATGCGGGCGATGTATGATCAGTGTCTGAACACGATAGGGGCGATGTATGATAGGTGTCTGAACACGATACGGGCGGTGTATGATCGGTGTCTGAACACGATACGGGCGGTGTATGATCAGTGTCTGAACACGATACGGGCGATGTATGATAGGTGTCTGAACACGATACGGGCGATGTATGATCGGTGTCTGAACACGATACGGGCGATGTATGATAGGTGTCTGAACACGATACGGGCGATGTATGATCAGTGTCTGAACACCATACGGGCGATGTATGATCAGTGTCTGAACACGATACGGGCGATGTATGATCAGTGTCTGAACACGATACGAGCGATGTATGATCGGTGTCTGAACACGATACGGGCGATGTATGATCGGTGTCTGAACACGATACGGGCGATGTATCTTTAGTGTCTGAACACGATACGGGCGATGTACGACCGGTGTCTGAACACGATACGGGCGATGTATGATCAGTGTCTGAACACGATACGGGCGATGTATGATCAGTGTCTGAACACGATACGGGCGATGTATGATCAGTGTCTGAACACGATGCGGGCGATGTATGATCGGTCTCTGAACACGATACGGGCGATGTATGATCGGTGTCTGAACACGATACGGGCGATGTATGATCGGTGTCTGAACACGATACGGGCGGTGTATGATCAGTGTCTGAACACGATACGAGCGATGTATGATCGGTGTCTGAACACGATACGGGCGGTGTATGATCAGTGTCTGAACACGATACGGGCGGTGTACGATAGGTGTCTGAACACGATGCGGGCGATGTATGATCAGTGTCTGAACACGATAGGGGCGATGTATGATAGGTGTCTGAACACGATACGGGCGGTGTATGATCGGTGTCTGAACACGATACGGGCGGTGTATGATCAGTGTCTGAACACGATACGGGCGATGTATGATCGGTGTCTGAACACGATGCGGGCGATGTATGATCGGTGTCTGAACACGATGCGGGCGATGTATGATCGGTGTCTGAACACGATACGGGCGATGTATGATGGGTGTCTGAACACGATACGGGCGGTGTATGATCGGTGTCTGAACACGATACGGGCGGTGTATGATCGGTGTCTGAACACGATGCGGGCGATGTATGATCGGTGTCTGAACACGATAGGGGCGATGTATGATCAGTGTCTGAACACGATAGGGGCGATGTATGATCAGTGTCTGAACACGATACGGGCGATGTATGATCGGTGTCTGAACACGATACGGGCGGTGTATGATCGGTGTCTGAACACGATACGGGCGGTGTATGATCGGTGTCTGAACACGATGCGGGCGATGTATGATCGGTGTCTGAACACGATAGGGGCGATGTATGATCAGTGTCTGAACACGATACGGGCGGTGTATGATCGGTGTCTGAACACGATACGGGCGGTGTATGATCAGTGTCTGAACACGATACGAGCGATGTATGATCAGTGTCTGAACACGATACGGGCGATATATGATGGGTGTCTGAACACGATGCAGGCGATGTATGATCAGTGTCTGAACACGATACGGGCGTTGTATGATCAGTGTCTGAACACGATACGGGCGATGTATGATCAGTGTCTGAACACGATACGGGCGATGTATGATCGGTGTCTGAACACGATAGGGGCGATGTATGATCAGTGTCTGAACACGATACGGGCGGTGTATGATCGGTGTCTGAACACGATACGGGCGGTGTATGATCAGTGTCTGAACACGATACGAGCGATGTATGATCAGTGTCTGAACACGATACGGGCGATGTATGATGGGTGTCTGAACACGATGCAGGCGATGTATGATCAGTGTCTGAACACGATACGGGCGTTGTATGATCAGTGTCTGAACACGATACGGGCGATGTATGATCAGTGTCTGAACACGATACGGGCGATGTATGATAGGTGTGTGAACACGATACGGGCGATGTATGATCAGTGTCTGAACACGATACGGGCGATGTATGATCGGTGTCTGAACACGATACGGGCGATGTATGATAGGTGTCTGAACACGATACGGGCGATGTATGATCAGTGTCTGAACACCATACGGGCGATGTATGATCAGTGTCTGAACACGATACGGGCGATGTATGATCAGTGTCTGAACACGATACGAGCGATGTATGATCGGTGTCTGAACACGATACGGGCGATGTATGATCGGTGTCTGAACACGATACGGGCGATGTATCTTTAGTGTCTGAACACGATACGGGCGATGTACGACCGGTGTCTGAACACGATACGGGCGATGTATGATCAGTGTCTGAACACGATACGGGCGATGTATGATCAGTGTCTGAACACGATACGGGCGATGTATGATCAGTGTCTGAACACGATGCGGGCGATGTATGATCGGTGTCTGAACACGATACGGGCGATGTATGATCAGTGTCTGAACACGATACCGGCGATGTATGATCAGTGTCTGAACACGATACGGGCGATGTATGATCAGTGTCTGAACACGATACGGGCGATGTATGATCAGTGTCTGAACACGATACGGGCGATGTATGATCAGTGTCTGAACGCGATACGGGCGATGTATGATCGGTGTCTGAACACGATGCGGGCGATCTATGATCAGTGTCTGAACACGATACGGGCGATGTATAATCGGTGTCTGAACACGATATGGGCGATGTATGATCAGTGTCTGAACACGATGCGGGCGATGTATGATCAGTGTCTAAACACGATACGGGCGGTGTATGATCGGTGTCTGAACACGATATGGGCGATGTATGATCAGTGTCTGAACACGATACGGGCGATGTATGATCAGTGTCTGAACACGACACGGGCGGTGTATGATCGGTGTCTGAACACGATACGGGCGATGTATGATAGGTGTCTGAACACGATACGGGCGATGTATGATCAGTTTCTGAACACGATACGGGCGATGTATGATCAGTTTCTGAACACGATACGGGCGATGCATGATAGGTGTCTGAACACGATACGGGCGATGTATGATCAGTGTCTGAACACGATACGGGCGATGTATGATCAGTGTCTGAACACGATACGGGCGATGTATGATCAGTGTCTGAACACGATACGGGCGATGTATGATCGGTGTCTGAACACGATACGGGCGATGTATGATCGGTGTCTGAACACGATACGGGCGATGTATGATCAGTGTCTGTCTGAACACGATACGGGCGATGTATGATCGGTGTCTGAACACGATACGGGCGATGTATGATCAGTGTCTGAACACGATACGGGCGATGTATGATCAGTGTCTGAACACGATACGGGCGATGTATGATCAGTGTCTGAACACGATATGGGCGATGTATGATCGGTGTCTGAACACGATACGGGCGATGTATGATCAGTGTCTGAACACGATAGGGGCGATGTATGATCAGTGTCTGAACACGATACGGGCGATGTATGATAGGTGTCTGAACACGATGCCGGCGATGTATGATCGGTGTCTGAACACGATACGGGCGGTGTATGATCAGTGTCTGAACACGATACGGGCGGTGTATGATCGGTGTCTGAACACGATACGGGCGATGTATGATCAGTGTCTGAACACGATACGGGCGATGTATGATCAGTGTCTGAACACGATACGGGCGGTGTATGATCGGTGTCTGAACACGATACGGGCGGTGTATGATCAGTGTCTGAACACGATACGGGCGATGTATGATAGGTGTCTGAACACGATACGGGCGATGTATGATCAGTGTCTGAACACGATACGGGCGATGTATGATTGGTGTCTGAACACGATACGGGCGATGTATGATAGGTGTCTGAACACGATACGGGCGATGTATGATCAGTGTCTGAACACGATACGGGCGATGTATGATCAGTGTCTGAACACGATACGGGCGATGTATGATCGGTGTCTGAACACGATACGGGCGATGTATGATCGGTGTCTGAACACGATGCGGACGATGTATGATCGGTGTCTGAACACGATGCGGGCGATGTATGATCCGTGTCTGAACACGATACGGGCGATGTATGATCAGTGTCTGAACACGATATGGGCGATGTATGATCAGTGTCTGAACACGATGCGGGCGATGTATGATCGGTGTTTGAACACGATACGGGAGATGTATGATCGGTGTCTGAACACGATACGGGCGATGTATGATCAGTGTCTGAACACGATACGGGCGATGTATGATCGGTGTCTGAACACGATACGGGCGGTGTATGATCAGTGTCTGAACACGATACGGGCGGTGTACGATAGGTGTCTGAACACGATGCGGGCGATGTATGATCAGTGTCTGAACACGATAGGGGCGATGTATGATAGGTGTCTGAACACGATACGGGCGGTGTATGATCGGTGTCTGAACACGATACGGGCGGTGTATGATCAGTGTCTGAACACGATACGGGCGATGTATGATAGGTGTCTGAACACGATACGGGCGATGTATGATCGGTGTCTGAACACGATACGGGCGATGTATGATAGGTGTCTGAACACGATACGGGCGATGTATGATCAGTGTCTGAACACCATACGGGCGATGTATGATCAGTGTCTGAACACGATACGGGCGATGTATGATCAGTGTCTGAACACGATACGAGCGATGTATGATCGGTGTCTGAACACGATACGGGCGATGTATGATCGGTGTCTGAACACGATACGGGCGATGTATCTTTAGTGTCTGAACACGATACGGGCGATGTACGACCGGTGTCTGAACACGATACGGGCGATGTATGATCAGTGTCTGAACACGATACGGGCGATGTATGATCAGTGTCTGAACACGATACGGGCGATGTATGATCAGTGTCTGAACACGATGCGGGCGATGTATGATCGGTCTCTGAACACGATACGGGCGATGTATGATCGGTGTCTGAACACGATACGGGCGATGTATGATCGGTGTCTGAACACGATACGGGCGGTGTATGATCAGTGTCTGAACACGATACGAGCGATGTATGATCGGTGTCTGAACACGATACGGGCGGTGTATGATCAGTGTCTGAACACGATACGGGCGGTGTACGATAGGTGTCTGAACACGATGCGGGCGATGTATGATCAGTGTCTGAACACGATAGGGGCGATGTATGATAGGTGTCTGAACACGATACGGGCGGTGTATGATCGGTGTCTGAACACGATACGGGCGGTGTATGATCAGTGTCTGAACACGATACGGGCGATGTATGATCGGTGTCTGAACACGATGCGGGCGATGTATGATCGGTGTCTGAACACGATGCGGGCGATGTATGATCGGTGTCTGAACACGATACGGGCGATGTATGATGGGTGTCTGAACACGATACGGGCGGTGTATGATCGGTGTCTGAACACGATACGGGCGGTGTATGATCGGTGTCTGAACACGATGCGGGCGATGTATGATCGGTGTCTGAACACGATAGGGGCGATGTATGATCGGTGTCTGAACACGATAGGGGCGATGTATGATCAGTGTCTGAACACGATAGGGGCGATGTATGATCAGTGTCTGAACACGATACGGGCGATGTATGATCGGTGTCTGAACACGATACGGGCGGTGTATGATCGGTGTCTGAACACGATACGGGCGGTGTATGATCGGTGTCTGAACACGATGCGGGCGATGTATGATCGGTGTCTGAACACGATAGGGGCGATGTATGATCAGTGTCTGAACACGATACGGGCGGTGTATGATCGGTGTCTGAACACGATACGGGCGGTGTATGATCAGTGTCTGAACACGATACGAGCGATGTATGATCAGTGTCTGAACACGATACGGGCGATATATGATGGGTGTCTGAACACGATGCAGGCGATGTATGATCAGTGTCTGAACACGATACGGGCGTTGTATGATCAGTGTCTGAACACGATACGGGCGATGTATGATCAGTGTCTGAACACGATACGGGCGATGTATGATCGGTGTCTGAACACGATAGGGGCGATGTATGATCAGTGTCTGAACACGATACGGGCGGTGTATGATCGGTGTCTGAACACGATACGGGCGGTGTATGATCAGTGTCTGAACACGATACGAGCGATGTATGATCAGTGTCTGAACACGATACGGGCGATGTATGATGGGTGTCTGAACACGATGCAGGCGATGTATGATCAGTGTCTGAACACGATACGGGCGTTGTATGATCAGTGTCTGAACACGATACGGGCGATGTATGATCAGTGTCTGAACACGATACGGGCGATGTATGATAGGTGTGTGAACACGATACGGGCGATGTATGATCAGTGTCTGAACACGATACGGGCGATGTATGATCGGTGTCTGAACACGATACGGGCGATGTATGATAGGTGTCTGAACACGATACGGGCGATGTATGATCAGTGTCTGAACACCATACGGGCGATGTATGATCAGTGTCTGAACACGATACGGGCGATGTATGATCAGTGTCTGAACACGATACGAGCGATGTATGATCGGTGTCTGAACACGATACGGGCGATGTATGATCGGTGTCTGAACACGATACGGGCGATGTATCTTTAGTGTCTGAACACGATACGGGCGATGTACGACCGGTGTCTGAACACGATACGGGCGATGTATGATCAGTGTCTGAACACGATACGGGCGATGTATGATCAGTGTCTGAACACGATACGGGCGATGTATGATCAGTGTCTGAACACGATGCGGGCGATGTATGATCGGTGTCTGAACACGATACGGGCGATGTATGATCAGTGTCTGAACACGATACCGGCGATGTATGATCAGTGTCTGAACACGATACGGGCGATGTATGATCAGTGTCTGAACACGATACGGGCGATGTATGATCAGTGTCTGAACACGATACGGGCGATGTATGATCAGTGTCTGAACGCGATACGGGCGATGTATGATCGGTGTCTGAACACGATGCGGGCGATCTATGATCAGTGTCTGAACACGATACGGGCGATGTATAATCGGTGTCTGAACACGATATGGGCGATGTATGATCAGTGTCTGAACACGATGCGGGCGATGTATGATCAGTGTCTAAACACGATACGGGCGGTGTATGATCGGTGTCTGAACACGATATGGGCGATGTATGATCAGTGTCTGAACACGATACGGGCGATGTATGATCAGTGTCTGAACACGACACGGGCGGTGTATGATCGGTGTCTGAACACGATACGGGCGATGTATGATAGGTGTCTGAACACGATACGGGCGATGTATGATCAGTTTCTGAACACGATACGGGCGATGTATGATCAGTTTCTGAACACGATACGGGCGATGCATGATAGGTGTCTGAACACGATACGGGCGATGTATGATCAGTGTCTGAACACGATACGGGCGATGTATGATCAGTGTCTGAACACGATACGGGCGATGTATGATCAGTGTCTGAACACGATACGGGCGATGTATGATCGGTGTCTGAACACGATACGGGCGATGTATGATCGGTGTCTGAACACGATACGGGCGATGTATGATCAGTGTCTGAACACGATACGAGCGATGTATGATCGGTGTCTGAACACGATACGGGCGATGTATGATCAGTGTCTGAACACGATACGGGCGATGTATGATCAGTGTCTGAACACGATACGGGCGATGTATGATCAGTGTCTGAACACGATATGGGCGATGTATGATCGGTGTCTGAACACGATACGGGCGATGTATGATCAGTGTCTGAACACGATAGGGGCGATGTATGATCAGTGTCTGAACACGATACGGGCGATGTATGATAGGTGTCTGAACACGATGCCGGCGATGTATGATCGGTGTCTGAACACGATACGGGCGGTGTATGATCAGTGTCTGAACACGATACGGGCGGTGTATGATCGGTGTCTGAACACGATACGGGCGATGTATGATCAGTGTCTGAACACGATACGGGCGATGTATGATCAGTGTCTGAACACGATACGGGCGGTGTATGATCGGTGTCTGAACACGATACGGGCGGTGTATGATCAGTGTCTGAACACGATACGGGCGATGTATGATAGGTGTCTGAACACGATACGGGCGATGTATGATCAGTGTCTGAACACGATACGGGCGATGTATGATTGGTGTCTGAACACGATACGGGCGATGTATGATAGGTGTCTGAACACGATACGGGCGATGTATGATCAGTGTCTGAACACGATACGGGCGATGTATGATCAGTGTCTGAACACGATACGGGCGATGTATGATCGGTGTCTGAACACGATACGGGCGATGTATGATCGGTGTCTGAACACGATGCGGACGATGTATGATCGGTGTCTGAACACGATGCGGGCGATGTATGATCCGTGTCTGAACACGATACGGGCGATGTATGATCAGTGTCTGAACACGATATGGGCGATGTATGATCAGTGTCTGAACACGATGCGGGCGATGTATGATCGGTGTTTGAACACGATACGGGAGATGTATGATCGGTGTCTGAACACGATACGGGCGATGTATGATCAGTGTCTGAACACGATACGGGCGATGTATGATCGGTGTCTGAACACGATACGGGCGGTGTATGATCAGTGTCTGAACACGATACGGGCGGTGTACGATAGGTGTCTGAACACGATGCGGGCGATGTATGATCAGTGTCTGAACACGATAGGGGCGATGTATGATAGGTGTCTGAACACGATACGGGCGGTGTATGATCGGTGTCTGAACACGATACGGGCGGTGTATGATCAGTGTCTGAACACGATACGGGCGATGTATGATAGGTGTCTGAACACGATACGGGCGATGTATGATCGGTGTCTGAACACGATACGGGCGATGTATGATAGGTGTCTGAACACGATACGGGCGATGTATGATCAGTGTCTGAACACCATACGGGCGATGTATGATCAGTGTCTGAACACGATACGGGCGATGTATGATCAGTGTCTGAACACGATACGAGCGATGTATGATCGGTGTCTGAACACGATACGGGCGATGTATGATCGGTGTCTGAACACGATACGGGCGATGTATCTTTAGTGTCTGAACACGATACGGGCGATGTACGACCGGTGTCTGAACACGATACGGGCGATGTATGATCAGTGTCTGAACACGATACGGGCGATGTATGATCAGTGTCTGAACACGATACGGGCGATGTATGATCAGTGTCTGAACACGATGCGGGCGATGTATGATCGGTGTCTGAACACGATACGGGCGATGTATGATCAGTGTCTGAACACGATACCGGCGATGTATGATCAGTGTCTGAACACGATACGGGCGATGTATGATCAGTGTCTGAACACGATACGGGCGATGTATGATCAGTGTCTGAACACGATACGGGCGATGTATGATCAGTGTCTGAACGCGATACGGGCGATGTATGATCGGTGTCTGAACACGATGCGGGCGATCTATGATCAGTGTCTGAACACGATACGGGCGATGTATAATCGGTGTCTGAACACGATATGGGCGATGTATGATCAGTGTCTGAACACGATACGGGCGATGTATGATCAATGTCTAAACACGATACGGGCGGTGTATGATCGGTGTCTGAACACGATATGGGCGATGTATGATCAGTGTCTGAACACGATACGGGCGATGTATGATCAGTGTCTGAACACGACACGGGCGATGTATGATCAGTGTCTGAACACGATAGGGGCGATGTATGATCAGTGTCTGAACACGATGCGGGCGATGTATGATCGGTGTTTGAACACGATACGGGAGATGTATGATCGGTGTCTGAACACGATACGGGCGATGTATGATCAGTGTCTGAACACGATACGGGCGATGTATGATCAGTGTCTGAACACGATACGGGCGATGTATGATCGGTGTCTGAACACGATACGGGCGATGTATGATCAGTTTCTGAACACGACACGGGCGATGTATGATTGGTGTCTGAACACGATACGGGCGATGTATGATAGGTGTATGAACACGATACGGGCGATGTATGATGGGTGTCTAAACACGATACGGGCGATGTATGATCAGTGTCTGAACACGATACGGGCGATGTATGATCAGTGTCTGAACACGATACGGGCGATGTATGATTGGTGTCTGAACACGATTCGGGCGATGTATGATGGGTGTCTGAACACGATACGGACGATGTATGATAGGTGTCTAAACACGATACGGGCGATGTATGATCAGTGTCTGAACACGATACGGGCGATGTATGATCAGTGTCTGAACACGATACGGGCGATGTATGATCAGTGTCTGAACACGATACGGGCGATGTATGATCAGTGTCTGAACACGATACGGGCGATGTATGATTGGTGTCTGAACACGATTCGGGCGATGTATGATGGGTGTCTGAACACGATACGGACGATGTATGATAGGTGTCTAAACACGATACGGGCGATGTATGATCAGTGTCTGAACACGATACGGGCGATGTATGATCAGTGTCTGAACACGATACGGGCGATGTATGATCAGTGTCTGAACACGATACGGGCGATGTATGATCAGTGTCTGAACAAGATACGGGCGATGTATGATCAGTGTCTGAACACGATGCGGGCGATGTATGATCGGTGTCTGAACACGATACGGGCGATGTATAATCAGTGTCTGAACACGATACGGGCGATGTATGATCAGTGTCTGAACACGATAGGGGCGATGTATGATAGGTGTCTGAACACGATACGGGCGGTGTATGATCGGTGTCTGAACACGATACGGGCGGTGTATGATCAGTGTCTGAACACGATACGGGCGATGTATGATCGGTGTCTGAACACGATGCGGGCGATGTATGATCGGTGTCTGAACACGATGCGGGCGATGTATGATCGGTGTCTGAACACGATACGGGCGATGTATGATGGGTGTCTGAACACGATACGGGCGGTGTATGATCGGTGTCTGAACACGATACGGGCGGTGTATGATCGGTGTCTGAACACGATGCGGGCGATGTATGATCGGTGTCTGAACACGATAGGGGCGATGTATGATCGGTGTCTGAACACGATAGGGGCGATGTATGATCAGTGTCTGAACACGATAGGGGCGATGTATGATCAGTGTCTGAACACGATACGGGCGATGTATGATCGGTGTCTGAACACGATACGGGCGGTGTATGATCGGTGTCTGAACACGATACGGGCGGTGTATGATCGGTGTCTGAACACGATGCGGGCGATGTATGATCGGTGTCTGAACACGATAGGGGCGATGTATGATCAGTGTCTGAACACGATACGGGCGGTGTATGATCGGTGTCTGAACACGATACGGGCGGTGTATGATCAGTGTCTGAACACGATACGAGCGATGTATGATCAGTGTCTGAACACGATACGGGCGATATATGATGGGTGTCTGAACACGATGCAGGCGATGTATGATCAGTGTCTGAACACGATACGGGCGTTGTAAGATCAGTGTCTGAACACGATACGGGCGATGTATGATCAGTGTCTGAACACGATACGGGCGATGTATGATCGGTGTCTGAACACGATAGGGGCGATGTATGATCAGTGTCTGAACACGATACGGGCGGTGTATGATCGGTGTCTGAACACGATACGGGCGGTGTATGATCAGTGTCTGAACACGATACGAGCGATGTATGATCAGTGTCTGAACACGATACGGGCGATGTATGATGGGTGTCTGAACACGATGCAGGCGATGTATGATCAGTGTCTGAACACGATACGGGCGTTGTATGATCAGTGTCTGAACACGATACGGGCGATGTATGATAGGTGTCTGAACACGATACGGGCGATGTATGATCGGTGTCTGAACACGATACGGGCGATGTATGATAGGTGTCTGAACACGATACGGGCGATGTATGATCAGTGTCTGAACACCATACGGGCGATGTATGATCAGTGTCTGAACACGATACGGGCGATGTATGATCAGTGTCTGAACACGATACGAGCGATGTATGATCGGTGTCTGAACACGATACGGGCGATGTATGATCGGTGTCTGAACACGATACGGGCGATGTATCTTTAGTGTCTGAACACGATACGGGCGATGTACGACCGGTGTCTGAACACGATACGGGCGATGTATGATCAGTGTCTGAACACGATACGGGCGATGTATGATCAGTGTCTGAACACGATACGGGCGATGTATGATCAGTGTCTGAACACGATGCGGGCGATGTATGATCGGTCTCTGAACACGATACGGGCGATGTATGATCGGTGTCTGAACACGATACGGGCGATGTATGATCGGTGTCTGAACACGATACGGGCGGTGTATGATCAGTGTCTGAACACGATACGAGCGATGTATGATCGGTGTCTGAACACGATACGGGCGGTGTATGATCAGTGTCTGAACACGATACGGGCGGTGTACGATAGGTGTCTGAACACGATGCGGGCGATGTATGATCAGTGTCTGAACACGATAGGGGCGATGTATGATAGGTGTCTGAACACGATACGGGCGGTGTATGATCGGTGTCTGAACACGATACGGGCGGTGTATGATCAGTGTCTGAACACGATACGGGCGATGTATGATCGGTGTCTGAACACGATGCGGGCGATGTATGATCGGTGTCTGAACACGATGCGGGCGATGTATGATCGGTGTCTGAACACGATACGGGCGATGTATGATGGGTGTCTGAACACGATACGGGCGGTGTATGATCGGTGTCTGAACACGATACGGGCGGTGTATGATCGGTGTCTGAACACGATGCGGGCGATGTATGATCGGTGTCTGAACACGATAGGGGCGATGTATGATCAGTGTCTGAACACGATAGGGGCGATGTATGATCAGTGTCTGAACACGATACGGGCGATGTATGATCGGTGTCTGAACACGATACGGGCGGTGTATGATCGGTGTCTGAACACGATACGGGCGGTGTATGATCGGTGTCTGAACACGATGCGGGCGATGTATGATCGGTGTCTGAACACGATAGGGGCGATGTATGATCAGTGTCTGAACACGATACGGGCGGTGTATGATCGGTGTCTGAACACGATACGGGCGGTGTATGATCAGTGTCTGAACACGATACGAGCGATGTATGATCAGTGTCTGAACACGATACGGGCGATATATGATGGGTGTCTGAACACGATGCAGGCGATGTATGATCAGTGTCTGAACACGATACGGGCGTTGTATGATCAGTGTCTGAACACGATACGGGCGATGTATGATCAGTGTCTGAACACGATACGGGCGATGTATGATCGGTGTCTGAACACGATAGGGGCGATGTATGATCAGTGTCTGAACACGATACGGGCGGTGTATGATCGGTGTCTGAACACGATACGGGCGGTGTATGATCAGTGTCTGAACACGATACGAGCGATGTATGATCAGTGTCTGAACACGATACGGGCGATGTATGATGGGTGTCTGAACACGATGCAGGCGATGTATGATCAGTGTCTGAACACGATACGGGCGTTGTATGATCAGTGTCTGAACACGATACGGGCGATGTATGATCAGTGTCTGAACACGATACGGGCGATGTATGATAGGTGTGTGAACACGATACGGGCGATGTATGATCAGTGTCTGAACACGATACGGGCGATGTATGATCGGTGTCTGAACACGATACGGGCGATGTATGATAGGTGTCTGAACACGATACGGGCGATGTATGATCAGTGTCTGAACACCATACGGGCGATGTATGATCAGTGTCTGAACACGATACGGGCGATGTATGATCAGTGTCTGAACACGATACGAGCGATGTATGATCGGTGTCTGAACACGATACGGGCGATGTATGATCGGTGTCTGAACACGATACGGGCGATGTATCTTTAGTGTCTGAACACGATACGGGCGATGTACGACCGGTGTCTGAACACGATACGGGCGATGTATGATCAGTGTCTGAACACGATACGGGCGATGTATGATCAGTGTCTGAACACGATACGGGCGATGTATGATCAGTGTCTGAACACGATGCGGGCGATGTATGATCGGTGTCTGAACACGATACGGGCGATGTATGATCAGTGTCTGAACACGATACCGGCGATGTATGATCAGTGTCTGAACACGATACGGGCGATGTATGATCAGTGTCTGAACACGATACGGGCGATGTATGATCAGTGTCTGAACACGATACGGGCGATGTATGATCAGTGTCTGAACGCGATACGGGCGATGTATGATCGGTGTCTGAACACGATGCGGGCGATCTATGATCAGTGTCTGAACACGATACGGGCGATGTATAATCGGTGTCTGAACACGATATGGGCGATGTATGATCAGTGTCTGAACACGATGCGGGCGATGTATGATCAGTGTCTAAACACGATACGGGCGGTGTATGATCGGTGTCTGAACACGATATGGGCGATGTATGATCAGTGTCTGAACACGATACGGGCGATGTATGATCAGTGTCTGAACACGACACGGGCGGTGTATGATCGGTGTCTGAACACGATACGGGCGATGTATGATAGGTGTCTGAACACGATACGGGCGATGTATGATCAGTTTCTGAACACGATACCGGCGATGTATGATCAGTTTCTGAACACGATACGGGCGATGCATGATAGGTGTCTGAACACGATACGGGCGATGTATGATCAGTGTCTGAACACGATACGGGCGATGTATGATCAGTGTCTGAACACGATACGGGCGATGTATGATCAGTGTCTGAACACGATACGGGCGATGTATGATCGGTGTCTGAACACGATACGGGCGATGTATGATCGGTGTCTGAACACGATACGGGCGATGTATGATCAGTGTCTGAACACGATACGGGCGATGTATGATCGGTGTCTGAACACGATACGGGCGATGTATGATCAGTGTCTGAACACGATACGGGCGATGTATGATCAGTGTCTGAACACGATACGGGCGATGTATGATCAGTGTCTGAACACGATATGGGCGATGTATGATCGGTGTCTGAACACGATACGGGCGATGTATGATCAGTGTCTGAACACGATAGGGGCGATGTATGATCAGTGTCTGAACACGATACGGGCGATGTATGATAGGTGTCTGAACACGATGCCGGCGATGTATGATCGGTGTCTGAACACGATACGGGCGGTGTATGATCAGTGTCTGAACACGATACGGGCGGTGTATGATCGGTGTCTGAACACGATACGGGCGATGTATGATCAGTGTCTGAACACGATACGGGCGATGTATGATCAGTGTCTGAACACGATACGGGCGGTGTATGATCGGTGTCTGAACACGATACGGGCGGTGTATGATCAGTGTCTGAACACGATACGGGCGATGTATGATAGGTGTCTGAACACGATACGGGCGATGTATGATCAGTGTCTGAACACGATACGGGCGATGTATGATTGGTGTCTGAACACGATACGGGCGATGTATGATAGGTGTCTGAACACGATACGGGCGATGTATGATCAGTGTCTGAACACGATACGGGCGATGTATGATCAGTGTCTGAACACGATACGGGCGATGTATGATCGGTGTCTGAACACGATACGGGCGATGTATGATCGGTGTCTGAACACGATGCGGACGATGTATGATCGGTGTCTGAACACGATGCGGGCGATGTATGATCCGTGTCTGAACACGATACGGGCGATGTATGATCAGTGTCTGAACACGATATGGGCGATGTATGATCAGTGTCTGAACACGATGCGGGCGATGTATGATCGGTGTTTGAACACGATACGGGAGATGTATGATCGGTGTCTGAACACGATACGGGCGATGTATGATCAGTGTCTGAACACGATACGGGCGATGTATGATCGGTGTCTGAACACGATACGGGCGGTGTATGATCAGTGTCTGAACACGATACGGGCGGTGTACGATAGGTGTCTGAACACGATGCGGGCGATGTATGATCAGTGTCTGAACACGATAGGGGCGATGTATGATAGGTGTCTGAACACGATACGGGCGGTGTATGATCGGTGTCTGAACACGATACGGGCGGTGTATGATCAGTGTCTGAACACGATACGGGCGATGTATGATAGGTGTCTGAACACGATACGGGCGATGTATGATCGGTGTCTGAACACGATACGGGCGATGTATGATAGGTGTCTGAACACGATACGGGCGATGTATGATCAGTGTCTGAACACCATACGGGCGATGTATGATCAGTGTCTGAACACGATACGGGCGATGTATGATCAGTGTCTGAACACGATACGAGCGATGTATGATCGGTGTCTGAACACGATACGGGCGATGTATGATCGGTGTCTGAACACGATACGGGCGATGTATCTTTAGTGTCTGAACACGATACGGGCGATGTACGACCGGTGTCTGAACACGATACGGGCGATGTATGATCAGTGTCTGAACACGATACGGGCGATGTATGATCAGTGTCTGAACACGATACGGGCGATGTATGATCAGTGTCTGAACACGATGCGGGCGATGTATGATCGGTCTCTGAACACGATACGGGCGATGTATGATCGGTGTCTGAACACGATACGGGCGATGTATGATCGGTGTCTGAACACGATACGGGCGGTGTATGATCAGTGTCTGAACACGATACGAGCGATGTATGATCGGTGTCTGAACACGATACGGGCGGTGTATGATCAGTGTCTGAACACGATACGGGCGGTGTACGATAGGTGTCTGAACACGATGCGGGCGATGTATGATCAGTGTCTGAACACGATAGGGGCGATGTATGATAGGTGTCTGAACACGATACGGGCGGTGTATGATCGGTGTCTGAACACGATACGGGCGGTGTATGATCAGTGTCTGAACACGATACGGGCGATGTATGATCGGTGTCTGAACACGATGCGGGCGATGTATGATCGGTGTCTGAACACGATGCGGGCGATGTATGATCGGTGTCTGAACACGATACGGGCGATGTATGATGGGTGTCTGAACACGATACGGGCGGTGTATGATCGGTGTCTGAACACGATACGGGCGGTGTATGATCGGTGTCTGAACACGATGCGGGCGATGTATGATCGGTGTCTGAACACGATAGGGGCGATGTATGATCGGTGTCTGAACACGATAGGGGCGATGTATGATCAGTGTCTGAACACGATAGGGGCGATGTATGATCAGTGTCTGAACACGATACGGGCGATGTATGATCGGTGTCTGAACACGATACGGGCGGTGTATGATCGGTGTCTGAACACGATACGGGCGGTGTATGATCGGTGTCTGAACACGATGCGGGCGATGTATGATCGGTGTCTGAACACGATAGGGGCGATGTATGATCAGTGTCTGAACACGATACGGGCGGTGTATGATCGGTGTCTGAACACGATACGGGCGGTGTATGATCAGTGTCTGAACACGATACGAGCGATGTATGATCAGTGTCTGAACACGATACGGGCGATATATGATGGGTGTCTGAACACGATGCAGGCGATGTATGATCAGTGTCTGAACACGATACGGGCGTTGTATGATCAGTGTCTGAACACGATACGGGCGATGTATGATCAGTGTCTGAACACGATACGGGCGATGTATGATCGGTGTCTGAACACGATAGGGGCGATGTATGATCAGTGTCTGAACACGATACGGGCGGTGTATGATCGGTGTCTGAACACGATACGGGCGGTGTATGATCAGTGTCTGAACACGATACGAGCGATGTATGATCAGTGTCTGAACACGATACGGGCGATGTATGATGGGTGTCTGAACACGATGCAGGCGATGTATGATCAGTGTCTGAACACGATACGGGCGTTGTATGATCAGTGTCTGAACACGATACGGGCGATGTATGATCAGTGTCTGAACACGATACGGGCGATGTATGATAGGTGTGTGAACACGATACGGGCGATGTATGATCAGTGTCTGAACACGATACGGGCGATGTATGATCGGTGTCTGAACACGATACGGGCGATGTATGATAGGTGTCTGAACACGATACGGGCGATGTATGATCAGTGTCTGAACACCATACGGGCGATGTATGATCAGTGTCTGAACACGATACGGGCGATGTATGATCAGTGTCTGAACACGATACGAGCGATGTATGATCGGTGTCTGAACACGATACGGGCGATGTATGATCGGTGTCTGAACACGATACGGGCGATGTATCTTTAGTGTCTGAACACGATACGGGCGATGTACGACCGGTGTCTGAACACGATACGGGCGATGTATGATCAGTGTCTGAACACGATACGGGCGATGTATGATCAGTGTCTGAACACGATACGGGCGATGTATGATCAGTGTCTGAACACGATGCGGGCGATGTATGATCGGTGTCTGAACACGATACGGGCGATGTATGATCAGTGTCTGAACACGATACCGGCGATGTATGATCAGTGTCTGAACACGATACGGGCGATGTATGATCAGTGTCTGAACACGATACGGGCGATGTATGATCAGTGTCTGAACACGATACGGGCGATGTATGATCAGTGTCTGAACGCGATACGGGCGATGTATGATCGGTGTCTGAACACGATGCGGGCGATCTATGATCAGTGTCTGAACACGATACGGGCGATGTATAATCGGTGTCTGAACACGATATGGGCGATGTATGATCAGTGTCTGAACACGATGCGGGCGATGTATGATCAGTGTCTAAACACGATACGGGCGGTGTATGATCGGTGTCTGAACACGATATGGGCGATGTATGATCAGTGTCTGAACACGATACGGGCGATGTATGATCAGTGTCTGAACACGACACGGGCGGTGTATGATCGGTGTCTGAACACGATACGGGCGATGTATGATAGGTGTCTGAACACGATACGGGCGATGTATGATCAGTTTCTGAACACGATACGGGCGATGTATGATCAGTTTCTGAACACGATACGGGCGATGCATGATAGGTGTCTGAACACGATACGGGCGATGTATGATCAGTGTCTGAACACGATACGGGCGATGTATGATCAGTGTCTGAACACGATACGGGCGATGTATGATCAGTGTCTGAACACGATACGGGCGATGTATGATCGGTGTCTGAACACGATACGGGCGATGTATGATCGGTGTCTGAACACGATACGGGCGATGTATGATCAGTGTCTGAACACGATACGGGCGATGTATGATCGGTGTCTGAACACGATACGGGCGATGTATGATCAGTGTCTGAACACGATACGGGCGATGTATGATCAGTGTCTGAACACGATACGGGCGATGTATGATCAGTGTCTGAACACGATATGGGCGATGTATGATCGGTGTCTGAACACGATACGGGCGATGTATGATCAGTGTCTGAACACGATAGGGGCGATGTATGATCAGTGTCTGAACACGATACGGGCGATGTATGATAGGTGTCTGAACACGATGCCGGCGATGTATGATCGGTGTCTGAACACGATACGGGCGGTGTATGATCAGTGTCTGAACACGATACGGGCGGTGTATGATCGGTGTCTGAACACGATACGGGCGATGTATGATCAGTGTCTGAACACGATACGGGCGATGTATGATCAGTGTCTGAACACGATACGGGCGGTGTATGATCGGTGTCTGAACACGATACGGGCGGTGTATGATCCGTGTCTGAACACGATACGGGCGATGTATGATAGGTGTCTGAACACGATACGGGCGATGTATGATCAGTGTCTGAACACGATACGGGCGATGTATGATTGGTGTCTGAACACGATACGGGCGATGTATGATAGGTGTCTGAACACGATACGGGCGATGTATGATCAGTGTCTGAACACGATACGGGCGATGTATGATCAGTGTCTGAACACGATACGGGCGATGTATGATCGGTGTCTGAACACGATACGGGCGATGTATGATCGGTGTCTGAACACGATGCGGACGATGTATGATCGGTGTCTGAACACGATGCGGGCGATGTATGATCCGTGTCTGAACACGATACGGGCGATGTATGATCAGTGTCTGAACACGATATGGGCGATGTATGATCAGTGTCTGAACACGATGCGGGCGATGTATGATCGGTGTTTGAACACGATACGGGAGATGTATGATCGGTGTCTGAACACGATACGGGCGATGTATGATCAGTGTCTGAACACGATACGGGCGATGTATGATCGGTGTCTGAACACGATACGGGCGGTGTATGATCAGTGTCTGAACACGATACGGGCGGTGTACGATAGGTGTCTGAACACGATGCGGGCGATGTATGATCAGTGTCTGAACACGATAGGGGCGATGTATGATAGGTGTCTGAACACGATACGGGCGGTGTATGATCGGTGTCTGAACACGATACGGGCGGTGTATGATCAGTGTCTGAACACGATACGGGCGATGTATGATAGGTGTCTGAACACGATACGGGCGATGTATGATCGGTGTCTGAACACGATACGGGCGATGTATGATAGGTGTCTGAACACGATACGGGCGATGTATGATCAGTGTCTGAACACCATACGGGCGATGTATGATCAGTGTCTGAACACGATACGGGCGATGTATGATCAGTGTCTGAACACGATACGAGCGATGTATGATCGGTGTCTGAACACGATACGGGCGATGTATGATCGGTGTCTGAACACGATACGGGCGATGTATCTTTAGTGTCTGAACACGATACGGGCGATGTACGACCGGTGTCTGAACACGATACGGGCGATGTATGATCAGTGTCTGAACACGATACGGGCGATGTATGATCAGTGTCTGAACACGATACGGGCGATGTATGATCAGTGTCTGAACACGATGCGGGCGATGTATGATCGGTGTCTGAACACGATACGGGCGATGTATGATCAGTGTCTGAACACGATACCGGCGATGTATGATCAGTGTCTGAACACGATACGGGCGATGTATGATCAGTGTCTGAACACGATACGGGCGATGTATGATCAGTGTCTGAACACGATACGGGCGATGTATGATCAGTGTCTGAACGCGATACGGGCGATGTATGATCGGTGTCTGAACACGATGCGGGCGATCTATGATCAGTGTCTGAACACGATACGGGCGATGTATAATCGGTGTCTGAACACGATATGGGCGATGTATGATCAGTGTCTGAACACGATACGGGCGATGTATGATCAATGTCTAAACACGATACGGGCGGTGTATGATCGGTGTCTGAACACGATATGGGCGATGTATGATCAGTGTCTGAACACGATACGGGCGATGTATGATCAGTGTCTGAACACGACACGGGCGATGTATGATCAGTGTCTGAACACGATAGGGGCGATGTATGATCAGTGTCTGAACACGATGCGGGCGATGTATGATCGGTGTTTGAACACGATACGGGAGATGTATGATCGGTGTCTGAACACGATACGGGCGATGTATGATCAGTGTCTGAACACGATACGGGCGATGTATGATCAGTGTCTGAACACGATACGGGCGATGTATGATCGGTGTCTGAACACGATACGGGCGATGTATGATCAGTTTCTGAACACGACACGGGCGATGTATGATTGGTGTCTGAACACGATACGGGCGATGTATGATAGGTGTATGAACACGATACGGGCGATGTATGATGGGTGTCTAAACACGATACGGGCGATGTATGATCAGTGTCTGAACACGATACGGGCGATGTATGATCAGTGTCTGAACACGATACGGGCGATGTATGATTGGTGTCTGAACACGATTCGGGCGATGTATGATGGGTGTCTGAACACGATACGGACGATGTATGATAGGTGTCTAAACACGATACGGGCGATGTATGATCAGTGTCTGAACACGATACGGGCGATGTATGATCAGTGTCTGAACACGATACGGGCGATGTATGATCAGTGTCTGAACACGATACGGGCGATGTATGATCAGTGTCTGAACACGATACGGGCGATGTATGATTGGTGTCTGAACACGATTCGGGCGATGTATGATGGGTGTCTGAACACGATACGGACGATGTATGATAGGTGTCTAAACACGATACGGGCGATGTATGATCAGTGTCTGAACACGATACGGGCGATGTATGATCAGTGTCTGAACACGATACGGGCGATGTATGATCAGTGTCTGAACACGATACGGGCGATGTATGATCAGTGTCTGAACAAGATACGGGCGATGTATGATCAGTGTCTGAACACGATGCGGGCGATGTATGATCGGTGTCTGAACACGATACGGGCGATGTATAATCAGTGTCTGAACACGATACGGGCGATGTATGATCAGTGTCTGAACACGATAGGGGCGATGTATGATAGGTGTCTGAACACGATACGGGCGGTGTATGATCGGTGTCTGAACACGATACGGGCGGTGTATGATCAGTGTCTGAACACGATACGGGCGATGTATGATCGGTGTCTGAACACGATGCGGGCGATGTATGATCGGTGTCTGAACACGATGCGGGCGATGTATGATCGGTGTCTGAACACGATACGGGCGATGTATGATGGGTGTCTGAACACGATACGGGCGGTGTATGATCGGTGTCTGAACACGATACGGGCGGTGTATGATCGGTGTCTGAACACGATGCGGGCGATGTATGATCGGTGTCTGAACACGATAGGGGCGATGTATGATCGGTGTCTGAACACGATAGGGGCGATGTATGATCAGTGTCTGAACACGATAGGGGCGATGTATGATCAGTGTCTGAACACGATACGGGCGATGTATGATCGGTGTCTGAACACGATACGGGCGGTGTATGATCGGTGTCTGAACACGATACGGGCGGTGTATGATCGGTGTCTGAACACGATGCGGGCGATGTATGATCGGTGTCTGAACACGATAGGGGCGATGTATGATCAGTGTCTGAACACGATACGGGCGGTGTATGATCGGTGTCTGAACACGATACGGGCGGTGTATGATCAGTGTCTGAACACGATACGAGCGATGTATGATCAGTGTCTGAACACGATACGGGCGATATATGATGGGTGTCTGAACACGATGCAGGCGATGTATGATCAGTGTCTGAACACGATACGGGCGTTGTAAGATCAGTGTCTGAACACGATACGGGCGATGTATGATCAGTGTCTGAACACGATACGGGCGATGTATGATCGGTGTCTGAACACGATAGGGGCGATGTATGATCAGTGTCTGAACACGATACGGGCGGTGTATGATCGGTGTCTGAACACGATACGGGCGGTGTATGATCAGTGTCTGAACACGATACGAGCGATGTATGATCAGTGTCTGAACACGATACGGGCGATGTATGATGGGTGTCTGAACACGATGCAGGCGATGTATGATCAGTGTCTGAACACGATACGGGCGTTGTATGATCAGTGTCTGAACACGATACGGGCGATGTATGATCAGTGTCTGAACACGATACGGGCGATGTATGATAGGTGTGTGAACACGATACGGGCGATGTATGATCAGTGTCTGAACACGATACGGGCGATGTATGATCGGTGTCTGAACACGATACGGGCGATGTATGATAGGTGTCTGAACACGATACGGGCGATGTATGATCAGTGTCTGAACACCATACGGGCGATGTATGATCAGTGTCTGAACACGATACGGGCGATGTATGATCAGTGTCTGAACACGATACGAGCGATGTATGATCGGTGTCTGAACACGATACGGGCGATGTATGATCGGTGTCTGAACACGATACGGGCGATGTATCTTTAGTGTCTGAACACGATACGGGCGATGTACGACCGGTGTCTGAACACGATACGGGCGATGTATGATCAGTGTCTGAACACGATACGGGCGATGTATGATCAGTGTCTGAACACGATACGGGCGATGTATGATCAGTGTCTGAACACGATGCGGGCGATGTATGATCGGTGTCTGAACACGATACGGGCGATGTATGATCAGTGTCTGAACACGATACCGGCGATGTATGATCAGTGTCTGAACACGATACGGGCGATGTATGATCAGTGTCTGAACACGATACGGGCGATGTATGATCAGTGTCTGAACACGATACGGGCGATGTATGATCAGTGTCTGAACGCGATACGGGCGATGTATGATCGGTGTCTGAACACGATGCGGGCGATCTATGATCAGTGTCTGAACACGATACGGGCGATGTATAATCGGTGTCTGAACACGATATGGGCGATGTATGATCAGTGTCTGAACACGATGCGGGCGATGTATGATCAGTGTCTAAACACGATACGGGCGGTGTATGATCGGTGTCTGAACACGATATGGGCGATGTATGATCAGTGTCTGAACACGATACGGGCGATGTATGATCAGTGTCTGAACACGACACGGGCGGTGTATGATCGGTGTCTGAACACGATACGGGCGATGTATGATAGGTGTCTGAACACGATACGGGCGATGTATGATCAGTTTCTGAACACGATACGGGCGATGTATGATCAGTTTCTGAACACGATACGGGCGATGCATGATAGGTGTCTGAACACGATACGGGCGATGTATGATCAGTGTCTGAACACGATACGGGCGATGTATGATCAGTGTCTGAACACGATACGGGCGATGTATGATCAGTGTCTGAACACGATACGGGCGATGTATGATCGGTGTCTGAACACGATACGGGCGATGTATGATCGGTGTCTGAACACGATACGGGCGATGTATGATCAGTGTCTGAACACGATACGGGCGATGTATGATCGGTGTCTGAACACGATACGGGCGATGTATGATCAGTGTCTGAACACGATACGGGCGATGTATGATCAGTGTCTGAACACGATACGGGCGATGTATGATCAGTGTCTGAACACGATATGGGCGATGTATGATCGGTGTCTGAACACGATACGGGCGATGTATGATCAGTGTCTGAACACGATAGGGGCGATGTATGATCAGTGTCTGAACACGATACGGGCGATGTATGATAGGTGTCTGAACACGATGCCGGCGATGTATGATCGGTGTCTGAACACGATACGGGCGGTGTATGATCAGTGTCTGAACACGATACGGGCGGTGTATGATCGGTGTCTGAACACGATACGGGCGATGTATGATCAGTGTCTGAACACGATACGGGCGATGTATGATCAGTGTCTGAACACGATACGGGCGGTGTATGATCGGTGTCTGAACACGATACGGGCGGTGTATGATCAGTGTCTGAACACGATACGGGCGATGTATGATAGGTGTCTGAACACGATACGGGCGATGTATGATCAGTGTCTGAACACGATACGGGCGATGTATGATTGGTGTCTGAACACGATACGGGCGATGTATGATAGGTGTCTGAACACGATACGGGCGATGTATGATCAGTGTCTGAACACGATACGGGCGATGTATGATCAGTGTCTGAACACGATACGGGCGATGTATGATCGGTGTCTGAACACGATACGGGCGATGTATGATCGGTGTCTGAACACGATGCGGACGATGTATGATCGGTGTCTGAACACGATGCGGGCGATGTATGATCCGTGTCTGAACACGATACGGGCGATGTATGATCAGTGTCTGAACACGATATGGGCGATGTATGATCAGTGTCTGAACACGATGCGGGCGATGTATGATCGGTGTTTGAACACGATACGGGAGATGTATGATCGGTGTCTGAACACGATACGGGCGATGTATGATCAGTGTCTGAACACGATACGGGCGATGTATGATCGGTGTCTGAACACGATACGGGCGGTGTATGATCAGTGTCTGAACACGATACGGGCGGTGTACGATAGGTGTCTGAACACGATGCGGGCGATGTATGATCAGTGTCTGAACACGATAGGGGCGATGTATGATAGGTGTCTGAACACGATACGGGCGGTGTATGATCGGTGTCTGAACACGATACGGGCGGTGTATGATCAGTGTCTGAACACGATACGGGCGATGTATGATAGGTGTCTGAACACGATACGGGCGATGTATGATCGGTGTCTGAACACGATACGGGCGATGTATGATAGGTGTCTGAACACGATACGGGCGATGTATGATCAGTGTCTGAACACCATACGGGCGATGTATGATCAGTGTCTGAACACGATACGGGCGATGTATGATCAGTGTCTGAACACGATACGAGCGATGTATGATCGGTGTCTGAACACGATACGGGCGATGTATGATCGGTGTCTGAACACGATACGGGCGATGTATCTTTAGTGTCTGAACACGATACGGGCGATGTACGACCGGTGTCTGAACACGATACGGGCGATGTATGATCAGTGTCTGAACACGATACGGGCGATGTATGATCAGTGTCTGAACACGATACGGGCGATGTATGATCAGTGTCTGAACACGATGCGGGCGATGTATGATCGGTGTCTGAACACGATACGGGCGATGTATGATCAGTGTCTGAACACGATACCGGCGATGTATGATCAGTGTCTGAACACGATACGGGCGATGTATGATCAGTGTCTGAACACGATACGGGCGATGTATGATCAGTGTCTGAACACGATACGGGCGATGTATGATCAGTGTCTGAACGCGATACGGGCGATGTATGATCGGTGTCTGAACACGATGCGGGCGATCTATGATCAGTGTCTGAACACGATACGGGCGATGTATAATCGGTGTCTGAACACGATATGGGCGATGTATGATCAGTGTCTGAACACGATACGGGCGATGTATGATCAATGTCTAAACACGATACGGGCGGTGTATGATCGGTGTCTGAACACGATATGGGCGATGTATGATCAGTGTCTGAACACGATACGGGCGATGTATGATCAGTGTCTGAACACGACACGGGCGATGTATGATCAGTGTCTGAACACGATAGGGGCGATGTATGATCAGTGTCTGAACACGATGCGGGCGATGTATGATCGGTGTTTGAACACGATACGGGAGATGTATGATCGGTGTCTGAACACGATACGGGCGATGTATGATCAGTGTCTGAACACGATACGGGCGATGTATGATCAGTGTCTGAACACGATACGGGCGATGTATGATCGGTGTCTGAACACGATACGGGCGATGTATGATCAGTTTCTGAACACGACACGGGCGATGTATGATTGGTGTCTGAACACGATACGGGCGATGTATGATAGGTGTATGAACACGATACGGGCGATGTATGATGGGTGTCTAAACACGATACGGGCGATGTATGATCAGTGTCTGAACACGATACGGGCGATGTATGATCAGTGTCTGAACACGATACGGGCGATGTATGATTGGTGTCTGAACACGATTCGGGCGATGTATGATGGGTGTCTGAACACGATACGGACGATGTATGATAGGTGTCTAAACACGATACGGGCGATGTATGATCAGTGTCTGAACACGATACGGGCGATGTATGATCAGTGTCTGAACACGATACGGGCGATGTATGATCAGTGTCTGAACACGATACGGGCGATGTATGATCAGTGTCTGAACACGATACGGGCGATGTATGATTGGTGTCTGAACACGATTCGGGCGATGTATGATGGGTGTCTGAACACGATACGGACGATGTATGATAGGTGTCTAAACACGATACGGGCGATGTATGATCAGTGTCTGAACACGATACGGGCGATGTATGATCAGTGTCTGAACACGATACGGGCGATGTATGATCAGTGTCTGAACACGATACGGGCGATGTATGATCAGTGTCTGAACAAGATACGGGCGATGTATGATCAGTGTCTGAACACGATGCGGGCGATGTATGATCGGTGTCTGAACACGATACGGGCGATGTATAATCAGTGTCTGAACACGATACGGGCGATGTATGATCAGTGTCTGAACACGATAGGGGCGATGTATGATAGGTGTCTGAACACGATACGGGCGGTGTATGATCGGTGTCTGAACACGATACGGGCGGTGTATGATCAGTGTCTGAACACGATACGGGCGATGTATGATCGGTGTCTGAACACGATGCGGGCGATGTATGATCGGTGTCTGAACACGATGCGGGCGATGTATGATCGGTGTCTGAACACGATACGGGCGATGTATGATGGGTGTCTGAACACGATACGGGCGGTGTATGATCGGTGTCTGAACACGATACGGGCGGTGTATGATCGGTGTCTGAACACGATGCGGGCGATGTATGATCGGTGTCTGAACACGATAGGGGCGATGTATGATCGGTGTCTGAACACGATAGGGGCGATGTATGATCAGTGTCTGAACACGATAGGGGCGATGTATGATCAGTGTCTGAACACGATACGGGCGATGTATGATCGGTGTCTGAACACGATACGGGCGGTGTATGATCGGTGTCTGAACACGATACGGGCGGTGTATGATCGGTGTCTGAACACGATGCGGGCGATGTATGATCGGTGTCTGAACACGATAGGGGCGATGTATGATCAGTGTCTGAACACGATACGGGCGGTGTATGATCGGTGTCTGAACACGATACGGGCGGTGTATGATCAGTGTCTGAACACGATACGAGCGATGTATGATCAGTGTCTGAACACGATACGGGCGATATATGATGGGTGTCTGAACACGATGCAGGCGATGTATGATCAGTGTCTGAACACGATACGGGCGTTGTAAGATCAGTGTCTGAACACGATACGGGCGATGTATGATCAGTGTCTGAACACGATACGGGCGATGTATGATCGGTGTCTGAACACGATAGGGGCGATGTATGATCAGTGTCTGAACACGATACGGGCGGTGTATGATCGGTGTCTGAACACGATACGGGCGGTGTATGATCAGTGTCTGAACACGATACGAGCGATGTATGATCAGTGTCTGAACACGATACGGGCGATGTATGATGGGTGTCTGAACACGATGCAGGCGATGTATGATCAGTGTCTGAACACGATACGGGCGTTGTATGATCAGTGTCTGAACACGATACGGGCGATGTATGATCAGTGTCTGAACACGATACGGGCGATGTATGATAGGTGTGTGAACACGATACGGGCGATGTATGATCAGTGTCTGAACACGATACGGGCGATGTATGATCGGTGTCTGAACACGATACGGGCGATGTATGATAGGTGTCTGAACACGATACGGGCGATGTATGATCAGTGTCTGAACACCATACGGGCGATGTATGATCAGTGTCTGAACACGATACGGGCGATGTATGATCAGTGTCTGAACACGATACGAGCGATGTATGATCGGTGTCTGAACACGATACGGGCGATGTATGATCGGTGTCTGAACACGATACGGGCGATGTATCTTTAGTGTCTGAACACGATACGGGCGATGTACGACCGGTGTCTGAACACGATACGGGCGATGTATGATCAGTGTCTGAACACGATACGGGCGATGTATGATCAGTGTCTGAACACGATACGGGCGATGTATGATCAGTGTCTGAACACGATGCGGGCGATGTATGATCGGTGTCTGAACACGATACGGGCGATGTATGATCAGTGTCTGAACACGATACCGGCGATGTATGATCAGTGTCTGAACACGATACGGGCGATGTATGATCAGTGTCTGAACACGATACGGGCGATGTATGATCAGTGTCTGAACACGATACGGGCGATGTATGATCAGTGTCTGAACGCGATACGGGCGATGTATGATCGGTGTCTGAACACGATGCGGGCGATCTATGATCAGTGTCTGAACACGATACGGGCGATGTATAATCGGTGTCTGAACACGATATGGGCGATGTATGATCAGTGTCTGAACACGATACGGGCGATGTATGATCAGTGTCTAAACACGATACGGGCGGTGTATGATCGGTGTCTGAACACGATATGGGCGATGTATGATCAGTGTCTGAACACGATACGGGCGATGTATGATCAGTGTCTGAACACGACACGGGCGGTGTATGATCGGTGTCTGAACACGATACGGGCGATGTATGATAGGTGTCTGAACACGATACGGGCGATGTATGATCAGTTTCTGAACACGATACGGGCGATGTATGATCAGTTTCTGAACACGATACGGGCGATGCATGATAGGTGTCTGAACACGATACGGGCGATGTATGATCAGTGTCTGAACACGATACGGGCGATGTATGATCAGTGTCTGAACACGATACGGGCGATGTATGATCAGTGTCTGAACACGATACGGGCGATGTATGATCGGTGTCTGAACACGATACGGGCGATGTATGATCGGTGTCTGAACACGATACGGGCGATGTATGATCAGTGTCTGAACACGATACGGGCGATGTATGATCGGTGTCTGAACACGATACGGGCGATGTATGATCAGTGTCTGAACACGATACGGGCGATGTATGATCAGTGTCTGAACACGATACGGGCGATGTATGATCAGTGTCTGAACACGATATGGGCGATGTATGATCGGTGTCTGAACACGATACGGGCGATGTATGATCAGTGTCTGAACACGATAGGGGCGATGTATGATCAGTGTCTGAACACGATACGGGCGATGTATGATAGGTGTCTGAACACGATGCCGGCGATGTATGATCGGTGTCTGAACACGATACGGGCGATGTATGATCGGTGTCTGAACACGATACGGGCGGTGTATGATCAGTTTCTGAACACGATACGGGCGATGTATGATCAGTGTCTGAACACGATACGGGCGGTGTATGATCAGTGTCTGAACACGATACGGGCGATGTATGATAGGTGTCTGAACACGATACGGGCGATGTATGATCAGTGTCTGAACACGATACGGGCGATGTATGATTGGTGTCTGAACACGATATGGGCGATGTATGATCGGTGTCTGAACACGATACGGGCGATGTATGATCAGTGTCTGAACACGATAGGGGCGATGTATGATCAGTGTCTGAACACGATACGGGCGATGTATGATAGGTGTCTGAACACGATGCCGGCGATGTATGATCGGTGTCTGAACACGATACGGGCGATGTATGATCGGTGTCTGAACACGATACGGGCGATGTATGATCAGTGTCTGAACACGATACGGGCGATGTATGATCAGTGTCTGAACACGATAGGGGCGATGTATGATCGGTGTCTGAACACGATACGGGCGATGTATGATCGGTGTCTGAACACGATAGGGGCGATGTATGATCGGTGTCTGAACACGATACGGGCGGTGTATGATCAGTGTCTGAACACGATACGGGCGATGTATGATAGGTGTCTGAACACGATACGGGCGATGTATGATCAGTGTCTGAACACGATACGGGCGATGTATGATCAGTGTCTGAACACGATACGGGCGATGTATGATCAGTGTCTGAACACGATATGGGCGATGTATGATCGGTGTCTGAACACGATACGGGCGATGTATGATCAGTGTCTGAACACGATAGGGGCGATGTATGATCAGTGTCTGAACACGATACGGGCGATGTATGATAGGTGTCTGAACACGATGCCGGCGATGTATGATCGGTGTCTGAACACGATACGGGCGATGTATGATCGGTGTCTGAACACGATACGGGCGGTGTATGATCAGTGTCTGAACACGATACGGGCGATGTATGATAGGTGTCTGAACACGATACGGGCGATGTATGATCAGTGTCTGAACACGATACGGGCGATGTATGATTGGTGTCTGAACACGATACGGGCGATGTATGATAGGTGTCTGAACACGATACGGGCGATGTATGATCAGTGTCTGAACACGATACGGGCGATGTATGATCAGTGTCTGAACACTATACGGGCGATGTATGATCGGTGTCTGAACACGATACGGGCGATGTATGATCGGTGTCTGAACACGATGCGGACGATGTATGATCGGTGTCTGAACACGATGCGGGCGATGTATGATCCGTGTCTGAACACGATACGGGCGATGTATGATCAGTGTCTGAACACGATATGGGCGATGTATGATCAGTGTCTGAACACGATGCGGGCGATGTATGATCGGTGTTTGAACACGATACGGGAGATGTATGATCGGTGTCTGAACACGATACGGGCGATGTATGATCAGTGTCTGAACACGATACGGGCGATGTATGATCGGTGTCTGAACACGATACGGGCGGTGTATGATCAGTGTCTGAACACGATACGGGCGGTGTACGATAGGTGTCTGAACACGATGCGGGCGATGTATGATCAGTGTCTGAACACGATAGGGGCGATGTATGATAGGTGTCTGAACACGATACGGGCGGTGTATGATCGGTGTCTGAACACGATACGGGCGGTGTATGATCAGTGTCTGAACACGATACGGGCGATGTATGATAGGTGTCTGAACACGATACGGGCGATGTATGATCGGTGTCTGAACACGATACGGGCGATGTATGATAGGTGTCTGAACACGATACGGGCGATGTATGATCAGTGTCTGAACACCATACGGGCGATGTATGATCAGTATCTGAACACGATACGGGCGATGTATGATCAGTGTCTGAACACGATACGAGCGATGTATGATCGGTGTCTGAACACGATACGGGCGATGTATGATCGGTGTCTGAACACGATACGGGCGATGTATCTTTAGTGTCTGAACACGATACGGGCGATGTACGACCGGTGTCTGAACACGATACGGGCGATGTATGATCAGTGTCTGAACACGATACGGGCGATGTATGATCAGTGTCTGAACACGATACGGGCGATGTATGATCAGTGTCTGAACACGATGCGGGCGATGTATGATCGGTCTCTGAACACGATACGGGCGATGTATGATCGGTGTCTGAACACGATACGGGCGATGTATGATCGGTGTCTGAACACGATACGGGCGGTGTATGATCAGTGTCTGAACACGATACGAGCGATGTATGATCGGTGTCTGAACACGATACGGGCGGTGTATGATCAGTGTCTGAACACGATACGGGCGGTGTACGATAGGTGTCTGAACACGATGCGGGCGATGTATGATCAGTGTCTGAACACGATAGGGGCGATGTATGATAGGTGTCTGAACACGATACGGGCGGTGTATGATCGGTGTCTGAACACGATACGGGCGGTGTATGATCAGTGTCTGAACACGATACGGGCGATGTATGATCGGTGTCTGAACACGATGCGGGCGATGTATGATCGGTGTCTGAACACGATGCGGGCGATGTATGATCGGTGTCTGAACACGATACGGGCGATGTATGATGGGTGTCTGAACACGATACGGGCGGTGTATGATCGGTGTCTGAACACGATACGGGCGGTGTATGATCGGTGTCTGAACACGATGCGGGCGATGTATGATCGGTGTCTGAACACGATAGGGGCGATGTATGATCGGTGTCTGAACACGATAGGGGCGATGTATGATCAGTGTCTGAACACGATAGGGGCGATGTATGATCAGTGTCTGAACACGATACGGGCGATGTATGATCGGTGTCTGAACACGATACGGGCGGTGTATGATCGGTGTCTGAACACGATACGGGCGGTGTATGATCGGTGTCTGAACACGATGCGGGCGATGTATGATCGGTGTCTGAACACGATAGGGGCGATGTATGATCAGTGTCTGAACACGATACGGGCGGTGTATGATCGGTGTCTGAACACGATACGGGCGGTGTATGATCAGTGTCTGAACACGATACGAGCGATGTATGATCAGTGTCTGAACACGATACGGGCGATATATGATGGGTGTCTGAACACGATGCAGGCGATGTATGATCAGTGTCTGAACACGATACGGGCGTTGTATGATCAGTGTCTGAACACGATACGGGCGATGTATGATCAGTGTCTGAACACGATACGGGCGATGTATGATCGGTGTCTGAACACGATAGGGGCGATGTATGATCAGTGTCTGAACACGATACGGGCGGTGTATGATCGGTGTCTGAACACGATACGGGCGGTGTATGATCAGTGTCTGAACACGATACGAGCGATGTATGATCAGTGTCTGAACACGATACGGGCGATGTATGATGGGTGTCTGAACACGATGCAGGCGATGTATGATCAGTGTCTGAACACGATACGGGCGTTGTATGATCAGTGTCTGAACACGATACGGGCGATGTATGATCAGTGTCTGAACACGATACGGGCGATGTATGATAGGTGTGTGAACACGATACGGGCGATGTATGATCAGTGTCTGAACACGATACGGGCGATGTATGATCGGTGTCTGAACACGATACGGGCGATGTATGATAGGTGTCTGAACACGATACGGGCGATGTATGATCAGTGTCTGAACACCATACGGGCGATGTATGATCAGTGTCTGAACACGATACGGGCGATGTATGATCAGTGTCTGAACACGATACGAGCGATGTATGATCGGTGTCTGAACACGATACGGGCGATGTATGATCGGTGTCTGAACACGATACGGGCGATGTATCTTTAGTGTCTGAACACGATACGGGCGATGTACGACCGGTGTCTGAACACGATACGGGCGATGTATGATCAGTGTCTGAACACGATACGGGCGATGTATGATCAGTGTCTGAACACGATACGGGCGATGTATGATCAGTGTCTGAACACGATGCGGGCGATGTATGATCGGTGTCTGAACACGATACGGGCGATGTATGATCAGTGTCTGAACACGATACCGGCGATGTATGATCAGTGTCTGAACACGATACGGGCGATGTATGATCAGTGTCTGAACACGATACGGGCGATGTATGATCAGTGTCTGAACACGATACGGGCGATGTATGATCAGTGTCTGAACGCGATACGGGCGATGTATGATCGGTGTCTGAACACGATGCGGGCGATCTATGATCAGTGTCTGAACACGATACGGGCGATGTATAATCGGTGTCTGAACACGATATGGGCGATGTATGATCAGTGTCTGAACACGATGCGGGCGATGTATGATCAGTGTCTAAACACGATACGGGCGGTGTATGATCGGTGTCTGAACACGATATGGGCGATGTATGATCAGTGTCTGAACACGATACGGGCGATGTATGATCAGTGTCTGAACACGACACGGGCGGTGTATGATCGGTGTCTGAACACGATACGGGCGATGTATGATAGGTGTCTGAACACGATACGGGCGATGTATGATCAGTTTCTGAACACGATACGGGCGATGTATGATCAGTTTCTGAACACGATACGGGCGATGCATGATAGGTGTCTGAACACGATACGGGCGATGTATGATCAGTGTCTGAACACGATACGGGCGATGTATGATCAGTGTCTGAACACGATACGGGCGATGTATGATCAGTGTCTGAACACGATACGGGCGATGTATGATCGGTGTCTGAACACGATACGGGCGATGTATGATCGGTGTCTGAACACGATACGGGCGATGTATGATCAGTGTCTGAACACGATACGGGCGATGTATGATCGGTGTCTGAACACGATACGGGCGATGTATGATCAGTGTCTGAACACGATACGGGCGATGTATGATCAGTGTCTGAACACGATACGGGCGATGTATGATCAGTGTCTGAACACGATATGGGCGATGTATGATCGGTGTCTGAACACGATACGGGCGATGTATGATCAGTGTCTGAACACGATAGGGGCGATGTATGATCAGTGTCTGAACACGATACGGGCGATGTATGATAGGTGTCTGAACACGATGCCGGCGATGTATGATCGGTGTCTGAACACGATACGGGCGGTGTATGATCGGTGTCTGAACTCGATACGGGCGGTGTATGATCAGTGTCTGAACACGATACGGGCGATGTATGATAGGTGTCTGAACACGATACGGGCGATGTATGATCAGTGTCTGAACACGATACGGGCGATGTATGATTGGTGTCTGAACACGATACGGGCGATGTATGATAGGTGTCTGAACACGATACGGGCGATGTATGATCAGTGTCTGAACACGATACGGGCGATGTATGATCAGTGTCTGAACACGATACGGGCGATGTATGATCGGTGTCTGAACACGATACGGGCGATGTATGATCGGTGTCTGAACACGATGCGGACGATGTATGATCGGTGTCTGAACACGATGCGGGCGATGTATGATCCGTGTCTGAACACGATACGGGCGATGTATGATCAGTGTCTGAACACGATATGGGCGATGTATGATCAGTGTCTGAACACGATGCGGGCGATGTATGATCGGTGTTTGAACACGATACGGGAGATGTATGATCGGTGTCTGAACACGATACGGGCGATGTATGATCAGTGTCTGAACACGATACGGGCGATGTATGATCGGTGTCTGAACACGATACGGGCGGTGTATGATCAGTGTCTGAACACGATACGGGCGGTGTACGATAGGTGTCTGAACACGATGCGGGCGATGTATGATCAGTGTCTGAACACGATAGGGGCGATGTATGATAGGTGTCTGAACACGATACGGGCGGTGTATGATCGGTGTCTGAACACGATACGGGCGGTGTATGATCAGTGTCTGAACACGATACGGGCGATGTATGATAGGTGTCTGAACACGATACGGGCGATGTATGATCGGTGTCTGAACACGATACGGGCGATGTATGATAGGTGTCTGAACACGATACGGGCGATGTATGATCAGTGTCTGAACACCATACGGGCGATGTATGATCAGTGTCTGAACACGATACGGGCGATGTATGATCAGTGTCTGAACACGATACGAGCGATGTATGATCGGTGTCTGAACACGATACGGGCGATGTATGATCGGTGTCTGAACACGATACGGGCGATGTATCTTTAGTGTCTGAACACGATACGGGCGATGTACGACCGGTGTCTGAACACGATACGGGCGATGTATGATCAGTGTCTGAACACGATACGGGCGATGTATGATCAGTGTCTGAACACGATACGGGCGATGTATGATCAGTGTCTGAACACGATGCGGGCGATGTATGATCGGTCTCTGAACACGATACGGGCGATGTATGATCAGTGTCTGAACACGATACCGGCGATGTATGATCAGTGTCTGAACACGATACGGGCGATGTATGATCAGTGTCTGAACACGATACGGGCGATGTATGATCAGTGTCTGAACACGATACGGGCGATGTATGATCAGTGTCTGAACGCGATACGGGCGATGTATGATCGGTGTCTGAACACGATGCGGGCGATCTATGATCAGTGTCTGAACACGATACGGGCGATGTATAATCGGTGTCTGAACACGATATGGGCGATGTATGATCAGTGTCTGAACACGATACGGGCGATGTATGATCAGTGTCTGAACACGATAGGGGCGATGTATGATCAGTGTCTGAACACGATGCGGGCGATGTATGATCGGTGTTTGAACACGATACGGGAGATGTATGATCGGTGTCTGAACACGATACGGGCGATGTATGATCAGTGTCTGAACACGATACGGGCGATGTATGATCAGTGTCTGAACACGATACGGGCGATGTATGATCGGTGTCTGAACACGATACGGGCGATGTATGATCAGTTTCTGAACACGACACGGGCGATGTATGATTGGTGTCTGAACACGATACGGGCGATGTATGATAGGTGTATGAACACGATACGGGCGATGTATGATGGGTGTCTAAACACGATACGGGCGATGTATGATCAGTGTCTGAACACGATACGGGCGATGTATGATCAGTGTCTGAACACGATACGGGCGATGTATGATTGGTGTCTGAACACGATTCGGGCGATGTATGATGGGTGTCTGAACACGATACGGACGATGTATGATAGGTGTCTAAACACGATACGGGCGATGTATGATCAGTGTCTGAACACGATACGGGCGATGTATGATCAGTGTCTGAACACGATACGGGCGATGTATGATCAGTGTCTGAACACGATACGGGCGATGTATGATCAGTGTCTGAACACGATACGGGCGATGTATGATTGGTGTCTGAACACGATTCGGGCGATGTATGATGGGTGTCTGAACACGATACGGACGATGTATGATAGGTGTCTAAACACGATACGGGCGATGTATGATCAGTGTCTGAACACGATACGGGCGATGTATGATCAGTGTCTGAACACGATACGGGCGATGTATGATCAGTGTCTGAACACGATACGGGCGATGTATGATCAGTGTCTGAACAAGATACGGGCGATGTATGATCAGTGTCTGAACACGATGCGGGCGATGTATGATCGGTGTCTGAACACGATACGGGCGATGTATGATCAGTGTCTGAACACGATACGGGCGATGTATGATCAGTGTCTGAACACGATACGGGCGATGTATGATAGGTGTCTGAACACGATACGGGCGATGTATGATCAGTGTCTGAACACGATACGGGCGATGTATGATCAGTGTCTGAACACGATGCGGGCGATGTATGATCGGTGTCTGAACACGATACGGGCGATGTATGATCGGTGTCTGAACACGATACGGGCGATGTATGATCAGTGTCTGAACACGATACGGGCGATGTAGGATAGGTGTCTAAACACGATACGGGCGATGTATGATCAGTGTCTGAACACGATGCGGGCGATGTATGACCGGTGTCTGAACACGATACGGGCGATGTATGATCAGTGTCTTGTGTTGATGAGCAAAGTAATGGAAATTACAAGTTTGTTGAAGATGAATCGAAAACGTAATATCGCTGAAAAGAAGAAATGTCTGTTTGAAATGTCCAGAGTATAGAGAGGATGGGGATTGGTCCCACGCATGTTGTCATTGTACAAACGTTCTACAAAGTTACCATTGATAGCACAGTTGGTGAATACAGAGGGTGCATGGCAGGAGTTATTCTGTAAGTATATCTGTCGCAAGAAAGATCTTTGCTGGAATCTGGCTATTAAAGCGGAAGCCAAGATTGAACAGCGATGCATTTTTTTTATTGAAACTATATGAAACTAAATAAGTTCATCCCTAGAAGGACATATTTTTTAGTAATCTGATAACGGAGTAATTTTTGATTGAACGCTAACCACTACCCGAGTCATGGAGGTAGCACATTGCAGCTGATGCTGACGTCACAGAAGCGTAGTCCGATATTTCCCATCTCGCCGTCAATGGTATTGGCTGCCAGAGCTTGAGGATATATGGTTTATGTTATCACAATTAGGCGTATGAGCTGGATTGTGTAACGTGAGAACAAAGGTCTTCGTGGCGCCATCGTTTAGTAGACCTATGTATGTCACAAGTAAAACGGTGTGACCTGACCTCTCAACCGGTGACTTCTTCGGCTCAGCATCAATCTATGCCCCGCCCCACCCCCACCCACAACACACATACCATTCCCAAAAACACTCAAAAACTCTTTTTACAGTGTGGTTAATGACGAAGGCATTGAACAGTTCAGGGCTGCATATTACATTATTTCATTAGGGACATCCCCTTTCTTTTCATTTACCGAACCACATACGCACGATCCACAGGTGAATTCATCATAGAATTAGAAACCTTTCCCTGTCTGATGGCCTGTATTTACATGTATATGTATGTCATCATAGCTCCAGTGACATACTGACCCTGATTGGTTGATAGCAGTCGAATGAGAATTAAATGGCTGCGCCCACCAAAACTACACTTATAGCGAGCGCAAAAGCGAGCTCTTAAGGTAACATACATGCGTATTTAAAGTCAATTTCAAACATAGGCTTAGGACTTTCATTTCGCGTAACAACCCCCATGAGACGTTTTCGGATTCGGAGTAAATATCAGCTGTACATAAATATATTCAAGCAAAGAGAGGTCGAAGGCTCAAGTCTAATTATTTCTCAAAATCAGTGGGTGTGACTTATACACTGGAAATTTGGTAACATATGCCCAGTTTACTTATCTTTCTTTATCTTTACTTTTCTAAAAACATTTTTTGTGAGGTAGCAAATTGTATAGATCTAGGATGATAGAAGAAGACGGATGATGATAAAACATACATTGTACTTCTGACATGTGGTGAGTGTTCAAGAAACTTACTTGTGGTGTATTTAGCAACAGTTCAGTATATGTTCTCATGGACAGGTCACAACCGCATAAAGCCTGCTATATAAAACATGTTATAGATTAATAGAATGGTAGAAGAAGAAGGATGATGATAAAACATACTTCTGACATGGTGTGAGTGTTCAAGAAGCTTACTCATGGTGTATTTAGCAATTGTTCAGTATCTGTTCTCATGGATAGGTCACAACAGGCAATGAAAATATGTTTTTCATGAAGGAGTTACCTTCGAAAATAGTTTTAATAGAAATGATATAGATCTATTAAAGTCCTTCTAATATAAATAGAAATATTTATGGACATGTTGTCATCAATTTTTGTTTGCCATATTTAGCTTTTTTATGAACATATACCTGGTACATAGATAGGTATAGATTGCTATAAATCTATGACCAGGTATAAACTTGATTTAAAAATATCTCATCAACCTATATATAATTTTAGCAAAAGGAAAAAAATGAATAAGATATTAATTATCATAAAATAGATCTAATATGATTAATTATAGACTCAAGCAACTACTTATTTTTGTATTTCTCTGCATATATGACTTTAAGCCCAAATATTACCGTTAAACAACTAAGCCATCCATCTTATTTTTAATTAAAAGAAATAGATAAAAATATCAGTTCTATAACTTAAATAAGATATTTCAGTACAGGTAGTTTTAAGAATATAAACTACTTCAGCTAATACAGCAGATATAAGACGGCATCTAGTCAACTCGACCCACGACATGCCCGACCCATCACCTACTCAACCCCAAGCCAACTCGACCCCAAGCTAACTCAACCTCAAACCAACTATACCTGTATTGGTTTTGAGTCTAGTTGTCTAGAAACCTATAAGATTAGGACAGCTGGCTGCTGCCGTTGATACAGCAGCTTTAAGAGCTAGGCCTTTATTTTTTTTTTATTTGGGTGAGCTCGCAACTTAGGCAATGCCTATTCATATTATATATGTACGTCTTCATAACTCCAGTGACATACTGACCCTGATTGGTTGATAGCGGTCGAATGAGAATTAAATGGCTGCGCCCACCGAAACTATACACTTATAGCGAGCGCAAGCGAGCTCTTAAGGTAACATGCATGCGTATTCAAAGTCCATTTCAAGCATAGGCTTAGGACTTTCATTTCGCGTAACAGCCCCCATGAGACGTTTTCGGATTCGGAGTAAATATCAGCTGTACATAAATATATTCAAGCAAAGAGAGGTCGAAGCCTGTTATGTCATGTCTTTAATAGCGAGCTCTAGCGAGCTATTATGGTAACGTATACAAAGGGAAAAAATAAATAAATAAATAAATAAATAAATAAATAAATAAAAAAATGAAAATTTTTTTGGCTTGCCATACATTGCCATACTTACTATGCGATTCAAAAAACGTCGGCCGCGCGTCATGGCCGAGAATGAAGGCGATAATAGGAGCCATTTCAGAAAGTTCCAGACTATATAACAGAATATACGCCTAAAATTATTATTTTATTGCTTTATTTGTCTGAATAACGAAGGATTATGATTATGAAAACTATAAAACATTGATTACATTTTTATTCACCATTTCTCCCGGCTACTAGCGGAACGCCCTCTGTTGGGACATTGATGCTAACATCCGGAAAATGCGAACCCTGGCGAACGCGTTCGAAACTCGACTCAAACTTTTGTTTGTTTTTGCTGTTTGGCATAGATCTAAGTCATAAAAAATTTAGACAAGGTGTGTATTATTTTTGAAAGTCATCTGTTTATTTCAACTGATTGCTATGACAGTTTTCATGAATATTTCAGCCCCTGGTTGTCTTTTTTTTAAGTCAGACAAGTGACCAAGACGTCCAAGTCGAGTGTCGTCTTCGCGTCGGTCTGTCAAACTCTCGGTTTACAGATAACTCGCCACAAAACGAACTCGCCACAAGAGAACTCGCCACACTTTGGAGAACTCGCCACAAACGGACCGGTGAACTCGCCACATTTTCTGGTGAACTCGCCACATCTCGCCACATCTCGTGGTGAACTCGCCACACCTCCTGTTAAATCGTCACAGGATTAGTATATTACTATAGAGGCCTTTTTGGTACTATAGTTATTTCGCTTAGTGTACTGGTTATTATCTCATTAAATTCGGCGGGGGTTCCGCCAGATCGGAGGGAAGCCCTTTCGCTGTTGGAATGTCGCCATATTGATTCATTCAGTCAGGCGTGTTTGCTATATTGGGCGAAGTCGCTGTAGTTATATATTATGCAGTCATGAGGCTCAGCGACAAATATCAAGAAATAACTAGTCCCTAACCTGGTTCCCCAAGAAATATTGTGGATGTTGACATCTTGGTAGGTCGTGAAACTTCATAATTACTGTGACAAATGTAAGATGTTAACCAGTTAATTTAATGGTTTTGGCCATGAACTTCTACGACGATCACGTACATTCTACTTATGTATATTGTGTTCCACATAAGCGCCTATTACTGTTGCAGACAATGTCACAATCGGTCAGTACATAATGGCGGTAAATTTAAAAATTAATTAGTTTTGCGGATTCGGGCGGATCACGTTGTTATTGCAAAATGCAATCAACAATGTTTTGTGCTGTCAATTCTATATTGGTATAGGGCAAATTTCACGCTATTGCATTGATCGGTGCGTGCAATTTTTATCATTAATTAATGATTACTCAGAAGTGGGTTGCAGTTTAATAAAAGTTTTAGTTTCCAAAGAATCCAAATTTATCAGTTACCGTCATGGTTAAGCGAAAATCTAATTTGTTAAATTTGTTTTCCTAACGTGACCCAGGTCAGTCCGTTCGTTACTTTAACATAAATCAACACCTCATTTCGTACGTACAATGAAAAATATTATGAAAGGGAATGATGACCATGGGAACTGCTATTAGATACAATGTAGAGGTCATTTTCGTCAGTTGTTCACAGTTACGTTGGTCTGCGAAAGACGATGGATTTTGCTTTGTTTTCAAGTGATGCGATTTGCGTCGCGGCTTTTGCGGGATTTACTGTTCACTGGGTAGGCTAAGGGCTACGTAAGACTTTTGTGAGTTTCCCTTATAAGGTGTCTTATACGGAGTCACCGGACATAATGAAAAGTGTATTTGAAATTTCAAACTTTTAATAAAATCGATTTATAGAAAGTTACAACTTTTTATAGAACTTAGTTTTTCAACGATAAACTTAGTTTTTCAACGATAAACTTATTGAAAACTTTAAATATTAATATTAATTAGCGTTGTGGGTTGGGGCGAATCGTGTAGTTAATGCAGAACGCAATCAACAATGCTTAGTTGCTATCATTTATTAATTCCTTAATCCCATCTGTACATACTACAACACGCTATCTACAACATGAGTTCGACATTTCCAATCATAGCTGCGAATTAAAAATGAAAATGCTGTTATGTACATGCGAGAGCAGAATCAAGGAGACCATACCTCCTTGACCATACCAAGTCATTTACATAACGACGTTAAATAAAACTTTTAACTTTTATCTTTATCTTTACAGGTCACATCACCTTGATGTATCCTCCGGATTCTAACGGAGTTAAAGGGAATATGTTTTTTCAAATGCGTGCATCGACCATCCCCGCCCCCTGTCGCTAGCATCTCATTGTCTGAAGAAATTGCCGTGCCGTATGCATAGCTGGCCACGCGAATTAAAAATGAAGAGAATCGCGAATTAATCCAATAGCCGACATCCATGCAGTATGTCCTCTCTAATGCCTGCTTGCGATCCCCCCTCCCCCAACCTCCCGCATCTCAAATTGAAACCATGCTATGCGATATTAACAATAATAAGATGTGACCCCACTTTGATGTATGCTCCTGATTCTCGCGGTGTTAACGGGTCTGCTGGTATATACATGCGAGGGAGGAATCAGGGAATCCAGGCTACGTGATGTCAACATTAATAACATGTCGCACCACTTTGATGTATACTCCTGATTTTCCCGGTGTTAACGGCTTAACACTTTTTCCACCGCTGCTACCTACTACCCCCATCCTCCCTGGCCGCCACATCGACTAACATCGCCGACTTCACGGCATATCACGCCCACATGGCACTTTGGGCGAAGCCATATTGTGACAGAAACAAAACCGCACTGGGCTCCATATTCCATCAAGGGGTCATTTCAGAAATCGGCCTTCACCAAGACACATTAAAACTGAACTTATCTGGATAATTACGTTTGGATACACTTGGATACATTTGGATACATATGGATACATTTGGATATATTTGGATACACCCGTAGGTGTGGCGAGTTCGATATATTTGGATACACCCGTAGGTGTGGCGAGTTCACTTGTCGAGTGTGGCGAGTTATCCCAAAAGTGTGGCGAGTTATCCGGGGCTGTGGCGAGTTATCTTGTGGCGAGTTCGTCTTGTGGCGAGTTCTCTGCACACCAAACTCTCGTGTCACTGTCAACCCTGGTCAAATTAGACAAATAACTGACTCAGTCGTTGATTTGTTGACGTCTACTTGTCAGTACGTTTTGTTGAGATTGAAGGTTGGTATTTTGATATAAAACCATCTAACTTGACAGCTTTGGCTAATTTAGATCTTGAACTAAAGTTTTAGTCCAAGCTAAAACAAGTCAGATAGTCATAGATTAGCCTGAATGTTCAGACGGTACAGTCTTGACACTTGTTCTTGTGACTGTAACAGTAAGCATCAGACTGTCAAACTGTAACGTCTGAACATTCAGGCTAGCCATAGATATCATATGGTCAGGGAGACAGGAATGTCTGATGAAATCAATCTGGACTGGTTGAAGTGTCAGGACTGTAGCGCCTGAACTTTCAGGTACAGTCACCAAGAACAAGTGTCAGGACTGTAGCATCTGAACTTTCAGGCTACCCTGACAGAAGTAGGCCTATTGCTATTTGGAATGCAGATTTTACTTTGATGTTTTTGGAATCATGTTTAGACCGAGTTATTTTGGGCCAATTGGGGCCCTTGGCTTTAAACCACTGTCTGTGACTGTAAAACTAAAAAGTAGGTAGGGTAAACACTAAATTTTCCATATGACATCAAATTTCAGCTGCAGTTTTTGCCTTTTTAAATATAACAATTTAATTCTGGTCTTTATTATGATTCCAAACCTATATTTTAGATGCCTCCACCCATGAAATATAGATCTATATACCGGTAGCTCTAATTTGAAGAGTTTATTTGAGACAGATTAAATAGGATTTTAAACAAAAATTGTAAATATTTTATTACCGGTCATAGATCTATACTATTTCCTAACATTTGACACCTTTTGCCTAATTCTGACACATATATATCTAGGACATCAAAATTTCAGCTGCAGTTTTTGCCTTTTTAAATATAACAATATAATTCTGGTTTCTAGACTCCAAACCTATATTTCAAATGCCTCCACCCCTGAAATATATAATTTGAAGAGTTTAATTGAGAAAAATTAAACAGGAGTTTAAACCAAAACTGTAAATATTTTAAGAATATTTTATTATATATTGTTCACATGACTTACTATTTCCTTTTTTTGACACATTTTGCCTACTTTTGACACCCCAGGATAATTCAGATTTATTCACAACCATATCACTCCTCTATGATTTGAACAAATTGCTGTTTTTCAGTGCTATTTTTGTTAATTTTCAAATGATTTTAATCTATATAACTTATTTAAATTAATGCCATTATTACGATTTTTAATCAAATGCAGAATTATATATTTAATTCCTCTTAAAGCAACATTTTAAGTTTAAAATTGTCCCAATACAATCATTTTCAATGTCAAATGTCAAAAACTGGTTTTCCTGCCAGACAAATATAGATCTAGATAACCATCACAACACAATAAAGGACATACAAATATTTTCATATCCAGTCTATTTGGGCATGAAATTTAAACATATCACTGGCAAAAATATAGCTAGGATATCAACAGTTTAACAAATATTGAATGAAATCCCTTTTCCCGAAACTAAACAGCCTCTCTTAAAATGTCAAGCTTTGAGTAAATTCACACAAAAAATGGTTGTACTTTGTATTGTCAACATCCCCTTGCTGACAAATAATTAAAATATTAATCAAAAAGGCAACAATTATTTAATAAAAAGTTTAATAAAAAAAGGCAACAATTATTGAATTAAAAGTTTAATAAAACAGGAAACAATTATTGGATTTAAAGTTTAATAGAAAAAAACAACAATTATTGAAATAAAAGTTTAATAAAAAAGGCAACAATTACTGCAACAACGGTTTTAGTAGTTCATATTGATAAGCAACACAAGTGTGTACCATTTTGAGGATCAGAAAACTGTCTGGACTACTCCTACTCAAGCAGTATTACTTTCAAATGGAGATACCAAGTATACATAATAAACAGGGTTTAGCATGTAAAAGTGTCTACCGGTAAATAGGCAATAGGCAACATATGGTCAGTTTACTTCATTTTACTTATACACTGGTGCGACTTATATCTATGGCTCAAGTCTAATAATTTCTCAAAATCAGTGGGTGTGACTTATACACTGGAAATTTGGTAACATATGCCCAGTTTACTTATCTTTTTTTATGTTTACTTTCTAAAAACATTTTTTGTGAGAGATACCAATATTACATTGGTAGCAAATTGTATAGATCTTGGATGATAGAAGAAGACGGATGATGATAAAACATACATTGTACTTCTGACATGTGGTGAGTGTTCAAGAAACTTACTTGTGGTGTATTTAGCAACAGTTCAGTATATGTTCTCATGGACAGGTCACAACCGCATAAAGCCTGCTATAAAACATGTTATAGATTAATAGAATGGTAGAAGAAGAAGGATGATGATAAAACATACTTCTGACATGGTGTGAGTGTTCAAGAAGCTTACTCATGGTGTATTTAGCAATTGTTCAGTATCTGTTCTCATGGATTGAAGGTTGGTATTTTGATATAAAACCATCTAACGTGACAGTTTTAGTAGCTCATATAGATAAGCAACACAAATGTGTACCATTTTGAGGATCAGAAAACTGTCTGGACTACTCCTACTCAAGCAGTATTACTTTCAAATAGAGATACCAAGTATACATAATAAACAGGGTTTAGCATGTAAAAGTGTCTACCGGTAAATAGGCAACTAACTTATGGTCAGTTTACTTCATTTTACTTATACACTGGTGCGACTTATCTATGGCTCAAGTCTAATAATTTCTCAAAATCGGTGGGTGTGACTTATACACTGGAAATTTGGTAACATATGCCCAGTTTACTTATCTTTTTTTATGTTTACTTTCTAAAAACATTTTTTGTGAGAGATACCAATATTACATTGGTAGCAAATTGTATAGATCTAGGATGATAGAAGAAGACGGATGATGATAAAACATACATTGTACTTCTGACATGTGGTGAGTGTTCAAGAAACTTACTCGTGGTGTATTTAGCAACAGTTCAGTATATGTTCTCATGGACAGGTCACAACCGCATAAAGCCTGCTATATAAAACATGTTATAGATTAATAGAATGGTAGAAGAAGAAGGATGATGATAAAACATACTTCTGACATGGTGTGAGTGTTCAAGAAGCTTACTCATGGTGTATTTAGCAATTGTTCAGTATCTGTTCTCATGGATTGAAGGTTGGTATTTTGATATAAAACCATCTAACGTGACAGTTTTAGTAGCTCATATAGATAAGCAACACAAATGTGTACCATTTTGAGGATCAGAAAACTGTCTGGACTACTCCTACTCAAGCAGTATTACTTTCAAATAGAGATACCAAGTATACATAATAAACAGGGTTTAGCATGTAAAAGTGTCTACCGGTAAATAGGCAACTAACTTATGGTCAGTTTACTTCATTTTACTTATACACTGGTGCGACTTATCTATGGCTCAAGTCTAATTATTTCTCAAAATCAGTGGGTGTGACTTATACACTGGAAATTTGGTAACATATGCCCAGTTTACTTATCTTTCTTTATCTTTACTTTTCTAAAAACATTTTTTGTGAGGTAGCAAATTGTATAGATCTAGGATGATAGAAGAAGACGGATGATGATAAAACATACATTGTACTTCTGACATGTGGTGAGTGTTCAAGAAACTTACTTGTGGTGTATTTAGCAATGGTTCAGTATATGTTCTCATGGACAGGTCACAACTGCATAAAGCATGCTATAAAACATGTTATATAGATTGCTAGAATGATAGAAGAAGAAGGATGATGATAAAACATACTTCTTACATGGTGTGAGTGTTCAAGAAGCTTACTCATGGTGTATTTAGCAATTGTTCAGTATCTGTTCTCATGGATAGGTCACAACAGGCAATGAAAATATGTTTTTCATGAAGGAGTTACCTCCGAAAATATTTTTAATAGAAATGATATAGATCTATTAAAGACCTAATATAAATAGAAATATTTATGGACATGTTGTCATCAATTTTTTTTTGGCCATATTGGGGCACTTTCTGTGAAAGGGTGTAGCTTTGTTATGAACATATACCTGGTACATAGATAGGTATAGATTGCTATTATTCTATGACCAGCTTTAAACTTGATTTAAAAATATCTCATCAACCTATATATAATTTTAGCAAACGGAAAAAAGGGTCAGAAAATTAAAAATGAATAAGATATTAATTATCATAAAATAGATGTAATATGATTAATTATAGACTCAAGCAACTACTTATTTTTGTATTTCTCTGCATATATGACTTTAAGCAAATATTACCGTTAAACAACTATCCATCTTATTTTTAATTAAAAGAAATATATAAAAACATCATTTCTATAACTTAAATAAGATATTTCAGTACAGGCAGCTTTAAGAATATAGACTACTTCAGCTAATACAGCAGATATAAGACAGCATCTAGTCAACTCGACCCACAACACGCCCGACCCATCACCTACTCAACCCCAAGCTAACTCAACCCCAAACTAACTATACCTATGTTGGTTTTGGGTCTAGTTGTCTAGAAACCTATAAGATTAGGACAGCTGGCTGCTGCAGTTGATACAGCAGCTTTAAGAGCTAGGCCTTTATTATTTTTTAATTTGGGTGAGCTCGCAACTTAGGCAATGCCTATTCATATTAATTAAATCAGCTGCCCCACAGAATTAACGAATAAATTGTTCAATGTTAACACTGGATGTAAATAACAAATTAACTTCAAATTAATTAAAGTTAATTTATAAGCGACGTGCTAAAAGTCTGTTGCCAAGCAGAGCGCTCTTGGTGACCGCCCATTGTCTGCTGTCATAGTGAGTAGTTGTGACGTCAAAATGTTATAAACATGGCATCACAATGGGAGTTCTTAAGCAACCGAATGCTATGCCACAAGCACGTACATAGTATACGTCATCCCGCCAAAGATATTCTTTATGGCAAGCCGAAGTAAGATTAATTTTGAATATTAATCTAGATGTATCCCCTCGGAATATCTGAATTAATAAATATACGCTCGCATTTTTTAGGTAGAACCTATCCATATTAGGTGATAACAGGTTTTATTAAACCTAATTTGTTTTTTCTCTGCGAATTCGTAACTATAATTGGTTTTCTTTTATGAACTTATCTTTTGACTATATTCTCTCATTACGGCCGGAATTGGCTTCCCCTTTAAGTCACAAAAACAGTACAATACTAGTCCAAATAACTTTTGGGTAGGCACACTTGTCAAGCCAACGGTGCACTTTGGAATACCTCCTTCATGACTAATGAAACTTTGACTAAACGCGAGAATTCATCAGGGACATTACAGTGTATTTTAACAATATCATTAATGAAGAAGGTATGATTTTGGAGTGGAAAGAATTCATGTAGAATATCCTATTAACCTGAACTTCGCAGACTTTAATGATTTGACTCACTGTATCCCTAGACATTAGAAGTTAGATAGCAGCACAAAGAGATACAAATCTTATGTTGCAAGTAAGCAAACAGAAATTATTCAGAAAAGTAAGCGCAGTTACCAGTAAGCGAGTTACCAAATATTAATCAGATACCTTCAATAAATTCAGTAAGTGTAACGAAAGTGGTTGAACACTCAAATATATATGTGCAGACATTGAATGAAGGCAAGTATAGCTTTCAATATATATTTTTTAAATGTATGTCCCTAGCAATAGATATTTATATTGTGCATATTAGTGTCCTGGGAACATTTTACCTTTTGCAAGACTGATATAGTAACAGTTTAGCAATTTGTTGGGAAATGTAAAATAGTAAGGAATCTAGAGCTCTCGGATACAACAAAAAATCTCTTCTGTTCAGTGTTTTGGATCTTGTTTCATACAGAGATTCCTGTATAATATCTATTTGAAACATTTGTAGGGGTGCGATGGAATAACTTCTTTAAGTTTTAAGTTTTAGCAAGGAACACTATTTCCTTGCCGTTCCAAATCAATCGGAGCCCTGGACAAATGTCAACGGTTAAATCTTTTCCATATTGCCTTTTAAGAAGGGAAAGGAGAAGTATGTCGAGTTTTCAGGAGCTTTGTGTTCTGGACAGACACTGTGAGGGTGTGTGGCATGTTGCGTGGAGCCCCAGCGGCACTGCCCTCGCCTCCTGCAGCACTGACAAGACCGCCAGGATCTGGGGCAAGGAAGGTCAGTGCCATCGCGGGCGATAATGGGTAGATTTGGTGGTTTGAAACTAGTCTATACGGGCCACAGCAAATCGGCGGGGCCAGGGCGGAGGGGGGGACCAACTTTAGAACCTCCACCAAACGAACCCATATTATAATAAAAGCTACAGTCGATTCCTTACTAACATCTAGACTAAGGATTTTAACATTGGCACCGTTGTGCCCTTAGAGAAGCGGGCTGGCCTGGGGGCACTTGCGCCAAGGAGCTTAGATGCCAGAATAGGGGTGTCATTGGTACAAGTGCCTCTAACTCTAAGCAAGCCAGCTTCTCTAGAAAGCGGACTTGCCTGGGAGTGGGAGCACTTGCGTAAAGGGGTGTCACTGATATTGGATGGCGAGGTGCTTGAGTAGGGAGTATAGGTGTCAGGATAGCTACAGACTTCCCTCTGGGTCATAGATGCAACCCTTCACACGCCATTAGAAAGTGCCAAGTTTGCCACTTCAGGGCAGAACGCTTATTCATTTTGTACTATGACGTCGCCTAAGTTAAATTTCTTTTTAATTAACTGGTTATGCAGTTTTGACCTTCTTTCCAGTTATACGCGTTAAAACATGTCTATCATCTGACATTTATTTTTAATTAGCTAGGTATGTTGAAAGTATTGCTTTGGTAGCAAGAATATCGACTAAACTGTTACATATGCAAGCAAAAATTATAGAAGTCTATTTATTAAAGATAAGCATTTTCTAATGGCACGTGAGGGGTTACATCCACGACCCAGAGGGGAATCTGCAGCCATTGTCAGGAGTAAGGAACATAAGTGCCGGGGAGAGAGGGCCACTCAGATGCCAATGCATATATAGGCAAAACTGAAAGTCTATTAGCAGCAACACCAACTTAATAAAAAATAGTCAGAGGCAGGTCAAAATTAAAAAGACATGACCATTCAGTCTGTTTCAAGCCAAATACATATTTTATTTATACCGTAAACTGCCTATTTGAAGATGCATACATATTAGAAGCCGCACCCCAAGTTTAGCTGCAAACCTGGGTTGGCAGGCACCCAGAACCATTTCCAGAAAACTACATATTATAAGCCGCACCCAGACTTGGGGCTATCGACCCCTCTTGGCCCTACCTCCGCTGTATCCCTACTTAATCCCATCCCGCCAACCAAACCAATTAATCGTTTATACAAGCAGTCACGACCACTAACAACATTCAGCTCTCCCTCTCCAATCGCACCTCTTATCAAGTGTCACACCAGTGGCTGGCTCTTCTGGCCCCTACCAAGCCAATTAATTGTTTATACAAGCAGTCGCGACTACTAACAACATTCACCTCTCCCTCTCCGATTGCAGCTCTTATCAAGTGTCACACCAGTGGCTGGCTCTCCTGGCTCTTACTGGATGTTTATGAATCACTGTCGTACCTACCCAGTATCAAGTTTCTGTCTGGCACAATTATCTTATTGCATTTGGTGTGAGATGCCACCAGCAAAATATCAATTTACACCACCTGAAACCTGGCCTCTGATCATTGGTATACAATAGGTGTGGGTGGAGTCACGTGGCAGTAGTAATAAATAACAACTGTAAGTTGCTCATTCTTGATTGCCATAGTAACACAATGCCTGGGAAAACAGCATCTTACGACGCAGCTTTTATGCAATACATTATTTTTGCAACAAAGGTCATTTTTCATAGTCTGCCGCCCCCCCCCCCCCCCCCCCCCCCCACGCTCACTTGAAATTGGCAAAAGGCCCTATTTGAAGCCACACCCTGACTTGCGACTCAAACCCAGAAACTGGAACCTCCAACTTCGTAGTATAAGCTGCGGCTTCAAATAGGCAGTTTACGGTACAGGTTTTTATCCCTGTATCATTCAGAAATTCAAGAGATACATAACAACATATAACAAACGTGAAGCGAATGAGACGTCAATGTGTACATACATTAGGGGATCCATCTAGATATCAATGTGTAAATACATTAGGGGCTCCATCTAGATGTCAGTGTGTACATACATTAGGGGATCCATCTAGATGTCAATGTGTACATACATTAGGGGATCCATCTAGATATCAATGTGTAAATATATTAGGGGATCCATCTAGATGTCAATGTGTACATACATTAGGGGATCCATCTAGATGTCAATGTGTACATACATTAGGGGATCCATCTAGATATCAATGTGTAAATACATTAGGGGATCCATCTAGATAACAATGTGTAAATACATTAGGGGATCCATCTAGATGTCAGTGTGTACATACATTAGGGGATCCATCTAGATGTCAATGTGTAAATACATTAGGGGATCCATCTAGATGTCAATGTGTAAATACATTAGGGGATCCATCTAGATGTCAATGTGTACATACATTAGGGGATCCGTCTAGATGTCAATGTGTACATACATTAGGGAATACATCTAGATGTCAGTGTGTACATACATTAGGGGACTAGGTGAGGCAGTATTGGAGGAGAGAGACATTCAAACAGAGTGGTGCAGACAGTCAAACCAAGCAACACTCACTCAGACCAGTTCATCTTGTGATGTCACAAATCTCTACTCTGAGAGTGGGTTTGGAAATGGATCGTTTGCAGCTTGAATATATTTTGTTGAGTTTAGATATTAATAATGATGGCATAAGAGACATTGCAAAATAAATTCCACCTGATTAATGGCTTTACCAGGTAGTAACCAATGTATATTTGGAAGTGGTTTGTAACAAATCCCTGCTAAGGAGATAGACTTTAATTGAGCTCCAAAGACTATGTGTAAACTGGTGCTTCCCATGTCATGTGTGTTTGTACAGTTTCTTTCTTGGTACTTGAGGCAGGGAGGGGTGGGTGGGTATTCTTGACTGTATAACATACACTGGCTTATGAAGCCTCTTCATATATGGTTAGAAACAAGCCTATTCAACCACAGGTTTGGAGGTACCTAAACATAGGTGGTTATATATCAGGTATGTAAGTACCTCAACATAAGTGGTTATATCACATGACTAATTACCTCAACATAGGTGGCTTTATCACAAGACTGTAAGTACCTCAACATAGGTAGTTATATCACATGACTAATTACCTCAACATAGGTGGTTTTATCACAAAACTAATTACCTCAACATGGATGGTTATATTGCAAGGAATTACCTCAACATAGGTGGTTATATCACAGTCAGTATAAGTACCTCAACATAGGTGGTTATGTCACAAGACTAATTACAACAACATAGTTGGTTATATCAGGTTTCTAATTACATCAACATATGTGGTTATATCAGGTTTCTAATTACATCAACATAGGTGGTTATTTAACAGGTTTGTAATTACATTAACATAGGTGGTTAAATTCCAGTCGGTATAGTAACCTCAACATAGGTGGTTTTATCACAAGACTAATTACCGCAACATATGTGGTTATATCACAAGACTAATTACCTCAACATAGGTGGTTATATCACAGTCAGTATAAGTACCTTAATATAGGTGGTTATATAACAGGTTTGTAAGTACATCAACATAGGTGGTTATATCACAGTCGGTATAATTACCTCAACATGGGTGGTTATTATTTTAATATATAATAATTACCAGTTTCATATTTTACATAAATTGTGTTATTTGTTGAATTAACTCCACCGTGCAATAAGCTGTCTGTATTGGGCAGGGTATGTGAATGCTGGCGGTTGCCTGTGACGCTTGCGTTGTGTTACCAGGGGACCACTGGCAGTGTCAGACAGTGCTGGAGGGGGGTCACCAGCGCACGGTCAGGGCTGTGACCTGGTCACCCTGCGGCAAGTACCTGGCGACGGCTAGCTTCGACGGCACTGTGTGTATCTGGAGCCACAAGGACGGGGAGTTCGAGTGCTCGGCCACCCTGGAGGGACACGAGAACGAGGTTAAGAGCGCCGCCTGGTCGCCCTCCGGCAACTGGATTGCCACCTGCAGCAGGGACAAGAGCGTCTGGATCTGGGAAAGTCAGTCTTCTGGAGCCCGAGTCGGCTGTCTGATTGATTGACCAATGATATGCAGCAATCTGGGATCTTGCGTAGTTTGTTGCTGTGAAATTTAGTTTGGAAGTTTCTGAAATGAATGTTATATATTCGGATAGGTTCACATTCTATAAACTGGCTAGGATAATTATACTGTAGCATAATTAGTATAACTGGTAAGGTTAATTATATTGTAGCATAATTAGTGTAACTGGTACGGTTCATTATATTGTAGCATAATTAGTGTAACTGGTAAGGTTAATTATATTGTAGCATAATTAGTGTAACTGGTTCGGTTCATTATATTGTAGCATAATTAGTGTAACTGGTTCGGTTCATTATATTGTAGCATAATGAATGTAAATTAATAATATCCTTGATCCATGGCGCCAATATCAATGACATACTTCCTGTATGGTGCATAATACGGGTCCTTTAACTAATCTGATACAATGTCTTATTAAGGTAACATAACATCAATATGACTACTTGATGAAGACGAACCGTCTGTTTCAGTGGATTATGAGAACGAGGACTTTGAATGTGATAGCGTTCTTAGTTCACACACCCAAGACGTGAAAAAAGTTGCATGGAACCCACAAAAAGAGGTAGTGTCCGCTTTTTCCACAATGGTTGTACCAAAACTAAGCGCTATTCCTACGCTTCCATTTACATAGTATTTGTTCCTAACAAAGTCATTATGACAGTTATGAATGTTATAGTTTCCAATTATTATTTATTTTATTAATTGTAGGTGCTTGCTTCAGCTAGCTATGACAATACGATAAAGATGTTCAAAGGAGATGGTGATGACTGGTCGTGTACATCCACACTGGGTAAGTTACAGGAAGCCCTTTTTGGTGGTGTACATCCACACTGGGTAAGTTACATGAAGCCCTTGTTGGTCGTGTACATCCACACTGAGTAAGTTACATGAAGCCCTTGTTGGTGGTGTACATCCACACTGGGTAAGTTACATGAAGCCCTTGTTGGTGGTGTACACTGGGTAAGTTACATGAAGCCCTTGTTGATGGTGTACATCCACACTGGGTAAGTTACATGAAGCCCTTGTTGGTGGTGTACACTGGGTAAGTTACATGAAGCCCTTGTTGGTGGTGTACATCCACACTGGGTAAGTTACATGAAGCCCTTGTTGATGGTGTACATCCACACTGGGTAAGTTACATGAAGCCCTTGTTGGTGGTGTACACTGGGTAAGTTACATGTAGCCCTTGTTGATGGTGTACATCCACACTGGGTAAGTTACATGTAGCCCTTGTTGGTGGTGTACATCCACACTGGGTAAGTTACATGAAGCCCTTGTTGATGGTGTACATCCACACTGGGTAAGTTACATGAAGCCCTTGTTGGTGGTGTGCACTGGGTAAGTTACATGAAGCCCTTGTTGGTGGTGTACACTGGGTAAGTTACATGAACCCCTTGTTGGTGGTGTACACTGGGTAAATTACATGAAGCCCTTGTTGGTGGTGTACACTGGGTAAGTTACATGAAGCCCTTGTTTTGGTGGTGCACATCCAGACTGGGTAAGTTACATGAAGCCCTTGTTGGTGGTGTACACTGGGTAAGTTACATGAAGCCCTTGTTGGTGGTGTACACTGGGTAAGTTACATGAAGCCCTTGTTGGTGGTGTACACTGGGTAAGTTACATGAAGCCCTTGTTGGTGGTGTACACTGGGTAAGTTACATGAAGCTATTGTTGGTGGTGTACACTGGGTAAGTTACATGAAGCCCTTGTTGGTGGTGTACACTGGGTAAGTTACATGTAGCCCTTGCTGGTGGTGTACACTGCGTAAGTTACATAAAGCCCTTGTTGGTGGTGTACACTGGGTAAGTTACATGAAGCCATTGTTGGTGGTGTACATCCACACTGGGTAAGTTACATGTAGCCCTTGTTGGTGGTGTGCATCCACACTGGGTAAGTTACATGAAGCCCTTGTTGGTGGTGTACACTGGGTAAGTTACATGAAGCCGTTGTTGGTGGTGCACATCCAGACTGGGTAAGTTACATGAAGCCCTTGTTGGTGGTGTACACTTGGTAAGTTACATGAAGCCGTTGTTGGTGGTGTACACTTGGTAAGTTACATGAAGCCCTTGTTGATGGTGTACATCCACACTGGGTAAGTTACATGAAGCCATTGTTGGTGGTGTACACTTGGTAAGTTACATGAAGCCCTTGTTGGTGGTGTACACTTGGTAAGTTACATGAAGCCGTTGTTGGTGGTGCACATCCAGACTGGGTAAGTTACATGAAGCCCTTGTTGGTGGTGTACACTTGGTAAGTTACATGAAGCCGTTGTTGGTGGTGTACACTTGGTAAGTTACATGAAGCCCTTGTTGATGGTGTACATCCACACTGGGTAAGTTACATGAAGCCATTGTTGGTGGTGTACACTTGGTAAGTTACATGTCGCCCTTGTTGGTGGTGTACACTTGGTAAGTTACATGATGCCCTTGTTGGTGGTGTACACTTGGTAAGTTACATGAAGCCCTTGTTGGTGGTGTACACTTGGTAAGTTACATGAAGCCGTTGTTGGTGGTGCACATCCAGACTGGGTAAGTTACATGAAGCCCTTGTTGGTGGTGTACACTGGGTAAGTTACATGAAGCCCTTGTTGGTGGTGTACATCCACACTGGGTAAGTTACATGATGCCCTTGTTGGTGGTGCACATCCACACTGGGTAAGTTACATGAAGCCCGTGTTGGTGGTGTACATCCACACTGGGTAAGTTACATGAAGCCATTGTTGGTGGTGCACATCCACACTGGGTAAGTTACATGAAGCCATTGTTGGTGGTGCACATTCACACTGGGTAAGTTACATGAAGCCCTTGTTGATGGTGTACATCCACACTGGGTAAGTTACATGAAGCCCTTCTTGGTGGTGTACATCCACACTGGGTAAGTTACATGAAGCCCTTGTTGGTGGTGTACACTGGGTAAGTTACATGAAGCCCTTGTTGGTGGTGTACATCCACACTGGGTAAGTTACATGAAGCCCTTGTTGGTGGTGTACACTGGGTAAGTTACATGAAGCCCTTGTTGGTGGTGTACATCCACACTGGGTAAGTTACATGAAGCCCTTGTTGGTGGTGTACATCCACACTGGGTAAGTTACATGAAGCCATTGTTGGTGGTGCACATCCACACTGGGTAAGTTACATGAAGCCATTGTTGGTGGTGTACCCTGGGTAAGTTACATGAAGCCCTTGTTGGTGGTGTACATCCACACTGGGTAAGTTACATGAAGCCCTTGTTGATGGTGTACATCCACACTGGGTAAGTTACATGAAGCCCTTGTTGGTGGTGTACATCCACACTGGGTAAGTTACATGAAGCCCTTGTTGGTGGTGTACATCCACACTGGGTAAGTTACATGAAGCCCTTGTTGGTGGTGTACACTGGGTAAGTTACATGAAGCCCTTGTTGGTGGTGTACACTGGGTAAGTTACATGAAGCCCTTGTTTTGGTGGTGCACATCCAGACTGGGTAAGTTACATGAAGCCCTTGTTGGTGGTGTACACTGGGTAAGTTACATGAAGCCATTGTTGGTGGTGTACACTGGGTAAGTTACATGAAGCCCTTGTTAGTGGTGTGCACTGGGTAAGTTACATGTCGCCCTTGTTGGTGGTGTACACTGGGTAAGTTACATGAAGCCCTTGTTGGTGGTGTACACTGGGTAAGTTACATGAAGTCATTGTTGGTGGTGTACACTGGGTAAGTTACATGAAGCCCTTGTTGGTGGTGTACACTGGGTAAGTTACATGAAGCCCTTGTTGATGGTGTACATCCACACTGGGTAAGTTACATGAAGCCATTGTTGGTGGTGTACACTGGGTAAGTTACATGAAGCCCTTGTTAGTGGTGTGCACTGGGTAAGTTACATGTCGCCCTTGTTGGTGGTGTACACTGGGTAAGTTACATGAAGCCCTTGTTGGTGGTGTACACTGGGTAAGTTACATGAAGTCATTGTTGGTGGTGTACACTGGGTAAGTTACATGTAGCCCTTGTTGGTGGTGTACACTGGGTAAGTTTCATGAAGCCCTTGTTGGTGGTATACACTGGGTAAGTTACATGAAGCCCTTGTTGGTGGTGCACATCCAGACTGGGTAAGTTACATGAAGCCCTTGTTGGTGGTGTACACTGGGTAAGTTACATGAAGCCCGTGTTGATGCTGTACATCCACATTGGGTAAGTTACGTGAAGCCCTTGTTGATGGTGTACATCCACACTGAGTAAGTTACATGAAGCCCTTCTTGGTGGTGTACATCCACACTGGATAAGTTACATGAAGCCCTTGTTGGTGGTGCACATCCACACTGGGTAAGTTACATGAAGGCATTGTTGGTGGTGTACCCTGGGTAAGTTACATGAAGCCCTTGTTGGTGGTGTACATCCACACTGGGTAAGTTACATGAAGCCCTTGTTGGTGGTGTACATCCACACTGTGTAAGTTACATGAAGCCCTTGTTGGTGGTGTACATCCACACTGGGTAAGTTACATGAAGCCATTGTTGGTGGTGCACATCCACACTGGGTAAGTTACATGAAGCCGTTGTTGGTGGTGCACATCCACACTGGGTAAGTTACATGAAGCCCTTGTTGATGGTGTACATCCACACTGGGTAAGTTACATGAAGCCCTTGTTGGTGGTGTACACTGGGTAAGTTACATGAAGCCCTTGTTAGTGGTGTACATCCACACTGGGTAAGTTACATGAAGCCCTTCTTGGTGGTGTACATCCACACTGGGTAAGTTACATGAACCATTGTTGGTGGTGCACATCCACACTGGGTAAGTTACATGAAGCCATTGTTGGTGGTGTACCCTGGGTAAGTTACATGAAGCCCTTGTTGGTGGTGTACATCCACACTGGGTAAGTTACATGAAGCCCTTGTTGATGGTGTACATCCACACTGGGTAAGTTACATGAAGCCCTTGTTGATGGTGTACATCCACACTGGGTAAGTTACATGAAGCCCTTGTTGGTGGTGTACATCCACACTGGGTAAGTTGCATGAAGCCCTTGTTGGTGGTGTACACTGGGTAAGTTACATGAAGCCCTTGTTGGTGGTGTACATTCACACTGGGTAAGTTACATGAAGCCCTTCTTGGTGGTGTACATCCACACTGGGTAAGTTACATGAAGCCCTTGTTGGTGGTGTACATCCACACTGGGTTAGTTACATGAAGCCCTTGTTGATGGTGTACATCCACACTGGGTAAGTTACATGAAGCCCTTGTTGGTGGTGTACATCCACACTGGGTAAGTTACATGAACCCTTCTTGGTGGTGTACATCCACACTGGGTAAGTTACATGAAGCCCTTGTTGGTGGTGTACATCCACACTGGGTAAGTTACATGAAGCCCTTCTTGGTGGTGTACATCCACACTGGGTAAGTTACATGAAGCCCTTCTTGGTGGTGTACATCCACACTGGGTAAGTTACATGAAGCCCTTGTTGGTGGTGTGCACTGGGTAAGTTACATGAAGCCCTTGTTGGTGGTGTACACTGGGTTAGTTACATGAAGCTCTTGTTGATGGTGTACATCCACACTGGGTAAGTTACATGAAGCCCTTGTTGGTGGTGTACATCCACACTGGGTAAGTTACATGAAACCCTTCTTGGTGGTGTACATCCACACTGGGTAAGTTACATGAAGCCCTTGTTGGTGGTGTACATCCACACTGGGTAAGTTACATGAAGCCCTTGTTGGTGGTGTACATCCACACTGGGTAAGTTACATGAAGCCCTTCTTGGTGGTGTACATCCACACTGGGTAAATTACATGGACCCCTTGTTGGTGGTGTGCACTGGGTAAGTTACATGAAGCCCTTGTTGGTGGTGCACATCCACATATATTTGTGCCAGACAGTCTTGCCAGTCCTGGTTTAGTTGAACAAAGCTGAGTGGATGTATATCAACAAACACCCAAACATTTGATGCAGTAATGCACACAGTTGGAAGTTATTCATAATATATTTACATTGATAGGTAACCTAACTCGACATTAGCTATAAATATTAATGTATCTGTAACTGTTATTGTTGAGGTACCTGCAGACTAAATATTAACTAAGTAAGTTGAGTGGGACAAGCCTTTCTTGCCAGGGTTGTACATAATACATGTGTTTGACAGAGTCCCATACCTCGACCGTGTGGAGTTTGGCCTTCGAACTTTCCGGGCAGAGACTGGCCTCCTGCAGCGACGACAAGACCCTCAAGATCTGGAAGGAGTACCCCCCCGGCAACCAACAAGGTAGCTGACCCCCCCTCCGCCCCGGCAACCAACGAGGTAGCTGACCCTCCCTCCGCCCCGGCAACCAACAAGGTAGCTGACCCCCCCCCCCCCCCCCGGCAACCAACAAGGTAGCTGACCCCCCCTCCGCCCCCGGCAACCAACAAGGTAGCTGACCCCCCCCCCCGGCAACCAACAAGGTAGCTGACCCCCCCTCCGCCCCCGGCAACCAACAAGGTAGCTGACCCCCCCTCCGCCCCGGCAACCAACGAGGTAGCTGACCCTCCCTCCGCCCCCGGCAACCAACAAGGTAGCTGAC